>JAGWCC010001069.1:0-83566 GCA_022651775.1 Drusus annulatus | reverse complement strand
GCTATTCGAGTAATTATTCCTTGGTTTTTATCTTAGATGAATGAAATAATGTAGATACGTTACTGAGACAACGCGCATGGTTGCACTAAACCAAGTCGACGAGACATACCTTCGAAACACGCTTCATATAGCTATCTCTTCCGCACACACATATTCTTTGAATGGCTATCCTTTTCATACGCGGGTGAAACATTTAGTGGTGCAACATTAGTGGTGCTACATTTTTCGTAAGATTTGTATGAAATTGACTTGTATTTTATGTTTATGGTTTTATGCATCGTTTTGATGAAATATTATGTTTAAATTGTTTTATTTTTATTTTTTACTGTCTATACTTTACATTCATTGTAATTTATATTTCTTTATGACTATTGTGTACTTTTTAATAAACTTACTCACCTTATTTAAAAACACATAAAAATAAGAATTTTGTAATGTTTTAAAAATAATAAATAACTGAATTGAATTGAAAAAAAAAAAATCTTCACTTCTAGGGATTTTCTGTTCAGGGGTTGTAGGTATTAGATTGGCAGCGAGGCAGAGAGTGCTACCGGAATAAACCTGCTTTCTGATCGGTCTGTTCTCTGCAACACTATGTACTCGTACACACTCTCCTCAGTGCGTGGAGTGCGGTGGGTCTTTGTTCAGGAAAAGCACACGACAAAGACAAGCTATCAGCCAAGGGGGGTCTTGGCAGGACATTAATTTATCATTGAGACAGTCGAGCTTAACAAACGCACTAGGGCTGCGGCCTGTAGTACACAAAAATAATTTCCTTTGTGAGTACGCATGTAAGAGTGTGAGCTTTTGAAAATTGAAACTTTTAAATATATCGTCGCTGGAAAGGCAAAAGGGCTTAAGCGAAACTTTGGTCAAAAATGAGTTAAATATGCAGTTCAGATCAGTTTTAATTACTAAATATTATTTAGTGATAAAAAAAATGGTTTAAAAAAACATTTCAAAATAATTATTTAACTAAATAAGTAGTTAAATATCACAAGGGTAAGCAGAAGGATATACTGCCACACAACTTTGTCTTGGCACATACTCCTTGATCGATATTCATACCAAATCAATAAGCTCTCTTGCGGAACAATATCGGCACTGAGCGGAACCGGACGTTGGTGTGAATCAGCCTTTAGTGTGTCTGTCTGATAGAACCTGCCAGGTAACTATGTTCCTGTATATTTTCTTATTTAAACTAGGAATTAATATGTAATAATAGAAGATAAGATCTGTACAGCGCCTTTGAGGGGATTTTTCACAAAAACGGCGCTATTCAAATCATCCAAATATTATTATTATTGCAATCGCGATGAGTTTTAAAAATACATGTTCGGTTAGGGTTAAAGTTCGTTCATCCTTTGGAAACCTACAACTTAAAATGAGCCAAGCTGTACCATAATCAAGTACTTAATTATTGCAGAGAAAACGCCTGCGAGTCATTATGTCCTAGCCCTGGATGGATGTTCCCTCCCAGAGGCGTGCTCCTGGCAGAGTTCCAGTGACTCTCGAAGCTCGATTCCCTCGTTATTGCCTCATAAAATAAATAGCTACACGCAACAAAAACAATGGACGCACAATACCCAAATTTCAGCAAGTAACTTCACGCCTCCCACACTCTCTCGCCCCGGAAATAAATAGATTAAAACATAATAATAAAAATGTTATACTATTCTCTTGCATTAGATTAAGTGCCTACCCTTTATACAAAAGTTACCAAAAATAATATACATCGACCTCAGAGCAATAATATACGAGAGAGAGCGCTGCTGTAGTCAGTTTTGATGAGGTTTGCCGGACTCAGTATATAGGATCAGTGGCGGCTCGTGACTTTTTAGTGTGCTAGATTGCTAAGATTGAAAAAAAACGTCATGATTGATGTTGTTGTGGCCGAAAATGAATTTAAAAAATACATATAAAAATATATATTGTGTGAAGATTTTCAAGATTTTTAGTTTGGGGGGGGGGTCATATGACCCACCAAAACTGAAAAATCTTGATGCAAAATTTATATATTTTTTAATAAAATAAAATCATTTTCGTCTACAACAACATCAACAACGTCGTATTTTTCAATCTTAGCACTCTAGCAACCTAAAAAGTCACGAGCCGCCCCTGCATAGGATAGGACTAGGGCTAGGGCTTAGAGTAAATAGAGTGGGACCTATCCAAGGCAGTGTAGTCAGTTTTTGATGTTTTTGCCGGATTCGGCAGACCTGGGCATGGGTAAGACTAGGGCTAGGGTGTTTATACATCCATTTATTTATTTAACATGATCTCATAAAAACAGTTGTTCACCAAATACATTAAGAGATGAACGATATAAAAATATTGTAGATACATGCATAGTGTAAAAAAAGAAATTAAACATTTATGTACATCTCACATATAGACAAGGTATTATATATCCAAAGGGGTTATATAAGTACAAACTGAAGTAGTGTGACGCACTATATATGATATAATATCGCAAATAAGGTTAGCAATGAAAAAAAAAAAAACATCAGATATAAGAGAGGTTCATTCTTATACACATATTATGAGATAATCGTTGAATTGGCACGTGTAAAAAGGTGTGTAAAAAAATATTTTTTTTTATTTAAGATTATGCAGATCGTTATGTACCTAACGGTAACTTTTAAACGTATATCGAGAGATAATGACAGAACTCTATATATGTACATCTAAATATATCTAAGGTAGATGCAGCTTCATTGAATAGTTCATTCATTTATAGCACATGTCGACATAATGTTTTTGTTTATTCGTATAACCACTTTTCACAGTATTGTTATCAACAAAAATATAGCATATAACCTAAAATAACCGTTTAGTTGTGTCGAGTTTAGTCGCATTTGAAAACATGTGGGCGGAGTCCCCGGAGACGCGGGAGACCAAGATCATCCTTACAGTACATAGAAGCGGTGTGTTATTTTTGTTGTCTCTTTCTCTCTCATGGTGTACGACGTAAAAACCCGGAGAAAGTGATTTATCGCAAGTTTGTATAGGTTGGGTAAAAAAAATAGCTTTCTCACCTTACATTCTTACTCCAAGGGCTAGGGTATTTATACATCCATTCATGGTACGTGTCGACATAATGTTTTTGTTTATTCATAGAGCCACTTTTTCACAGTATTGTCATAAACAAAAATTTGGCATATAACCTAAAAAACCGTTTAGTTATGTCAATTTATGTTGAATATTAAAACGTGTGGGCGGAGTCAACGTAGACGCGGGACACGAAGAACACTCTTACAATACTTTAAAGCGGTGTGATAATTTGTGAATTTTTGTTGTCTCTTTCTCTCTCGTGGTGTACGACGTAAAAACCCGGAAAAAGTAATTTATCCCAAGTTTGTATAAGTTGGGTAAAAGTAAAAAGAATTAGCTCTCTCTCCATATATTGTCACTCCAAGATATCGACTGTGGTGTAATGCGTTATTCCTCATTTTTTGCAAGGAAATTTAGACCTCAGTGATAACATAGCGTAATTATATTTATAGCATAATCATAATTTGATAAAATGCTAAAACGCACCAAGGTTCGGTAGTTAGCGGGGGCAATTATTTGAAGTGGCAACGGTAAAAAAATCATAATGATGCTAATCTAATAATTTGACAGCCTCCGTGGTCGAGTGGTAAGACGCTCGACTACGAATCCAAAGGTCGCGGGTTCAAAAAATATTATTATAAATAATCAGTAGGAGTTTTTCAAATATTGTCAGGTTATTCGTAACTCGGGAATGTTTGTCTTTCTTTAAAAAAAAATAAAATAATAATAATAATTTAGTACCTACCATTGACTAGTAAAAATTGCGCTAGTTGTGCCATAATATTTGCTGTCTAGTACTGTATTGTATGATTCATATAGGTACTAGGTACGTAGTTAAGTGTGAGTCACTTTAACCCCATTATCGTAACTGATAACGAGTTCGATACGAACTAACCAAGTGCCACTATTATTATTTTAAACCGTATTTGGGCATAAAACATGGCTTTAATGAGTTTTGCATGGTTTGGGTCCGTACAACTTGATAAAACACAGAAGATAAGAAAATTCATTAGTTTTTTTTTTCGGTATCGACTCTGCGATTGCGAACATTTGTTGGTGCACTCACATTCATATAAGAAAATCTTATATTGCATATTGAATTGATGTATTCATTTCTTTCAGTTTTTGTTCATTTTCCCTGCAGACGCATAGCATACTATTCTGTGTATGTGTGGAGGTCTGTATTGTATTATAATATATGTGGTTTGTTTTCTTCCTTTGTTATTTGTGTAAAGCGTTGTTGCCAAACAACAATTTTAGTTATTCTGTAGGTTATTTACTTGTGTTTGTTTATCTTGTATCTCTTCTTTACGAGATTACAACATTTTAAATAATAGGATGGTGTAGTAAGATTTAAAAGACAGGAAATATATTTGTCATTTTCAATTTATTCAACTTCTTTCAAAATATATAAATATCTTATATAATATCCGTATAAAATTATTCTTTGAAATATAAACATTTTAGAAAAATGTATTCCCTTTCGGGAATTTACAAGGCATTGGTTACAGTTTTCTTTGTATGTTTCATTAATTATCAGATGCTATCCAATGAAATCATTTTTATAATAAATATGTGATAAAATTATGTATCTTTTAAAAAGTAAAACAATATATTGCAAAAGGCATTTGAAATAAATAAGAATTATCATAAAATATAGATTTTTGCATAGTACAGTACGTTATGATTTATGGTCATGACAACGATTTGGGTTATTTCCTAAATTGCCCAATTTTAAATACAAGAAAACAGTGATATAAATTTAGTCTCGAGAAAAATATACAGTTGTAATAGAGTCCAATTTAAAAGAGGCATTGCTTCATTTAGATTATCGATTGCAGGGTTAAGTTAATCCTTAATGTAATATGGCATCATCTATGTAATAATATACTTTTTAAGTGTTTATATAAAAGTAGCAAAATTCTGTAAAATCTTTCCTCTAGGCAAAATGTTGCGATAATAAATACGCCGTGCAAATGAAATCACAGACACCACATAACGTGGCAGTCGGTGAAAGGCACTAGAAAAGTCGGCAGGATTAGTTGGCGATCAATTTGGGACAAACATTTCTGTCCAACTTCTAGTCTTCTCGATTCATAAAAAGGCTCGGGTTAGGAAATACATCAAGACTTGTTTCGCGGTAGCAAATTTTGTGGTAGAAAGAAGCGTTTCTCGTATAAAAATATTAATTACGAAATGTACAAATGTAAAACTACATACACTATCTTATAAAAAGGGTAAACATTATTAAAGTATTTCATTGTATACAATACATACAAAATAACATTATGATCACAAGTGCTTTTCCATAAAAATACTTTCCACAAACTTCGCATTGACTTTCATATCGTCTCCTTATCTCTCCCGTGTAGCCGGCCAGCGAGCGCAAGCCATCGGCCATAGCCACTGACAACAGTCCTAATATAATAGTGAGTTTGTTGTATCGACTGACACTGACGGACAATCACAATGCCGACACAATAATCTCTACAACCAGTCCAGTCTAACATACATACATACCATAGCACACCACACGAGGACTATGGGTGCACATTCATATCATTCCGTCTCGACAGCCGGCAGCCCAGTATTGTTATAAAAATGAAATTCTTTCGAGAGCTGTGACTAGATGCGAAGTAAACGTACAAATAACTTAAAACAATCCTCGAAACGGAAACATCCACACCACTTCATACTTCACTTTGTTTGAAAAGTCATCAACAACGTCACAGACTGGCTGTTAGTTGATCAGAGCGGCAGAAGAGGCCGGAGGTATTATCAAAAAGAAGACTTCGAATGGCACGTCCCTCAGTAACCTCGCGAGATGAACAGAGACAGCACGCTATTTCACAAGTCGCGAGGAAACTGGCAGCGGAATGTCGGCCGACTGTAAACACGGACAGTTTCGGGGAAAACTTTGGCCGCTGGGGCAAAAACTCCAAATTGGACCGGCTGACCTCGGAAACTCGGTTTCCTTTATTTGCACAGCCACGGCGGAAAACAAACAGGAGTGTTTTCGCAACGTTTCGCCGCTGAATGTGGCGCAACGTCGGCCATGTGTTGTGAAATATCTGCGCTATCTGTATCTCGACCATCGTGAACTTTGTTCGACACGCAGTATTTGGCGTGTGACACTGTAACAATAAATTATCTATTCACAAAGTTGAGCACACTCGATCCACGGGGGCGTTTCCGAGTCGGGATCCACTCGGTAGACGATCACAGCAGGCGGGGCCTCTTCCTCGTCCGAGGATCAGAAGGCGTTGTTGTTGGGCATGATGTGGCAGCCGCTCTGCACGTGCTCCATCACCTGCTCCTTCAACAGGCACACGTGCTCCTTCAGCTTCATCACCACCGTGCTCAGCTCCGTGTTCTCGCCCTTGAGCAGCTTCACCTTGTCCTCCAGCTTGGAGATCCTCTCCAGCTTTCTCCTGCGGCACTTGGAGGCGGCCACCCTGTTGCGCTGTCTCTTGCGCTCCAGCTTTATCTTCTCCTGGCACTCCATGTCGATGGGGGAGAGGGGCGGGGAGGAGCCGATGCTGGGGACCGTCTGGGGCTCGTCTTTGATCATGATGCCCGCGTCCCCGAAGGAATTGCCCATGGGGTAGTGCTGAGACATGGGCAGGTGGTCCAGGTTGGTGTAGGTGGTGTTTCCTGGCAGGGTGGAGCCGCCCATGAGCTCCACGGGCTGCAGCGCGCCCTGCGAGCTGTCGCTGTGGTGCAGTTCGTTCAGGGCGTCCACGAACCCCCTCGCGTACATCTCCTGCTCCTCCGTGGGCTCCGGAGGGAACAGGATGTGTGTGGTGGGGGTGGGGGTGGCCATGCTGTTCTGGGCGATGATGAGTTTCTCCAGCTCGGGGGTGGCGAGCTTCAGCATGTTGATGTCGGGCGAGGACAACACGGGGGCGCCGGACATGGCCCCGCCGAACTTGGGCCTCTTGAGCCCTTGCGCCCTGGAGTTGTTGAGGTCCAGGGTGAGGGTTCTCTTCAGCTGGCTGACGTTGTTTCCGTGGGGGTGGTACGAATGCTCGTCATAGAAGGTGGTTTCCATCTTGAAAGGGGCACGAGTGCTGTTGCGAACCATGTAGGTGGCTCTACCGCGGCCGCTACGTACGCAATAAACTTTATAGAAAGGCGACTCCGCGGAGTGTCCAACTCGCGAACTGTCAAAAGACAGCTGCCGACCCGACTCGGGTTGTGTCGGGGATGAAAATAACAACACTGGTGACTCACTGACACACCACTAGATCAATAGGCGACAAGGTCCGTGATAAGAAAGGCACACGCACAACTGACGACCGAACGCTAGCAAGTCAAATTTACTTCTGTCGACTACGCCTGTTGTAACACACTTTATATCTTGAAGGGGGTGTTTATGATAATTCATGTACCGTGGCTATGTTCACTCCGCTCTGCTCGCCGTTGAGCCGCAGCCAACTTAATTTATTTTTCAGAGGCGAACCCATTATTTTGTGCAATCTTTCATTTCGCGAGATTACGATCGACTAGCTTACTTTTCTTGATAAAAACAAACATTGATGACTTCTTATGAAGAATTTCTTGGGAAGTTAAACTAAGATTAAAAAAGGAACATTAAAAATATTTACAACACTTTTGACAGCAGTTATTGTATTCGAAGAAAAATAATCACATTTCAAGACAAATTTTCGACATTTATTATATTTGTGAGTTTTGTAGAACATTATTTCTTTTAAATGTGCAAATAAGTTGTCACAATCATTTTCCACAAATATTTTCTTATTCAATTTTACAGCGTAAGAAAATCTAGCACGATACTTACTGGATGCTTTGTATTTTATTTAAATAGATTTATCTCCTCAAAAAGTCTAATAATAAAAATGTTTTTGTTTCAAAACTTACTTTTTTATATCTCAGTTGAATTTAATATGAATTTCAATAAAGGTAACAGAAATTGTTGAAATGCGATTTTAAACACAAAAAATATTATACAGAAACGAAAATGAATTAAGTTTCTATTAAACCTAGTTCCATTCTATGTTTTTATGTTCTAACTAAAAAATAAAACATCATTTTATCAGGTTATTCAAGTTTCAATAATAAATTTCCACGAATAATAAGTTACTAAAGTACCTACTCCTACCTAAAGACTTGGTTGGTACCTACCTACCCATAATTTATTAGCGTGGTACCCTCTCCACCCACCATTTTGGTTAAGGTAGAAATCTACTTAAAAACGGTTTGGGTCCACGGTGATGAAAAATATAGCCATGCGATTGAATAATTTATTATTCTGTTGAGCATAATTGAAATATGTATTATATATATTTATATTGTGTAGTACAATTAAAGTCTAATGTAGCTATTTTGAATGATATAAAAAGTAATTTTATTTCCTGCCAAACATGGGTATAAAATAAGATTATTTAAATGTTCGATAAACACATTTTAACATTATTATGAGCCCAATGAATTTATGTTTTTAGAGTATTAAAATTGTTAATAGTGAACAAAATGTCTCTCATACTTGTAGATGATGATATACTGTGAAGGCAATACGTTAATGGATATATCCTATACGTTTTACATTACATTATAAAATCACTTTGGACAAATTGTGAAAATAAATTTTAGGCTAGTAAATATAAAGTTATTTAAACAAATTTAGTTACCATGGGTTGTTTAGTAATCAATGCTTCTTACGCAAGCTGCAAAGGCACATTTCTAAGATCCTTCAATCTTAATAATCGACATCACAACATCTAGACTAGGATTATTAATATAAAACAATATGTACATAGGTCATAAAAACCACAATTTAATTGAATAATAATCCATGAATTTATTAACTCTCACGCGAAATCTGTACAAAATAAACCTATTATACTAAAAAATATTTGACATTATTTTATAAAAAGACCTACCATAGAATACACTTTTTGAAATAATGGCTCATTGTGAAATTACTTGTATCGTTGAGTTTTAACTTTGCAATATTGAATAAAATTCCAGTATCTTGTTTGTTAAGTTTATATTAAGGTTTTTTCGTTAGTAATTACTTAAAAGGTATTTATACACAAATAAGTTAATATATTATAAAGAAAACGATATTTTTAGCTGTCTCTTTTTTCAAGTGAATACCGCATAAGAATTCTAATTGTGCGGATCCAGTGGGACTATGGCATCCCCAATTTGAGTATGCTGTCCGGCTGAAGGGAATAAGGAGAGGAAGTAAATGGTGAAGAGGAAGGTTGAGAAGTAGCCTTCCTGTATTATTTATTTAACAAGATCTCATAAAAAAGAGTTGTTCACCAAATACATTAAGAGATGAATGACTTATGACTTGGGTGGTAAATTTTCTATTTAATTAAATGCATATATTATGTGCATTGTTCTAAGCACTTTGCAATATAGGGGATATTTTTTATTTTATTCCCGAGGGCGTTATGAAAATGTATGAAACCAAGACTCAATCCAATCTGTATATTTCCTACTGTGAAAGGTTTGTGTCTTGACTACCCCAATACTTTTTCAGCAGAGCTGCTAACTTTGCACTAAAAGTGATAGACAATAAAAAAGGGATGTTAAGAAAACATTGTTTATTCTTATAAAAAATAGTTACAAAATAACCGTACATTTCACAGGAAATATGAATTCGAACAAGACTTCTCGACTAAAATAAAATAAATATTACATAAAACAGGTGAAAATTATTAGTATTTATATAAGTATTTTAGCTAACTTACTGGACAGAAATCAAATCAGATGCTTGAATTCAAACAAGGGTGTTAGTACTAAAGATGAATACTCTCTTTGGACAACAATTCCATATCTTCTTAGCTCCTAAGGCAAAAGGTGGATTCAATTAGCAATGCATAAAGCAAAATAAAAAAACTCACTTAAACGAATTACAACATGGCTAATAGAAAATGGGTGAAAAGATTCGAAATTTCTCAGTAAAATCATCATCTGAATTAGTGTTGTGACCGCTCCGTGCAAACTACTTCTTTTTGCGGCAGTTCAAACTTCATTGATTTCTCATTAGTTTTTTTAAAATTTTTTTTATATGAATACCGCACAAGAGTCTCAACTGTTCCCAACCGTCTAGAGCCAGTGAGACTATGGCATCCCAAAATAGGGTATGTTGTGAGGCTGAGGGTAGTGGGGAGGGGAAGGAGATTGGGAAGAGGAAGGTTGGTAAGTACCTGGCTATTCAGATCTGGTCACCAAACACGGCTCAAGCCATTTCAAGCAACGTTTCGATTCTGAATGGTGGTCTTTCACCAGGTCAATACAGTATCTCCCACTCTGGAACGTGCGCAAATGTACTTTTTATTATATTTATATGAATTAAATGTGTTATGACATTATTATTCGCACGATTGTAGTATTGCACCATTCACCGTTCAATTAGTTTACTCAATTGCAGTTATTCGCTCGGCCGCACGATCCGCACAATCCACATTTCGACGTGTTTTATTTGTTCATGATTTTATATGGGACTATTGTTGTGATATATTTTGTTGGACTTTGGTGACAGTTACTTTTAATTTTCTAAAAGAATTACAAACTTTGATTGACACTAGTTTTTTCGAGTGTTGTTTTTCCCAACGCTAGTCTGAATAAAAAAATAAAAAATTACAGTCGCTTAACTCTGAAGACCGAAATGATGTAAACCAACCACTGAGGTACATGGAGAAAATATTACCCTCTACAACATCCATATTCCTAACACTGGTCACGCCCTGACTATCATCATCAACACCTACAGAGGATGTGTATATCTCCCCTTAATGACAGCGGATGTTCAAAGATGCTTACGCCAAGAGAATTTCACTTAGATAAGCAGATTATTTGGATATATGTATTATATCCGCTGTAATCCATCAGGAATGACTTTATGGGCAATATGCCTAGTTTATGGGTAATGTTATGTATTTTTGAATCTGTCATCTATTAATAATTTTGTGAAATAAATAAAAATATGGCAGAAGAAATACAAAGTTATACGCAATTTTTCCAGGTCAAAACCGTAATACAAATTAAAATTTTGAAAAAAATATTACATATTTGTTTTTTAATATCAAGAAGAGTAAGTTCAAAAGTTTAAATTAAAAGTTTTTAAGTTTAAAATTCGTTAATAAACGTTTTCCCAACAAGTAAACAATAAAGGCTCTATTTATAAGCAACATCTGAAGATACACTGTTTATTATAAATTGAATGAAATATTAATTTCTTAGTGTGTTGTGGACGTGCCGTGTGCCCGAAGTAGGGTCAAATCAAATTTATCTTACTTCTGGTGAAATTGATAGAAAATTTTCAAATATCAAAAATCTTTCTTGAACAGGTAATCAATTTTACTGGCCTCTCTGGGACATAGGAGTCGAAATGTCTTATGTGAGTTTGCAACATCAGTTTTTTTTCAAATCGGTATAAATCCTACTAATAGAGATCAACTGTTCAGTGCAGGAGATGAATTTGCATTGACGGTAAGCAAGTTATTCAAACATTATATACATCAGTAAACATGTACTATTACATATGGTTTTCCAAAAAAATACTTCAGGCATCTAAATACCTGAGTAATAAACTTATACATATACGTTTGTGAATTGTTTATCACGGCTCCAGGTGCAATCATTATAAATAAGTCTGCATTTGCAATTATAAATTGTTTTATAGGAATATGACAGGAGTGTTGTCTATACTCAGAAACTTGTAATTGTAAAAAATAAATAAATAATAATTGCTGGTTTTCTTCTACAGCTTGACACGGTTAATTTTACGGCTAGCCAAAGGAGAAACTAACGAATGATCTGTTTTTTCATAATTTTTTTGTATCTACAAAATCCAAACTAGCGTTGCCACTAATTGCAAAGTTAACCGTGTAAAGCTGTAGAATAATTAATTCTGTGCAACTTATTAAACTCTTCAGTATTATATTATTACAAATATCATGCTGCAATTCATCGCGTGAATGCAGAAAAATACCAAAACATACAATAAATTTTGTAATAGTTAAAAAATAATTGTCTTCTATATGCAACTAATGTTCTTGTGCAGAAATATATGTACTTCAAGAATCAAATTATTATTTCCATTGAAATTGTCAACTAGTGAAAATTTATCCAACAATAAGGGATGAATTTTTGGAACAGTTACTTCACCCTCAAAATTGAGCAAACACTAGGTGAAGTAAAATACAACATTTAGTGAAAGTCTACTCAATTCCATTTTATCAATATTTTTAGTTCTGGAATGTCACATTTGATAGTTCAGTTCTTAGCCGAAATCTCAAACATAAATTTAAGTGTTAAGAGTATCAGTTACACCAAGAACATGTGTTTAAGTCGAATGCAGTTAATATCTCTATAAATTAATTGAAATGTCTGGAACGTGAAATGCAGTTAGGATACTTTTAGATTAGGGTGACAAATTGAAATCACAAAAATTATTTGCCTTATAGAAAAATTACACGAAAGAATGTTTGGTAGAGTAACTTCTCATAATAGAACTAATATTCATGCACAATGATCATGATTACAAAAAAATATAATGTACAGCACATCTGGTTAGGTATTTAATTAAACGTTACTCGGAAATTATCACAAGTTACTCCAAGTAATAAAGATAAGGCATTTTCTTGATAATTTTAAACGATACATAATTCCTTCATCACTTTAAGATTACACTTTAAACTTCTCCATGAAATTATCCAGTGAACACAAAGAACGATGCATTTTGGTAATGTTAACCCTTTCACCATCCAAATCTGATTTGGAACTTTATATTTTAAGTTAAGATTAAGTTGTCTTATAATTTATCACCCCCAATTGCTTTTTTGTGTAACATTTTGTTTTTTTTTTTTCATTTATATTCAAAATATTGATTGAAAACTCAAAGCTTATGAAATAATTGTTACACAAATCTCAATGATGATAATGTTGTGGAAACAATTTGACATTTAAAAAATATTTTTTTACAATAAAAACAAATGGGGAGAAAAATTGGGGACACCGATATTTACAAGCCTTAAGGCTGATTCACACCAGCGTCCGGTTCCGCTCGGTGCCGATATTGTTCATCAAGAAAACTTATTGATATGGTATGAATATCAATCAAGGAGTATGTACCAAGACAAAATTGTGTGGCAGTATATCCTTCTGCCCACCCTTGTGATATTTAACTACTTATTTAGTTGAATAATTATTTTGAAGTGTAAAAATACTTACAACGCAGTTTTTTTTTTTAAACCATTTTTTTATCACTAAATAATATTTTTATTAATTATTAAAAATGTTATTTAGTGATAAAAAATGGTTTTAAAAAAAAAAACTGCGTTGTAAGTATTTTTACACTTAATTATTTAACTAAATACGTAGTTAAATATCACAAGGGTGGGCAGAAGGATATACTGCCACACAAATTTGTCTTGGCACATACTCCTTGATTGATATTCATACCATATCAATAAGTTTTCTTATGGAACAATATCGGCATTGAGCGGAACCGGACGTTGGTGTGAATCAGCCTTTACTGTAATTTTTTTGTTTGTTCTTATAGTGTTTGTTATATTTGAGGTTGATTTAAAACAATAGTTAAATACACAATATAGTGTTTGTTATATTTGAGGTTGATTTAAAACAATAGTTAAATACACAATATACCTTCTACATACAAAACAAACCAAATGGTGGAAAAAAACAATACATTCTAAATAAATATTATAAAAACAGTTATTGGTAAAAATATCAGTATTTTCGATTGCGTAGGCTCGATGGCTTGCAATTTTTTGTGTCATATCAAGCTTATGTTTGGTAATACCCACAAATTGAACAAAGCATTTGCAAAAAAGGCTTCGGAAAAAATATATATAAAAAGTAGAGAGGGATAATTTTTTTATGGATTACACACTGAATGAACACAAAATTGCATTTAAATGATGTTAATAAATATGCATGGTCACAAAACTGTATATTTTTAGAGTTTGTTTCGACGTGGCGAAGGTAGAATCACTTGACCGTGACAGATACGATCCGGACATCGCCGTATCGTTTGTCGGTTTTGGGGTTCGCCTTCACGTTGCTGATGTTCTGCACTATCTCCATGCCCTTCACCACGCGGCCGAATACCGTATGCTTGTTGTCTAACCAGGGCTGGAAAGAATTTAAAGTTTTACTGTTATTAACTAATTAAAAATATAATAAGAATGCTGAATAAATTGACTTTCTACGGGACTATTAAAATATATTGTGTGCGTATAATTGCTAATTGCAATACCAATACAATTAGGACTAGGTATCTATACAGTTTATAAAAAAAACCGCATAATTCCTAATTATGTTCAGACATTCAAAACCTTACAAAATTGTTGAGAAAAAAAAATGTCAACAATTCTAAATGTATAACCGTTAAAAAGAGTTTTCTATGGACAATTTCTTATTCAACTCCATATTATTCACACAGTGATAAATTGAACACAATATCAAAATCCATGCAACAGTTTTGGAATTTTTTGTTTAAAGGTTTTTTTGTGAAAAGACGGTTAGTACATATTTACAAAAATATGTTTTTTGTGGTTAATTTTTATATTAACTCCAACCAGGAGGCATACGTCATTTTTGGAGATGCTGTGCAGAGTTTTTTAAGGAGAGGGAACCTGGGTCTTGAATTCTTTATGTAGCTGGATGGTGAGATTTTGCAGGAAGCCAACAATATATTCAGTTAAAAATATACAAAGTAACATAGAAAATCATGTTAAACCCGATGGTGAGAGGTTATGTTAGATTCATTTTAGGTGATAATGATAATAACAAGGTTTTATTTCAAAATGGTTGTGCGGGGTGCACATTACACAACCTGCCATGTTAAAGATATGTAATACATTTACAAATTTAAAAAATCAAAAACAAAAAAATCAAATACAACAACATAGTACCAAGCCAAATACAGAAGCAGGTTATGTTTAATATGTATTGGTTTGCTCATCCTAATGAGATACTTTTGTAGAGTAATTGCATGTGTGTATTGTAAAAAACACACCTCTAGTAAAAGCTAACAAAGCTCATAGGAGTGGTGGTTTCATACCTAAATAGCTTCCCATAATTGACATTGTGTTTATGTGCCAGTTTTTAGAACTTGATTGATTGGCCTTGGGTTTCTATTACTACATAGCTAAATGACCCTCACCTAATTAATACTTTGTCAGAAAACTACCTACTTATGTACACCAATGTTTTTTTATTAAGTATATTCAATAATATTATATTATCATGTATGTGCTGTTCTTTCTCTGTTGCTCTTTTTTCCCATTTGGTGTTATGTATTTTTTTTATAATTGGACAATAGTCCGTTAGTTTATAAATAAATAACAATCGCAAAATTGTTGTAAAATCTTTCCATTTGGTAATTGTTTTATACTTTCTGATCTTAATCCCATATAACCAAATTAAATTGATTTTAAGAGTGTTATTTCAGCAGTTTTCAAATTCAATTAGCATAAAATAATATTTTACATTTAACATATTATGCTTAGCATCGTACCCCTGCTACACTTCATAGAAAAGTCACAGATCAGGTGGATTGGACACTTAGAATGCCAGAATACCGACTTCTGCATAAAATACTGGTGGCAATTCCAGAGGGAAGACATCCAGTCAGCTGCCCCAAACAAAGCTGGGAAAAGCAACTCCAGAGACTGTGCAAAGAGAGGTTGGGCCTACGATGGATGGAGGCCGCTGAAGTAGCCCAGGACAAGGACCCCTGGAGGCACATTGTCGAAGCGACGGGTCCCGGACACGAATCAGACAAAGGGAAGAAGATAATGATGAAAAATTATTTTTAAAAGTAGCATACCGTAGGTGCTAGCGTGATGAAGAACTGACTCCCATTGGTGTTGGCTCCCGCATTGGCCATGCTGAGTGTATAGGGCCGGTCGTGCTTCAGGGCGGGCCGGAACTCATCTTCAAACTCCCCGCCCCATATGCTCTCGCCACCCGTGCCCGCTCCTGGAACATGGAAATGATGAATAAGGTTATGTTGAAAAAACAAACGGACATAGTGTGATGATGACCCGCAACTATACTGCCGTAAGTCAAAATACGTCGAATCAAGATTATGTATTTTACATCTTTACTGTGGATATATAAATATGGATCAAGTTGTGTGAAAAATATGTGTACAATTTTAGAAGTATGAATAAAAATGTATTCTAGAGTTTGAAGCTCTAAATTACGATGCACAGATTCCATATATGTAGTCATGATTTTTACAAGTTTAAGCTAAATATGTCAATTTGTAGGTATTAGCCGTCTACACGAGTATGTAATATAAAAAAAATGATAAAACTCATTCAGTGACAAAAGAAATGAACATAAAGTTTTGAAATGTCAATATCTTTTTTTTATTGTTTTTAGGTTTAATTATAATTATACTTTTAAATGTCCAATTAAAAATAAAGACATTCAAAATATGTTAAAAAAGATACTTATTTTACTAAAGAAATATATTTAAAATGGTTTCGAAATTAAAAAATCGTTTTTCTCAAAATTAATGACCACTGACTACGCATGTTTCTTCCGCCTACCCTTCATGTGTTATTATTTTTTGAGTAAAAATCAATTATAAAGTAAAGATAATTTATGGTTTTATTAGTCTTCCTCACTAGGAAATCCTGTGCTAAGGCGGATAAGGTTTGGATTTAAAGTTTTAAACTCCTATAAAGTTTTTTTGAAAATGCTGTTTAAATTCTCTTTTTTTTTTTAAATTTATTTTAGTGATGCTTTTATTTGTTTAAAAAAAAATCATTCCTATTTCTTTGTTGCTAGTGGAAGTGAGTTACGAGCTTAGGTGAGAGGTATTTATAGTTTCTTTATCTAAAAATAAGTTTGTTTGTAGTAACCATGTTGTTTGAGATGTGGCATTTTGCTGGAAATTCTTTCAAAGGTATATTATCAAATGTAGTACTAAACTCAAAACACTTGATTTTTTACTTATGGCAGTATAGTTAGTTGCAGGAGTGAAGTCTCAGAAGTTTTGGTTTTAACTAATTCTTTAACTGAAATAAAAAAAATGGCCCACCACAATTTGAGACCCATATGAGATTTCCTCATACATATAAGAAATGTTTTTATGATCCCTTTGAAATAAAAGTGGGGTTAAATAAATGTTTTCTAAAGTAGAATGCAATACGTAGGTAATATTAATGAAATCAGTAATTTTGTCAAGAAAGATTATTTACTAAAACATGGTAACTTTGTATACACCAGTTTATATTATTTTTATAAAAAGTATGGTGTACAAAATGATTGTGTTTCAATATAAAATTAAATTATATCCCTGAATATTTTTGAGTTCTTTGTTTTTTATGAGTCATAATAAATTCTCAGTTCTAACTTGAAAACCACAATTATTTGTAATTTAATTGATATTAAGCCCTGATGAAGCTCGAATTAAAGCGAAACCAGGTCAGCAATAAAAAAAGTGGAGTAAAAGATAGTGTTTTATTTTATCGATAATGTCACACCACAAACTGCTTGCTTTCTAAGAAAATATTTATTTTACCAACCCAATCTATTAAAATAATATTGTTTATTGTACTGATAAGAATTATATTGCATTGAAAGGTGATTTTGAGTGTTGTTTCACCTCGTTTGTCACCTATTTGTGAGACCCAAACGGTTGCACTGGACATTTCTAAAGCCTTTGACCGGGTTTGGCACCGAGGACTTGTCAACAAACTGCCATCTTACGGACTTCCCGCATCCTTGTGTACGTGGATTGCCGATTTTTTGAGGGAGAGGTCGATTCAGACGGTTATTGACGGTATCACCTCTTCCTCTCATTCAATTAATGCTGGCGTCCCCCAAGGATCGGTTCTGTCTCCAACTTTGTTTTTGTTGCACATCAACGACCTTTTGTCATGTGCACCAATACATTGTTACGCGGATGACAGTACAGTTCATGATGGTTTTTTGTTTGACAAGCCCCCAAAGGGCACAGAAACAAATAAATCATTGTAAACGTATTTAATTTAACTAGAGCATTTTGATAAAGATTTAAAAATATTACAATCTACATAGGGAAAAATGTAATAAACACTTTTTCTGATAAGTTTAACACAAAATAATTTGCCCCTTCGCAAATAAAACCGATTCTAAGAAAAAGTATTATAAAATACATGGGATATAAATATTTGGGATATTAAGCCGTGTGGCACTTACTTCTACTTAACTAAAGGTTTCGGACAGTCTTGCACTGTCCATTATCAGAGATGTAATGGGCACTGCAAGGATGTTTGAAACGTAGGTTCAAAAATGAAAAAGAAGCACAGATGCTCCATACTCCAAAAGTCAAGCAACATAATATCGATACAACAGTTTAAGACAGAAACAAGTCGAGTTATTACCATCATTGAATTTGTCAAGTTGATATCTACATATTTCCGTACATAAATAACCCTATTCAATACTGTCACTGAGATGTCGCAGAAATCTCTTCTTTTAATTATAACTTTTCACGACCGATGATAGTTCAATAAAAAATAAAAACTAGTTTATTACTAAACCTGACGATTATTTTGAAAATGATTGATTAGCTATGATTTATCCACCTATATATTTATTATTCATACTGGTATGGTTTAAGATAAATAAGATGGTTGATAAAAACATAAATATGCATCTAATTAACATTATTGATTGATGACATAACTTTTATTTTGCTCCCATTTATAAATAAATTATATCTTCGCTGGAAAGGCAAAAGGGCTTAAGCAACACTTTGGTCAAAAATGAGTTAAATATGCAGTTTAAGATGTCAATCACCGCTTGGCAGAGGAATGCACTTGACAGTGTAGATAGGGACAGTGTCCCCAAGCGCCTACCCAAACAGTCTGGATTCTACCCCCGTAAAGACCAGAACCCACAATACTACTGTTCAGTTATCGATACGATTATTATATTGTAAAACAAAAAAAAACTTTTAAAATGCTTTGGTGTAAACTTCCCAAAATGGTGCTTCAGTCCTTTTGCCGCTCTGGCGACGATATGTTATTAAATGTTGCAAATGAATATAATTATGAAAGAAGCGGAATAAACTAACCGGTAGGGTCTCCCGTCTGCACCATGAACCCCTTGATGACCCGGGTGGAAGACGTGTCCGTTGTAGTAGCCATTCCTGCTGTGCACGCTGAAGTTCTCTACCGTCTTGGGCACCTCCTTACCAAATAGGCGCACGTGGATGTCTCCCAGCTCTGTGTGCAGTATCGCCTTGTCGTATAGCCGCTGGACACCTGGAACACGAGGACATTAAAGGGTTATAACTACTGAACAAATAATCTCAGGAAGTGTGGAAAAATTGAGCTTATTTCTGCATTTGAATTTCTAAATTATATACGCAAAATACTTTATGAAGAACATCTTAGCCGACTGAATTAGGTAAATGTTAAGATGTTCATTACAAGGTATTTAGCGAATATAAAACAGAAATTTGAGTACTTGGGCGAACAATTATTATTAACTATAATTTCCTTTGCGAGTGCATTCGTGTGTGAACTTCAAATTTGGAACTGACAGATGTGTTCAGAAAATAATCAAATTAAAAAATGATATTTTCTAATTCCTACCTACCTAATAAAGTACCTATATATATAATGTATTTTAGCAGACATTATTCTATATTTGAAATTGGTGGATTAAAGCAACTAATATTTTTTATTGGCAAGTCGAGTTACACCCCGTGATTTGTTTTATCATCTTTAACATTTTTTTCATAGACATTGCACATACTGTAATGTAGTTTCTAAATTTTTGACATTAAATATGAGTACCTGCATAGACAATTTATATTCTTCCTCGTCTTTCTTCAAATCATATTATAGATGTGCATATATTTATTTATTTACGGTACAAGTACCTTTGAATACACAAAAGAATCAGTCAGTCTATCTGATGGGACCTGCCAGGTAAGTATGTTCCTGTATATTTTCTCTTTAAACTAGGAATTTATATATAATAATAGAAAATAAGATCTGTACAGTGCCCTTGAGGTGATTTTATACAAAAACGGCGCTATACAAATTATTTAAATACATATTATTATTATTAAAATATTTACAATGCATAAACAATAACAACATACTTATATGATTATTAATTGATTAAATTGACAGTGTGGTAATAAAAACAAATATTTATTAGTAATTGTTTTAAAAATATATGTAATGCTTTTTAAAAGCTATTTCAATGCTGTTTAAAATATCTGCTACGTGTTGGTTACCTAGGGTATATAAGCATGTATGTATACTGTGAAAAATAAATTCGGTTCACATAATTCTATTAGGTATATGTAATGAGATTAGTTGAAGTAAAGCAGGGCTGTCGATAACGAAATTAATGACTTTATAAAGAAAAATGAAATCGGATACCAGGCCGTTATAGTTTATATTTTCATATTAGTAATTTATGTCATAAAAATTTGTGCTGAATATTTTATAAAGAAATTAAGTGTATTACATGTGTATTGTTCTATTTCAAGTAACCAGATAATTAATTGAAAATACCATTGACTAATGACTGCTAAACCTTAAACACATTAATTTGCAAATCATTTGAACATCAACATCTCATGGCGATAGATTTGAAAGATTGCCAAGAATTAAACTCGTAAATTTTCCAATAAAGTCACGGTGCACTTCATTTTTTTTTTAATACATAATAAAATTTCTCAAATTGTGAATTTGTTTTTAATCGATTGATTCTTTCAGAGTTATCTTATTGAAACTTTAAAAGTAAAATGGTGCGTTAAAAATAAATTCTGTTTGAATTCTTCAAATCATTTCAATAGGCCACCGAACCAATGTGCTGTATTTTTATTCAACCTTCACATAAAAGAATATATAAACAACTGTTTCAATAAACAATCATTTGCCATGATTCATTTTATTATTGGTAATTCGTCACAAGGTTTACGAGGTATGATTAAGGTGTAAAGAATTGCTGATAAAAACTCAAATAAAGGAAAAGAATCCATGAAATTTTTTCTTTGTTTAAAAAATCATACTGATGCCGATGATCTCTGTGGCAAAGCGGTAAAACCTTTACCAATGGGCCCGGAGATCTGTGGTTTATACTGCGAAAATGAGGAAAAAATAAATTTACTGATTTGAGTTCACGGAAATAAAATGATTATATTTGAACTTTATTCCAAAGAGAAATGGCTTCCGCTATGTTTAGTAACAAGATCTGAATAGCCAGGTACTTTCAAACTTCTTCCCTTTCCCTATTTCCTTCCGGCTAACAACATCTATCGATTGGGAGTGGCATAGTCTGATTCCGGGCAATGTTATTGTAGTTGCATTGTAAAAAAATTAGGTCACAGTTTAAACAAAGCAAACTTTCACTTTCTTTGCAGCAAATCAATTATGAATTAATGAGAAAGTAGGAAATGAAGAGCTCAATCAGAAACAAACCGTTAAAATTGAAAATCAAATGAAGAAACATCGTCGACACACTATTGTATTCATTTTCATATACACCTTTATAATCACAATACTCATTATTTATTCATACATGTTTGCTCGTCTTGTAATTCTTCTAAAGTCACATCGAAGGTGCCTATCGGTTTTCTTTTGCAGCAACCACAACGGAATAAATCCATTCTACCAAGACTTTTACCGATGATAAACTTCACGAAAGACACATGGACTAGTACATATCGCGAGAAACACTGCACCAGCGGAAATAAACGGTACACATGTGATGGTCTGCGTTTTCACTTCTACAATCTGTCCGATAGATGTATACGAAACTTGGCAGCATTCTCATTATAACTCTGCCAAGTATCAGAGACAGACTGACGCGGGAGTCAGTTATTATTTCACATTGTCCTCCATTGTGAAATTAAATTAGCATTAAGCTATGAGTATGACTCGCTTTTCGGGCTAGCTGCGTCGTGCATGTCGGTATGTTATCATATTATTCACAACCATAAACAAAAAAACACCAGTGGTGTTAAACACAAAAATTCAGAGTGTAAAAAAATCAAACAACTTGTTCTGTCAAATTCACATGGGCAGGTGAGCACTAAGCTGTGAAATATTGTAAAGGTCAGCATATAGGTAGCCAGGTACTTGTTTGTTGATTTCAGCTTTATTGATCAAAGAGTGTTGCCATGACATGTGGGGTGGGGAAAAAATCAATTATTTTATCAGATGAAACTCTATTTTTGGAGAATGAATTTCTAGCACAAAGTTTCATGACAGTTTTTTCATTTGTGTGTACATATTATTAAGTTTGTAGATTTTCATTGAATTATAGTTCTGCTACATTATTCCGTCTATAAGTAAGACATATTTTTAGTGTTATTTTTGTTTAATTTGTAAAAAATCAATAGTGTAAAGTTTATTTATTTATTTAACACAAAAGCAATCGTCGTTTTTAGATAACAATAATATAATTATTTACACATATTAATGTGACAGCTGTTTGGCCTTTCCAATTTTGATAATGCCAACATAAAACAATTTAAAAACGCCTTTGAAAGGCAAAACAGCAGTCTTATGAAAATGAAAACATCAAACAGTAGAAATTTATAACAATAGAACGTATGTATATACAATTTTCATATTACAATGGTTGAGAATCGTTTTGCCTTCTAATTGATGATGCCTTTGGAATGTTAAACAAACATTATCTTCAAAGTGAATCTTGGGTAAATTTGAAATTTTATTGAGATTTAATAAGAGTATCATTACCACATTTTGCTACATATCGGCAAAAAAAGCAAAGAGATTTAGCAGAACATAAAAATTTACATACCCTGACTGCAAATTAACCTAATGAATAACATTGACACACTAATTTAATATTTTGGTCATACATTTTAGTTATAATTGGAGGTTATAATGGCCATGATCACGCCTACATTACAAAATTTGAATAAATTTCGTAATAAGACAAAAAAAACTTTAATTTGGTTCACTCCAATTTACAGAATGATAATTTAATAGCATACATCTTTATTATATTGGGCATTTTGTTGCGCTTTGCCCCTTTTGCTGTGATATTGATTGTCGAGTCTGATGTTAATAAATATTGATAACTAAATGAAAACATTATTACATATTCACTGTCTTTCTGTATTAAATACTTGCCTACAAAAAATGTCAAGTAGGGAGAGAAAGTAGGGTATGGAGGCACTATATAAAAAGGATTCTGTACATACTGGGGGGGGGGGGATCATATATTAATAGTATATTTTGTAGACTTTCTTGCATGTGAGTATGAATTGCTTGTTTCAAGGAGTTGGGTATTATATCTGCCATTTTTTTATTTTTAATATAAAGTATATTTCTGCAATAAACAAATGCAAACCACAAAGCTTACCACACTTTGCTGAGTTTGAAACGTCAGAGCGTATTGTAGACAGTATTAAATTTATAAAAAGATAAAAGTAATATTCTGTGTCTCAGAGCATACAAACCATCTGTAAGAACATTTGCATCCATAATAAGTATATTTGGAATCTTGAATTTATACATGTTAGGAAAAACTTTAAACTATTGTGTAACAGTGCCTGGCTAAATCAATAAAGCTATGTTTCTACAGCTGAACAATCTTTTATTGCATTTTAATCTAATCTAGAAACCACATTTACCTTTAAGGCTAAAGAATTTCCAATTATACTGAATAATTGGAAAAAAAATCTTTAAATCATTCAAACCGCGACTATGTGATCAGGTTTTAATAATGTAGTAAAAATGGGTGTGATTCAGCCGATATGCGAAAAAAGAAAAGAAATTTTCGGATAACTCAGTTTAAAATGTGTCAATTAATGCACTGACAAAACATTATACATTCTACAGCCTAATTCTGATTGATCTTAAATATCTATATATTCATAACCCCAAAAATGGTTTGTAACTTCGGATTTCCTACGTACAAACAGTTTTTACTGTTAGTTTTATTGTCTCATGTGGCAACTTTAGTTCTTCAAATTCGTGTGAGAAAACATTTAAAATTCGCTTCTTTTTCTTAAAAAAAAAAAAGAGATTTTGATGTTGTACTACATATACATATGTTGCAATCATGAGCCATCAGGTTTCAGTCGGTAAAGATGTAATTCTTTGATCAATATTAGTTAGACCTTGGCTAAAATCATTTACATTTCTTCATGCTAACAAAATCTTCAATATTATATACATAGATAGTTTTGTTTGATTACTGAAATAGCCATTATTTCAGACTTTGCGCTTGGGTCTTGATTCATTCTGTCAACTTTGAAATATACTAGTCACCGTTGTTAGGTATAAAGAGTATAAGTCGAAAGCAATTTCTTCTATTCACTTAGCCTTTTTTAAGAATATACGTATTATTAAAATTAGCGTATTATAACTATGTGGCCATCACGCCAAGAGGATTGACTGCCACATAACCCATTCTCAGCACACACTCTTTGCTTCAATCCCATCAATTCCTCGTCTCATACATTCTCTTAACATAACCCAACTCTAGAATTTGATTCACTTGATCGTGCCATCTTTTCCTCGGGCGTCCCAGACATCCTCTACCATTCGCACATATATTCTCCTACTCCTTTGATATAAGAATTACATAAATATATTATTTTTCAAAAGGGAACATACAAATCATCTTGATGCCACATAAAATTTTTGTCAATGAAATAAACAAAATATCTAAAATTTAGTTTTTTGACTTGTGTTCTTGATAACAATGATCACATTAAATCTTCTGATGAATACAGCACTCCAAGTGAAACAACAAAAAAATACTAATTATTAAAAAAATGATCAACATACCTTGTCCTTCTGTGGCGGAAATGATGTCTTCCTTTGACGGCTTCTCGTTGAAGATATCTCGATCGGTGTCGGTGCTCTTCAGGTCGTCGGGCCCCCGTCTCGAGAAGATGTAGAAGCGATTCTTCTTGAAGGCTGTGCAGAATAGAGTGGGGTCCGGGGGTACCGCCGCGAGGGCCGGGTTGTCCGAGGCCTCCATCTCCAGAGATACGGCACCTTTGGATTTGTGCCCACGACCCTTAGGTTATTTCAAATGGTTATTGCAAACGAGGGGTAATTGTGAGAAACTGTGTAATACAAGGTGATCCACTCTGATTAGAGTCTGATGCCACTGCATGCACAGAGTTTTTGATCAGGGTAGGCAGTAGGAAAAACAGCAGATTAATTGATAATAGAGATAGGTACCAGCAGATGTCACTGATTGCTATTAAATTTGTTCTGTAAAAGCACTGCCTAGACACTGACAAAGATACCAACACAAATGCGCCACTTGAATGAGCGCACAGCTCACGGCTTACATATTTTGTGTATTCTAGTCTTAGTGAACATAGAATAATCTTTCTAACGTTGCTGGCGTTTGGGCATATGTAGTTACTGCTTTTGACACATTATAGTAAGACGATCGGTGAGGACGCATGCGGCGATGCGATTAGCTGAATTTATGTATTTTTTAAATTGTAGATTTATTTTTTGCAATATTTTCATATTATTCAATTCAATATTATACATATTTTACACGAGTACGTCAGGGTAGCCAGTGCTAAAGTGCCTTTATGAAAGAGTGTGGTGAGATATATTGCAGTGTGATTAAACCAAGGCAAGATACTACATGGTGCACTGAAGAAATGAACCGATATAAGAGTGTCTGTGTGCTCGAAGTAAGGTTAATTAATCTTACTTCGGGTGAAAGTGATCACACATTTTCAAATATCAAAATAATTTTTTGAACAGATAATCAATTTCACTGGGGCCTAGTAGTCGAAAGGTCTTATGCAAATTGGCGACACCAGATTATCTTTTGAGCGGCGTGGTGTGACAAAAAAATGTGACCAGATACATTATAATGTGATGAAACAATGTGGTGAGATGCATTATGATGTGATGAAACAATGTGATGAGATACATTATGATGTGATGGAACAATGTGGTAAGATACATTATGATGTAATGAAACAATGTGGTAAGATACATTATGATGTAATGAAACAATGTGGTAAGATACATTATGATGTAATGAAACAATGTGGTAAGATACAATATGATGTGATGAAACAATGTGGTAAGATACATTATGATGTAATGAAACAATGTGGTAAGTACATTATGATGTGATGAAACAATGTGGTGAGAGATACATTATGATGTGATGAAACAATGTGGTGAGATAGAGTGTGAAGAGATGTGATGTGATGGAACAGTAGGGTGAGATAAATTGTGGTGTGATGAAAAATTGTTGCAAGATGCCATGTGAAAATTGCGATGAGAACAGTCTGTATGAAAATAAGGATGGAGGAGTCATTTAGGTCAAAGTACACAAATAGGCCCCTTAATTAAATAACTTTAAAGGAAAAATGAGAGGTGTAATATGTATAAAAAAAATTGTCGAAGCAAAGGAAATATAATTATTATGATACATTTCAAAATTTGAAAAAATGGGCGAGTTTGAAAGGGGTGAATACCCATTTAGTTAAGTTTATTTGATTCATGAAATATATGAATAGTTTGGTGAGGGAGATTCATGTGAATTGTGACGAGAAACAATATAATGAGTTTCCCAATGTAAAAGCATTAGTTATTATAAAACAAATACATATGAACAATTTCACGGTGAAGAGTATGATGAGAAACATTGTCACAATAAAACAAAAAAGGATAATACAAAATGGGGTGAGAAGCATATGAGATATTGTTTTATGACAAACATGATGAAAAACATTGTGGTGAGAAACATAGCAAAAATAAATAAAGCAATGAATAGTTATTTCATAATAAACATTGTGAAAATAAACACGGTGATGAAAAACATAGAAATGAGATTTTTTTAAATGAATGTTGTGATGAGAAATATGAAGATGACAGTAAGAAAACGTGTGGTGTTAAACATTGTGATGAGCAAAATAGCCAAGAGAAACATAATAAATCGTGATAAGCGCTGTGATCATTAGAAAAAAGTTTGAAGGAAAATAGTATGATTGTCATGAGAAAAATATGAGATAAGCGAGGTCATAATTTAAACAATATTGTGGACACAATGCAATAATAATTGGTTATTCTAGAACGTGGGAAGGACAGTGCAATTTCACACATTCCTATACATACATACATTATATATAACCTACTCAGAACTAGCGTCACCTCTAGGTGACGTACCAAATTCGTTATGCCTTAGTCAATAATGAATGGTTTATTTTTCTTTGAACATAGCATATTTTTGACTGTGGTGATTTTACATAACTATGGCTAAAAAAATTACCACCGTGTCAAAATTCGAGTACATTTGCCTGAGTCAGAGAAGGATAATACAAACAAAATATGGCTAAAAATTAATGCAAGCATCGTATTATGCAAGTAAAATGATTTTTTTAAGAAAATGAAAATTGCATCAAAGTTTCAGGCCAATGTGAATGTTTTATAAAACAAGTTCTGGTCCCTTTATAAAATGGTTTCCGATTCGAGTTAAGCAGAATTAAAAATAAAATAAATTCCTTTGAGGTGATTGAATAATAAGCGCTATTTAAAATTGTCGAGCTTTTTAAAAAATATTCCAAAAATTACCTGGAAGAGAGCCAGGTGCAAGGGCCGGAGATTCTCAGGTTTCCCAATCATCTTGATGCAACGGTTGGTGACCAGGTTCACCAGTTTCACTCCGAGCATGGTGGAGTACATGATAAAGTTACCGCTTTCGTCAAACAGTATGTTGGCCAGGTGCATGGCGTCCGATCTCTCCAGGTCTCGCTCGGAAGCCATTCTAATAAATAAAATAAGGTTACAAAATTTGTATCTTCCAAGGGTATTCGTATTTGTATCTCCCAAAAAGGGTGTACAACAGATCACAATTAGTTTAAATTGGTAAAGATCTTCGCTTAAAAAAAAATTAAATACATGTAGCAAGAAATATGCTGAGTTAATCTAAACTTAAATACTGAATATTTTAATAAAATACGACGAAACAATTTACATGAAAGACTTTTATAAGCATTCGAGGCGTAATTTGACTTGCTCAGTTGTAAATAGTATAGCAAAATAATTCAAACACAGTAGAATCCCGATAATTTGAAAAAAACCGTAATTCGAAATTTTATTTGAAAAAAAAAGAAATAAATTATTTGTGCGACAAAAAAACTGCAAAAAATCGATTAACACACGAATATGTATAATAATTTTTTTTGACAAAAAAATTATGTATATATTTACATATTTTGCATCCCATTATCAGTGAGAATGAATTTTTGCAATGTGCATAAAACTAGAAATTGTTTTTTGCAAATGAAAAACTGCTGAAAATATTTATAATTTCGGCAAAAAAATATATTTATTCAAATTTCGAATTCCGTAAAAATTCGAAATTTGTTTACTTTAAAACAATATAATATCAAAAACAACTGATCAAAGAAGAAATGTGAATAATGTAAGCAGTTAGTTGCAAAACAAACTAGCATAGCTTAGTATCCTCAAGTAAAAACTGTTATGAAAATTCTCATAAAATAAATATTAAAATGTTTAAAAAAATCTTTTGCAGATTTCATTACACACTTCTATTATTTAAAAAAAAACATATATTTACCGCCTTCCGAATTCCATGTTAGGAAGTTGCTGAGTTTGATGCTGGAGTTCCGTAAACCTCTGCAATGTCTCATCGAATACCCTCGACAGCTTTCCCGTCGCAAAATTAAACACCCTAACTTTCCTATCCACAGATAGTGCCGCCATTTTTCTTCCATCTGGAGAAAACGCTAGCCCAGTTGGAAAAGTCTTATTCTTTGCAAATTCAAAGAGGTCTGTGTCAAGTTTTGAGTCGAAAGAAACATTCTTTGGAAATTTAAATTCGTGCTTTGGTCCAGTCCAGTATTCGAGGATTCCCGCTTTATCGACGGAGACGCACACGTCAAAGGCTAAGTTGTATTTGATGACTGCAACCGGTTGGCGATGTAACGCCTCAAAGACGTGGAGCGGGTCTTTTGTGCTTTGGATGCCATTGTATATGAAGATTTTATTTGTGTTTGCTTCTGATCTGGAAATTAAAAATACCTCGTTACTTATTTATAACAAAGAAACACAATTCTTCTTCGTATGGTCGAGGAAAGTTGGTGGAGGTCAAAGCGTGATACTAAGGTTATTTCTCTGGGAACTTCCAGTTGGTGGAGGGGACATTCTTCTACAATGTGTTTTATAGTTTGTATTTGTCCACATTCTGCCCTTTAGCCCCATTTGAAACATAATAGTTTGTGTTGACCACAAAAATATTGAAACCGTCCATCAATTTCAGGAACACCCTTGCTTCGTCAGGACAATAGTTTAACTAATAATCAATACAGAAAGAAATCTCATCTTGCCGTTAAGTGTTGGTGTGGCAAGTGACACAAGGAGAAGGGATAGGTAAAGGGCAAGCCGAGTGATTAAAACAAAGTATTTGTTTCAATTAATCAATTTATGGCAAGCCACAATGTAACAGCTTTCCATGATCAGCACTGGATCTGCGATTCGTTCACAGTGGACAAAAAAAAATAGGTGCAAACTCTGCTGTGAAAACAAAGATTGTATTTAAATTTACTTAAAATATTCCCTAATTCATTTAAAAATATTAATCATCATTATATGCTCTATTTTCTTTGTCAACATTTGAAATTGCTCGCTAGAGGCGCCGTACTGAGCAAACGCTGGTTGGGTGCATAGCATGGGATTTTTACATAGGGGGGGGGGCAATCTGTACTTACTGCACCTAGTGCAAAATGTTGTGGAACATTATTATTATGAAATTATAATATCAAAATATAATGAATAATTTTTAAAATTATCACAATAAGCAAACACTTTGTGGATTGGCATGATTAATTAAATAAAAACACACATTGTTTTAATCCACTTTTTATTTTTTGTATATGTCCTGTATTATTATGTATACAAAAAAATTAAAGTTAATGTGTGTTTTTATTTAGTTGATATTTTTTTATTTACTGACTTCTTCGTATCACATTAGAAATAATAATTACTATCACAACAGGTTTTTATTTATACTGTGGATAAATGAAATGTCGGCTGTTTTGGTGGTTTAGGATCAATAATTGGTGTGTCATCATTTATACACATGTTTTATTATATTTTTACATTGTTAGAGTAACTGTTTTTCAATTCAAATGTTAAAATTATGCCGAAAACAGAATATTATGAATAAACTGAAGTTTTAATGAATATTATTATGTTTAAATAAAGCATTTACCCCATTTAATTTTTAATTGTGTCGAATTTGTAAAAGAATAAATTTGGTATTGGTAATGAAGTAATGTAAAAAAAAACAATATGTAGCCATAAATACCAGCAAAGAAGAAAAGTACATAGGTTATGTTGATGTCTCACCAAAAGACATCATTTGTTTCCGGAGAAATTAATAATCAATATAACTCACAATGCTAGGGCGTTGATAGCATCACCCGAAGTATGGATCCATTCAGCACAATAGGGTTCAAAATCTAGCTTTATCATGTTAATCATGTCTGTAATAGAAACAAACAATAAGTTAATATGTGAGTATATTATTCAAAATTATTTAAAAAAAACACAGGAACAGAAAATACAACTTATTGATTTTATAATAGAATTTGGTGCTTGTATAATTTTGGAACTTGAAATCTTTGGAAAATGAGACAATATGTGTTGTTTTCAATGGTAATTTTTTTCCAGTTATATTAGTTATAGCAGAGTGAAAAATACAAGCACCGATACTTTTGTTGGCGGGAAAATTATAAAGTAGACACGAGTAATTTTTTATCGAGCTCAATTGACAGCATTGTTAAGTTGTAAATATCATCACTGGACTGCGCGCTGTTGAGGTGATATTTCACAAAACAGCACGTTAAAAAATTGACAATTTCAGAAATTCATTATACTTTTTTACATTAACTTGGAACAGAATATCTATGTGAAATTGTGCCAATGTGTGACACTAATACATATAAAATTAAACCTCCAAAAATATATTAGTTCTTACACTTGCATGTAAAATCTAAATGTGTTAAGATTGGAGAATATGTAAGCCCAGCGACGATACACAGATTGTGATAGTATAGAACTCGTTTTATTTTATTGGGGAGTAATTGATCTAAAATAAATAAAAAAATATGGTACTTACCAAAATTAATGACATCAAATATTTTAACAGATTTATCACTTGACGCTGTGCAGAGATATGTCCCATTACAGTTGGATGCTAGGGCCGTTATTGGACCCAAGTGGCTTCGGAAATGCTTTACAAACTCTATCTCCTCCTCCACCTTCTTCCAGAACTTCAGGTGACCATCACAACTAGCTGTCACGACAAAATCTGTCTTTGTCACTACACAATGAGTGACAATATCTCTATGCATATAACTCTTCTCGTAAGATTCTGAAGAAGGCAGGTTTTGCAAATATAGCGTCTCGTACTGTAAAACTAAAGCATGAAAAATGTTTTATCATATTCATTGACTCTGCTAAAAATAAATGTCATAGCCTTCTACAATTTATTACCTTTACGCTTTTTTTGAGGTTGGGATTTTACCGCTTCAGAGGGCATCGGTCCAACCCAGTCGCTGTCAGATTCATCTCCGCTATCGTTAGTTGGTGGTTTAGTCTCGGAATCAGACATGTTAAGTTTTGTAAGGTTTATAGAATAAGAGGTATAATTATTATAAACTGTCAAGCTTTCATTGCGACATACACAGTCGTTTCAAGCTCCATTTTAGTTCATTTCTATAGGATAGGTGAAACTCAACGTTTTCCACAGCAGATGGCAGTTGACACACCACTCGTAAATTTACCACAAACTTATCATCATCATCACCGAAATGCGTTCTGCGGATGTCGAAGAAGTAGTGATGATAAATTATTTCATATAAAACAATATTCTTTCATATTAGATGAAAACACAAAAGTATTTAAAAGAAAAAGAGTTATTGCATAACCAAGTTCATGGTAGTACGATTGAATCACTTGTCATAACATTTATACTTTTCTTGCACTTTTGAATGATGTAAAAAAATATGCTTCACTTCACATTTTAGAAAATGTAGTACTTTGCAAAGTATTTTATCCTGAAACGTACTCACACAAAACGATTGTAGTTATCAGATATTACATGAGTTAATGCTATCTTCGAAATTATTGCTGATATTGTTCATTTTATATTATTTTCAACAAGAAAAAAATGATTTCATAAGACTTTTTTTTGTTTTTACATCTTACTTAAAAAAAAAACAAATAATCTTATGAAACAGATGCTCGATAAAAAACAATTTGCATCTCCGGTACCGAACGTGCTAACCGCGAAGCCACTACGCGACAACTGGTTTAGATTATGAATGAAACTAAATGTATTTATAGACCAAACATGTTTCGATAACTTAATTGTACTTGGGGAGTCCCGATGAGTAGTTTGCCAATATTAAATCGTAAAAAATGAAAGAGTTAAACTATATTTGTTTGGAAAACGTATGATTTTATTTTATAAGCATATTTGTGAGTAGGTTTGCAAGTACCTTTTTAACGATAATCGCGTTTATCCATCCCTCGCCCTGTGTTCACAGTGTTCAGCAATGAGCCCACAGCCGTAGCCACATTTCGCGCGCATTCATATGCATTCTTCCGTCCTTTGCGATTCCATAGTGGTCGGTAGCGGGCATTTTTGTGATCGACGCTTCTGCAATTCGGTGGTGTTATAGATTTAGCATAGTTATTCAGTTTTTATTACTGCTGACTTTGATATAAATACTTTGTTATTTCATTTTAATATATTACTTAAAGGTAAGCACATCTATTTTCAGTATATTTAACGTTTTAATTGTACTGTACCGGTTGTGAAAACACGTGGTTTCCATACACCTCGATATTTTTAATACGAACGCTTTATTTCATTATAATCTGTTTCCTTGCTCCCCGTTTATCGTTATTGGTGCATTTTGTTCGCAAACGACATATAATATAGTATATTGTTCGATACTACTTGTATGGCCTAACGCATGTGTCATAAAAGAGCGATGTAACGTATATAGAGTGCATTAACATTCCTTCCTCCGCTTCTCTTCGTTGTTGCACGCGAGATCTTTTTATTTCACCGCGAATTCCTGCCGGCGAACAGTTTGAGCCGCACATTTGCCGATTGACATTCACAATTGAGAATCGAGTACGTACGTGTGCTTTCGTCGCTTTCCATTAATTTAACAGAATTTCACCCTCGCCGTCAGGTTGGTCTTTTTATAAATCTTCCCGAGCGCATTCTTTTTAAAATACTTCAAATCGCATTATTTCTCCAAAAAAGAATCAAACAAGTTCAGAATTTAGTGCTTATATTAGTTTTTTTTTTTTAATAAAAAGAAAGTTTATTCTCCGTATTGATTTCCACATGTTCCGATTTCAAAAATTTAATAATTCTATTGAATGGCATTTTATCTGAAATACATTTTAAAATCTTATTCAGTTTGGTTTCCCATATATTAATTAATATACGGTTTTAGTTATCAGTGATTTATTAATCTTGTTCAAATATCAAAACATCAAACTTTCAAATTATAAACTGAAATTGGCAAATATCATTAATATCTATTTTATACAAACAAAATCAACCATGGCACATTATCAATTCACAAGCATATATATGACTTTTATATTTCCGATTTCGTTATTCAAACATGTTTTTTATATAATTATTTGCAAATTATTACTACTAATTTAATTATCGAAAAACATTTTGCTGAATAAGCAAAGTGAGTAATCAAATAACAAGTTTCTTTTTAACGTTTAGTTTTATCTTATCAATACAGCACGGCATAAAATTCTAAACGCAGTTCATTGAACACTTTGTACTTTAGTTGCATGCCACTATCACAGCAAAACGCGCGCTAAGAATCTCTTATCTTTTCTTTCCACGAAAACTTGCATTTTGTGATACTTTTCGATTGTGTGCATTAAACGCGTATAGGTGCTACGGTTATGATTTACCCAAAACCACATGGAAAATTTATTTAAAGCATTTCTTGCCCCTCTTTTTTAACCTCAATGTTTAAACATTTTTTTAGTCAAATTGTATTTTTGCTCCAGCACATGTTTACAACTTTATTTAGTTACTGTATCTCGCTATTGATAAAGTGAGTCCTATAAAAATGCCCTTATTTCTTCACATGGTTTACCTTGACATCAAAATCAAGTTGTGAGTTCACTTTATGTAGTTTTTGTGAATAAAAAAGGGTGTACTTCGTATTTTGGTCATGTTAGAACAGATGATAATAAAAGTGGGGTTAGGTTATTTCTTTTTGTTTCTATTCTGGCACGGTTCTTTACGTTCCCCGTTGAACAAATTTCTTTTGCGGTTTAAACTTCCATCAAAATCCATGGCAATAATGAATATTCATCATCATGGTACTACATCCCAGGGTGGGGTTGGGCCTTTACAAATGCTTTCCCCTCCCTCCCAGTCCTTAAGCTGTCCCACCCTGGCTAATCTTACCATAGTGGTGAATTTTATTTCAAAAATATCATGTTTACCATATTAAAGTTGTGCTAATTAGTCTATCCGTTCCCAGATCACCACATCACACCAGTAAGCATGAGTTCAACAGTCTGCTACAAGTGTAACCGGCCCGGCCACTTTGCCCGGGAGTGCACCCAGTCCGGGGGCGGCGGTGGTGGTGGCGGCGGTGGCGGTGGTGGCGGCGGAGCCCCAGGCGGCGGTAAGGAGCGCGGGGGCGATGGCGGCTACCGCGGTGGAGACGGCGGCTACAGCCGGGCCCGCGAGAAGTGCTACAAGTGCAACAGGCAGGGACACTTTGCCCGGGACTGCAAGGAGGAGGCTGATAGATGTTATAGGTCAGTACCTCACTACTATGGGTTATGTGTATGAGCGGGTGGATCGGTTGGAGCGATGTCTGACTGTACGTGTGTGTTTGCAGGTGTAACGGAACTGGACACATAGCGCGCGACTGCACGCAGAGCCCTGACGAGCCGTCCTGCTACAACTGCTCCAAGGTGGGCCACATCTCGCGCAACTGCCCCGAGGGAGGGCAAGAGCGTGAAGGCCGCTCCTCGCTGTCGTGCTATAACTGCAACAAGTCCGGCCACATCAGCCGCAACTGCCCGGACGGCGCCAAGACCTGCTACAACTGCAACAAGACGGGGCACATCAGCCGTGACTGCGATCTCAACGATCGGAACTAACACCGCCCTAGTGGCGCTAATCTTAGGGGTTCCGGTTTATTCTTTCAATTCAGCAAATTTTCTATGTGGGCGATCTGGCTCCGTCAGCCGGCCGGGGGCGATGACATGAGCCTCGGAGGGCCCTGCAGTTCCAGGAGAGATTAGATCTTAAGACAGTTAAAGGTGTAAGAAAATTTCAAAGTTATGTTTTTAACCATATTTTTGCGAAATAGACGGAATGGAGAACTAAGTTGTACATGTTGAATTGTGCACTCCCCCCTTTGTCCTGTATATATCCGTTACTTATATATTTATATATCACTTATATACTTATACAAGGCTGGCTGGAGATCTTGCGCTAGGATGGTGATCACTGGTGGTCCCGTGTCGGGAAGGGAAAATCATTTAATTATGTTGAGAGGCCTAAGCGCTACATTTTGTGAAATTACAGAGTATTTATATATTTTGTACAAATAATTGTTTTGAAAAGATAAAATCTAATTGATTTATCTCCAACACTCACTGTGTTTTCCTTCAGACGGGAGAGAGGCGAGGAGGAGTTCCTTTCTTAACTCCGAGGAACGGCCCTTCAATGTCCCCCACATTTCACCATCACACATGCTCACTCGCATCCATCACCCGGGACATTGCGGGGTCGGGCCCAGTACTTCCCTCACCATCCCTTTGTAAGTCCTAATCCCATGGAGGAGGAGGAGGGTTCATTTGGGAGGCGTAGAGCAAGCAAGCAACAAACAACTCCATACAAGATGGCATGAAAGATATTCATAACTTTGGAAACAAACTAGTTATATTTGCTTAAATATTAGAAAATTCCTGTAATTGTTTGCATGTGCCGGCCCGCACTAAGCGCGCTGGCCGTGTGTTTTTGTCACTTGACGAGGACTTGTTTAGTAACATAATACATTTCCTTAATCTCATTCTGGTGTTTATCAATCATATCTTCTCTACTACATTCATCGCCGCACCGTTCACCTTCGCCGCATGGAATTCTGTAAGTATTGGGTCGCAGAGGTTTGTATCTACGAAGTCCCCCAAATCCCGCATCATATCCTCACACAAGTATCCCAAAACTTAACTTTAAAAAAAAAACCTAAAAACATTTGCCAAATCAGATCTGTTAAGATTGCTGCTGTGAAAACTATATTTTCGGTATTCTAAAAAACATGATATAATACAGTGCTCACACAATGCTGTTGCACAAAAATTCTATTCATGAGGTGAGAGAAGTTGCCCGTTTCTATTCGGGACCTGATTTTAAAGATTAAAATTTGGACATTTAAAGAGTTCGTTAGTAAATTAAACTTACCAGTTAACACTCGTTCTGAACGGGGGTTTTAATGTTGCCCTGAATGAGAGTTTTGTGCGATAAAATAGCTCATGTAAAGGTTACTGGAATATTATGAATATACAGGTACTTCTCTCTTATTACCAAAAACAAATAACACGGAGTTGTCATAAAATTGCCAGAGCAACATCTTATGCGGTAGCTATTTCACTGTCTTCAGATCGCACGTTTGATTTTTACTTATATTAACAACAGCTTGAGGTGATTTTTCACAAAAATGGCACTACAAATTACCCAGGTAAGATTAAGGAAAAATCAATAAATTGAGCATGGTCAAGCTTATAGAATGAATGGCTGCTGGGGTTTTAGGAACTGTGTTCATAGTTGAATTTATTTGCTCAGCTGAGTAGTTACTTAAAGTAATAAGCAGTACACGCGTCATTTGTACTGGATGCAATGAAAGCATTGTAATTAGTAAATGAAACTCAATTATCAACCTGAAAATTATGGCTTATTTTGGAAACTCTTATGGCAAACAACTTGTGAATTCATCATATTTAGCTCTGTACATAAGAGTCCCTAGGTTTCCTTTCAGTATGTATATACCATTCATTATTTTGTATTTAGTACATTCAAACTAAGTTTTTTACTATGAGTTTTGAAAATTGAAAAAAGGTTTGTATTACTAGAAGATGTGTGTGGTCATAGAGATAGGTGACAGTATAATATTATCCAAGGGCATTCATTCAAGAATTTTATTTGATCAGTTGGTCAGATGGGCATGTTTATAACATAATATTGTCAACGTCAGCAAATTTAATGTTATCAGCCACCTTGTACGTCAGAGATAACACAAAGGATACTCACCAAGCATCATCATTCATCTGTGAAATGAAAGTAAGTAAGTAGGTATTGCTCTCATTTGTAGTTTTTTTTTTACATTGAAAAAAAATAAATGCTTGGCCTACAGGAATATATTATACTTACGAATACATCATGTCTTTTTTAATTCAAAAGAGTACATAAGGTCTTCCTTATTTTTTCTCCAAAAACGCATTCCATTCACTCAATTGCATGAGATTTAAAAAAAAAAAATCTTTAGTGTGGGATAGTTATTGTCCTCATCAAATGGTATTTCAGGAAAACTTGTTCCTGAAATATGACAGAATGCCTTGTTATTCCTACTGTTAATAATTTATGTCTGTTGCACAGTTTGCTTTACGCAAATATTGATGAGTATTTGCAACATGGGTATTGATGGAATAATGAGACAATAAAACAAAAGCATATTTTTTACAAAATATATATTTGAATGGGTATTACATAACATACTTCTATATGCCTATGATAAGATCTGGATACCAGGTATATGAGAATACAGTTACAATCATTGTGGTACCAGATGCTAATAATTTATTTAGAAATTCGCTTTTTCATCATCTCTGAGAAGAGATTGATTAAATAATGTACACACATAGTATAGTAAAATATCTACCATTTTATGCATTGCTAAAATTGGCAGAAAAAAATATATGTACAATAAATTTGATTATTATTTAGGACTCTCTTGCGACAAATTGGAAAATAAGATTGGAAAAATCTGATAAATATGGAATATGGACTAACCGTAATGTTATAAAATACACCCAAGCAATATTATGTTTGTGTTCAGAGATATTGCAATTGAACAAAGAACTATGGCCAATCTTTGGAAGAATAATATTCTATCTATTGTAGACATTACGGACACTTTATTTTGGCTTTATAGTGAAACAGTCATAGATTCTTATACAACTATATATTATGCATCTACCTACCTACTTGGAAAAAACTGTCTTTTACTTTAAACTTGAGAAAAGAAAACAACAAGGAATTCACGGTTACACCTATTCATAGGATTATTTGAAATACAGCTTACAAAAGATAAAAATTTATTACATTAGCAAAAACGAAATATTATATAATACATATATGTTTGTGTGTAAAATGTTTAAGAATACCGGCCAAATATTACACTTTTTTCCTATTATAATCTAAACATCTAAAATACAAGAAAATAATACAGATTTCTTGATAATTTATATGTGGGATCTTTTAGCTTACAGCTCGACATACTTGAATTTGCAGTAGTTGGTGCTGCCACTATAGATATTGTGGAAACCTACACAAAGTAAATCCCGGGCTTTATTTGGACTAATTGTTTATAATCTGAAAATTCTGATTTACGTAATAGTTTTAGGAATAATTTAAACAAAAAATAAAAATGCGTAAATTTACTCATTGCACACCATTAGTACAAATATAAAGGTTGATTAGAATACCCACACCGATCAATCATGAATTAAATATGAATAAATAATTAACCAATCTTATGGGTCTCTTTTTCTAACTGGCGGTAACTCGTTACTGGAATTATTGTTTTTTTAATAAGTTTTTATAGCTCATGAGTTTTGAAACCTCGACAAAAATGCTTTGTGCATAACTTTTCACATAGGTTTTTCCATTTGAAATGTTTCATATCATATGAACAAAATAAGGAGCGGAGTTCCCTTTTGGCTGCCTGTTAATTTAACTTTGTCAAGTTTTAAGTGTTGTAATTTAAAGTTGTAGGTACATATGAGATGTATTAATTAATTATCGAAATCCGCTCAAAGATATAATTTGGAGTAATGCCTATCCACCCATGGCAGATCTTTTATCTGTTTATTAATTAAATTGTAAAATAAATGTTAAATACAACTTTCTTCAGCAATACACTTCAATGCTTCTTAAAATAAATTCTCAACTTAATGGTGGAAAATAAATCTTTGACTTGCACACATTTGAAAAATAAATAATGGCACACATTTAAATTCTACACATTGGAAACATCATACTACAAACAAACTTTAATCACACAGTTAATTAAGATTGAAAATAAAGACAAGGTATGGTGAAACAAATAAAGTAATAACCATTATCCCATATCTGTTTAGACTATTACAAGTCTTTCACATTATGTATATTTTATTAGTCAAATCATTATTCAAATGAACGCTGTTGGACCACCAAACAATTGCTGGAAGAGTATTTACTAATGCTGCTTGAAATATATATATGTATACATTATGTAAGATCAATTAACACAGATCTATTACTTATGTATTTATAATACCACTACAATATTACAATGCAATTTGAAAACACTTAATCCTCCAAGCCCATAATTCAAATCTAAATATACTTTTTTTATTACTTAGCACTATAAAAAAAGGTTTTTCTCAATGTAAGAAAAGTAAAACTCACATACAAATACATAGTAACACATAAAAATCTGTCTACATTTTGTGCTTTTGAAGCAAAAGGCTTTCAATTGTTAACGAAAAGCGTAGTAAGTTCCTTAACATTAAGAATCTGCTAATATCACAGGCAGATAAACATCTCTTTTCCGTAAAGTTTAATGATGGACCGCAATGTTTTTATTATTTATAGATTTCAATGTACACATACCGTACTTAACAAGAATGTGTTTTTATAAACAAGTGAGTGGATTCGCTACTTAGTAAATTTGTGGGTCGAAAGACAGACAATTATTTTATCAATAGAAGAGTGTTTTTTTAATTCTCTGGTCCCATTTTGTGCAGGATGTTGATTTAGTAGGGGGTGGCATTAGGAGGGATGTAACTATTCAAGTTTTACTTAGTTTAATAAACAAATTAAAGAACGATACCCGAGAAACGCTGCATTGTTTCGTATAATGTGCTTGCCTTTTGCCAGGGCTTTAATATTTCTATCAATAACAATTTAGACTACATTAAATTGTTGTAGAATATATACAAGCCTTTACATGAAATTTAGCGGTTCTCGAAGCGTTATGATAAAAGTCTTTGGTAAGGCTGCAATTATTATTCTTTTAACTGGCAAAAGGTTCACAGTTAACAGGGCTATCTCTTTTTAATACATTGTGCTGTGTTATTTTGATATAAAAGTGTATATATCTATACCAGTGATTTCTCAAAGTGGGTGGTGCTGTCCCCTATAGGGTGCTGGGATCATTGCGAGAGATCAAGAGGTATCAGTGGAGGCAAGGGTGCAAAAAAAGCTGTTGGAAACGTTTATGGCTTGTTGTTCATGATTGAAGCACCAAGCACCTCACCATTGGCCCCTCTAGCTCTAGAGTATATAATCATTTTCATTAAAATTGTTTTTTATGGTAGACTGTGACACTATTGAAGATGAATTTCAAAAATGAATTTGAAGAACACCGTTCTTTAACTGCATATTATGGTTCTGGCCAGAATTAGCGAATCTCCTACCTTACTCTCTGATTAAAACTAGATCATGATAACGTTATTAGTGGTAAAGAGTAGAATAGAGGCGCTAAAGATGAGATGAGATACGAGAAGGAGGCAGAAGTATTAAATGGTTTTGGAATCACTGATCTAAGCGAATTGCAATTTTTTACAAACGTAATTTATTTTATTTTAAACAGTTAAAATATTTTGGTAAAAAACACCCAATTACTTTAATTTTAATACATTCCAATGCAAACTCTGTCGTTGATTGTTGAAAAGTGCTTGATAAAAAAATTACAATATGGGACAAACATTATATTGTAAGGAGAACTCAAATAAGTTTCTTAGATTTTCCAATTTGGAATTATAGAGGAATATAATATATGCATCTATGTTTGCAACATAAAATTTGGTCTTCGAATGGTTTATTCCTGCGTGAAAAATACAAGCAAAGGGTTGAATGACCATAATCAGCACACTATCAAATCGTATGAAATTATATTACCGGTGCGGGTTATTTTAATGATTGAATTTCAAATAATTGTACATGTTTTTTTTTTAATTTCAACATAACAACAGTCGGTGTTGTACATTTTTTCGAGTTGCTGATCAATATTTATTTTGTCATCATCTGGCTGGTTGCCCAAAAAATTGCCAGTGTCAATATTTAACTTATTATTTATTGAAAACATTGAGTAAAATAATAATATTTTTGAATTGCATAACTCAATCATTGAACAGATGCTTCAAATTTTTGTTAAGTGGGTATTTAAATACATTTTTGAGTAGGTACTTAGGTACCTGAAAAGGTTATAAACGAATTGTGAATTTTTGTTTATGTTTTCACATATAAATTATAAAAAAACGGATCAATTTACACATATTTAAAAAAATACAAAATATCAATCGCCAATGTTTGATTTTCTCATTCACGCTAGAGACATCTATGAGATTATGAAGTAACTCCAACCACTCTCAACTTCTAAAAAGCTTCAATAGGTGATTCAAAGATTTTTTATCAAATATTTTGACATTTGTTTTGCACATCGAACCAGAAACAATGATGATTATGGAAGCTTATTTTATTAAACTGTTATTTTTTGTAGATCTTACTTACACTTTAAATATTAAGATTTTTGATCGTACCACATAAAACCATCATCCCTATATTAATATAAACCATACAATACACACTGTAAAGAAAAATAAATATTCCTTAGAAAAAAATATAAATTATCTAACCGTCAAAAATTAATTCACTATTTTCCCTCTACTTACAATAATTTCGAAAATAATTCAGGAAGTTGTTCTTAAATCGTTACTGGTGAAAATAGTTTTGTGGACATAGATGACGTTTACATATCAATGTACAGTGATTGGCCATCACATTAGAGACCAGTGATATATTTTTGCAATTATCGAATTTGGATATTTTTTCAAGAATGTTATGGCCATCCACTGTAGGTAGGAATAACATTTTAATTTGGCACATTTTGTCAACCAATCAATATAAAATTAATCTAAATAAGATTAAAAAACAAGTTTCAATGGACAGTCTTAAGATTTACCTCAACATCTGAAAAGTATGGTAACAATAAGAAACACCAGTTTGTTATACATTATAAATTATTAGTTAAGTTATGTAAGTAAATACTTATTTCTTAGATGGCTCTCAACACTAGCAATGAAATTCACATAAAAGTGTCGTGGAATGCGAAATATGAGTATATAATATAATTCAATCGAGAATTTGAGCTATTAATCGAAAATCAAGCTGTCACATACAAACATTTTTCTTTTCAAATGTGGTACCGCCCGGTCCTATATCTATTTCGTTCATACACACTATTCTTTGAATGTCTCTTTGTCATACATGATCAATGTTTGAATTGAGAATTGACTGGGAACACACGTGTGTTTGTTACTTGCCACATTTTGTGTAAATATTCTAAAACAATAACGTGTAATGTCATTGAGCAGAGCTGCGTTTTTGATTTGTAGCGATTTATACCTCATATCTTCGATTGATTTATATATTTCGCAATGCTTTAACACGCACGTGGAGAGCCACTAATACGACGGTTGGTAGGAATTTACATGGTTATAATATTTTAATGAAATAAGTAAGATTGTTCCTTCCCACTTCTGACTTACCATTTCTTGTAGAATATTGGATGTAATAAATAGCTGGGTTGTAAAGATTTACTTACTAATATACAAATTTGAATAAAAATTCTTTCATTTATCTACGATTAAAACTAATTTAAATAAAGTACACAAAGATAAATATATTTTTATAAAATTAAAACACAATTTTGCATTATATTAAGTGCATAACTATGTAAATACAAATGATGCAGACTTAATATTTAAATTCAATATAAAAACAATTCTAAGGTTGTAGACAAACTCTAAACACATTTAATTAAGGATTATTGGCAATGGTGCCTTTGTATTAAATCAACCAAAAGTTCAAATGACGGGAAGGCACTACATCAATAATTACTTGGTTAATTTCAAACAACTAACACGTCAGTTAGTCGGTTAGTTTCACCTACATAGAACACTGGGATTGTAGGTTAGTTACGATTAAGTTACAACACTACGGTTATATGAAAAGAAAATCAAGGTTTCAATAAGTCGACACGTATAGAGACTTCGTCTTAATATAAAGGCTTAATATTTTGGACAATATCGAATCACAATAAGTACACATTGAACGAACACCGAATATTATTATATGCTTAGAAAATGTTATGTTAGGGTAGGTAGGTATAAATTTGACATCTTACAAAGATGTGGTCACAAATGCAGATGGAGTCAGTTTAAATTACAGTGTGTCATAAAAATTGACCTTTTTACGTATGTATTAACTACCAGGGTAATATTTTATTCTTAGCCTAATCATATTTTCTAATATCAAAGGGGAAAGCATCTAGTTCTTTTGTGAACTGCCACGGAGCCCGAGTCGCGAACTTTCTTTATTTTGAAGAGCATCGATTTCTCTCTCCGGACTGACAGCTCGGGCAAGTCTCTCACTTTATCGTAATGGTCTGACACTTTATCGCTGTCCAAGTAGGACGCGTCTTCGTTCTGTATACCGGCGTCACTGTTGGTCGATAGCTTTCTCGGGTAGAACGGCTCGAGCTTGTGCATGGAGGGACGACTACAGATTATAATCTCCTCGGGTATCAGGGAGTTGTTCTTGGAAGATTCGGAAAGGTTGATGGAGTCTGATTTAGCTTCTATCACCGGGGAAAGAGTCCTCTCAGAATACTCAAAATGCGATTCAGTTGCATTAGGATCATAAACGAACTGGTCAAATTTTTCAATAAATATTTCGGGAATTTTATCCATCGCACTGATTGGCTCTTCTTCCAATGTCGTAGAGTCGCTTTGCTCCGATATAAAGTAGGGTTCATCCCGGCGAATACTGTGCTTAGTTTGAACCGTTTCGGAGCATTTGGACGAATCATCTTTGGAAGATATTTTTTCTGGCGACACGAACACAGAATCCGAGTAATAGCTCTTCGAGTCAAAGTTGGAGGGATTGGTTCCATCTGGAGATGATAGGGAAACGAATTTACTGGTGTTAGGACTTTCATCATCGATTGGTCTAAAGTCAAGGTTGGTCAAATCAAAAACAGCTCTACTTTTGTAGGTAAGATCTCGCTTGATGGAAGATCGTTTAGATCTTATCCCGGAAGACGAAAAGCACGGTTCATATATATCAGAAAGGCTCGTCCTATCGGATCTTGGTTCCTCGTAAAGAGTGAGGTTTCTGGTCTCCGTTGCGTCTGAAGGCGAATCATCCTGGTTGGACAAGTCCTCGATATTAGAAATGTCAGGAATATCGAAGGTGAACTGCGTTCCCTCCTTGTCAGGACTCAGCAAAGGAGCTGATTGTGAATGGTCTTTTACATTATTTATGGATTCCATGGAGTCGTCTATTTCGTAATCGATTATGTCAGTTATTTCTGGCGGCAATGAGAACGGGACATCGAAGCTGAAATGTGTTCTATGATGCTTCTCAACGTAAAATCTGCTGCCGGGAGATTTGTAAGAAAGGTCTGTCGAATAATCAAACTTCTTCCCGGCGTGAATGCTGTCCAACTTTTTAGACGCGTTATTTTTCTTAATAGCTCCTAAACTTAAGGATATTTCTTTGTGGGTGCTGGTCGTATACGTAGCCTGATCTAAATTAGTTTGTTCGTCGCTGGTTGAACACTTGACTTGGACAGTCAAGTGGGAGGATTCCAACGATTTACTATATTGGTAGCACTCTTCGTTCCTTCGACAACACAAGGAGTATTCGCCATTGTCACTTTCGTGTCCATAGAGCGATACGAAGTCTTCGGAGCAGAACTTTTCGAACAACTCCTGGGAACTGAGCCTAGCGGAGCCGGTCTTGTTGTAAAATGCTTCAGTCGGAGAGCGATCGTATAAGGCGTTGGCACTAGACCGCTTGGGTTTTTCCGCTTTGCTTAATTTATAAAATTTTCCTAAATGTTTTTCAAACAGACCGCTGGGGGCGCTGCCTCCGGAGTCGTTGGTTTTTTCACCTAAAGAACTAACACTTTTTTGATCGTGTCTTTTCTTCGCGATGATCCTATCGGAGGACGTTCCTCTCATACGTGTCGACCTGAACGAGTTGTGTTTATCATAAGTCATCTTATCACTAGGGTTAGTCGCAGCTTCTACAATTGTTAGTACGTTAGTATCGGACAAGCTAGATTTATCACGGTTACGCTTAGCGCAGGTTAGTTCGCACTCGTGATCACACCTCGGGGGCCTGGGGGCTTCCGGGCTGTAGACGCTGTAGGCGCGCTCCTCCTGGTCCTCCTGGTCCTCCTCGGGCGGCGGGGAGGGCGGCGGGGAGGGCGAGTCCGGCGGGTACACCGACTGGTCGATGCGGATGGACTTGCGGAGCGGCGGGCGCGCTCGGCGGGGGGGGCCTTGCGTGAAGCGGAAGCGCGGCGGGCAGTCCAGCGTCTGGCTGTGCGCCAGGAGCCTGGCGGGGCGGGGCGCGGGGTCCAGGGAGGCCCCCACGCGCAGGGGCCGGCGCCGCCCGCCGCCCTCGTCCGGCGTTAAGGGCAGGGCGGCCCCGCGACCGAACTCGATAAACCAAAGCTCGTCCTTTAGGTCACACTCTCACTTCTTCTCCTTCATGTCTTTGTTGAGGTAATGCAGCACGTAGTGGAGGACAAGGTCGTAGCAGTACTTGTACTCGGTCTGAAACATGACACGACAAACAACCAAATGTATTTTATATTCAACCCTTCCCGGTCCCCTGCTATGACATTTTTTTTCTGTATGGAATGTAAGGTTAGCGCGTGGTTTAAATTACTGCCTTAGCGCTTATGCAGTGTAGCTGATCACTCTGATAACATGTTCCAAAGTGCTAAAGTGCAAATAAAACATAGAACAATAGCCAATATGTTAATATTCTAACCTGTTAGCCTAACGTGTTTTTGTATATTTTTATTCCTAGATCTATTATTGTCCAAACAAGCCAGGCTACGACTCCACATGGATAAAAGAACGGTTGATAGTAGGTTTATTAAAAGGACATCGCCACATTGGGAAACATATTATGCAGCTGTCGGGAGTGGGAAGTATCAATCGTTCCGTAGGATATGTGAAAATAATAAAATAAAAACACAGCTAATGCTAATGTTTCGTTTTGCAGAAAGAATACTCAGATACTGGAGATTCCCACCTTGGCACAAGGAGACATGAGAGATATAGATGGAGAAGAGCGATAAAGAAAATGACAGGGGCAGGTTCTGTTGGTACCATGTTTTCGATGAGTTGTGGACGATGCCTTCTGACAGTTTTGACCGCTTGGAAGATGTCCACCTCCCCGTGCTGGATGACCTGCTCGATACACGCGTTGGCTGCGCAGTACACGCCAGCTCGGCTCCTCCCGTCACTGGAACACACAACACGAACAAAATACGGGTAGGAACTTATTTATGACTAATTGGGTCATGAACAATGACGTTATAAATCCCCAGTCTCGCCGACCGCCTCATGTCTTATTAAAAACTGTTTAAAAAAAAAAAAAGTTATTTACTGAATTTCATGTTTATTTACAATATTGTACATACGTTGTCCTCCACGCTAGGAGTTCGCCTGTGATGTGGAGGACATCATATAAATATAAGATCGAACAATTCAAAATTAAAAATTTAAAAGAAAATAAAGGCACTTTAACACAAAACAATATCATACAATTTAATAAATTACCTAAGTAGCAGTATCATTATGAATGTATATAATTATAAATTAGGAGGATTGTAACCAGTTCCAAACATGTTTATTGTATTGTGGAGGTGTAGATGTTTTGATTTGTGTAGGAAGAGAATTATAAAGCTTAATAGCCTGGTATCTGTAATGTTTTTGTCCAAAGGATGTGTGTGTTTTAGGTATTTGTAGTTGATGTGCATGTCTTGATTTAGTGTTGGGAGTATTTTGTGAGGTGACAAATGTATTTATATTTTTGTAAAGGAAAGTTAGAATATGTTTAGAAAATAATTTTTGTATGGTAGGCACTAGAAATTTTTGGAATATGATTGAGGTCGGTGTTTGTATTGGTACTTTGAGTATTACTTTTGTTCTTATGTTTGTAAGTAAAACCAGACACTTGAAGCATTTTTAGTGGCCTGCCTTTTGAAGCGAAGCTAGCAGTCCACAGTGAAGTGCTTTTACTAAACCTACTGTATGGCAGTGAGGCGTGGAACTGGCAGAGGAAGGATGAAAGTAGACTGGATACTGTAGAAATGAGATCCCTGTGGCGTATGACCGTGTTAAAAATGTGGATATCCGGAAAGAATGCAAGGCTGATGTAAGCGTAATGAATATAAAAGGGAGGCTTAGATGGTTTGGGCATGTAGAGCGAATGAACGAAGAAAGGAGTGTGAAAATAATGTATGACGCAAAAGTGAATGAAAGAAGAAGTAAGAGATGCCCAAGGAAGACATGGCATTATTAAGTAAATCAAATACCCGAGTCGGGCTATGTCAAGAGTCAGAACAACAGGAGAGTATGTATGAGAGGATGTATGAATGTGAATTAAGCAAAGAGTGTGTGCCAAAACAGGGTTGTATGGCGGTATATTTGTAACGTCCATTGGTCATGAATAGTTTCCAATCAAGTGATCGAACGATGAAAATCGAAATTCTTACTGTTGCATACATAGTAACATGAAAATATTTTCATCAAAAAAATTTGTCATTTGTCTTAAATGTTAAATTTGTCCGACTTCTAAAATTACATTCACACAAAAACTTGGTATTTAAAATCTAAGATTTACGAAAACCAATAACTGGGAGCAAGACATTTTTGATCAAAATGTTTGTTTAAACTTACATTGAGTCTTGCCACATTGTCCAAATAAATTTGTTACGACATAATGGTGAGATTAGTGGTGACCACAATTCTTAAGTCGAAGGTCAATTTTATACATAGTTAAAGTGCCACTCATAATTGTATTTTAATAAAACTAAATAAATTTAAATAAAATAATAAATATATTCGTAAAAAGCATTAACTTTGTGGCTTGCCATATTTATAAATAGAACATATATACTTTGTTTTTAACCACTTTTTTATTTAATATTTTGTCTACCGGTTTCGAGTACCCTTCCATCATCAGGACAATATTAAATTAATCTTTAGATAATAACTTCATCTCTTCTGGAAGAAACATATGTGGAGATAAATTCTGTACAGAATTTAAAAATGTATGTTTTCCAGAAGAGATGAAGTTATTATCAAAGATTAATTTAATATTGTCCTGATGATGGAAGGGTACTTCCGAAACCGGTAGACAAAATATTAAATAAAAAAGTGGTTAAAAACAAAGTATATATGTTCTATTTATAAAATAATAAATATCTGTTTTATAAATTAGTGGTTGTAAGGAGAGAATTTTTAAAATTTAAGTCAGTGAATCGGAATACCTGTTCAAAAGAAAAGGTGAATTTTGAATTTTCACGGGCTGTGTACATTCGACTATCGATTTTTTTTTTGTTATGTTGGTATACATATGTTTATCATATGTTAGCATTATCAGCCATTTTGGGTTAGTGGTTTATTTTTGACAACTGGAAAGGTTAGTCACGTTTTTGTGTGTTTTTCGATTTTTTACTTTTGAAAAAAATGGATCAAAAAATATGTCTCAAATGCATTTCAAAAATAATTTTCACCGATGAGAAAGTTTGTACACAGTTAAAAATATCGTCACTGGAAAGGCAAAAGGACTTAAGCGACCTTTGGTCAAAAATGAGTTTAATATGCAGTTTTGACTATCAACGTTTTTTTTTTCAAAATAAAACCAGGCACTGAAGACTTATGAATATTATTGTAAAAAAAACTTTGATGTGCTCTGGTGTCAACTTCCCAAAATGGCGCTTCAGCTCTTTTGTCTTTCCGGCGACGATATGTACTTGGACTAGACTCACACTAATTTGTAGGTCGAAATCATTATTTTTTTCAAATCGTTAAATCTAATTACAAATGCTTTTTTCAATTTCTGAAAAAGCTTAGAGTGCCACCGAGATAAGCCGCTAATCATCCCATATGCATTTCTGAGTTAGACTCACCGAGGAAGTAAAATATTAATTAACGGTCTTACAGTTCTCAAGAAACCATAAGTTAGAATTTAGTGAAATGACACAGAAGACGCACTCCCATTCCCCTTGACTCAAGCTATCAGCCCCGCGAGGAACATGACCTGAACGTCTCTAGGTTCTAAGGAAACAAGGAATTCTAAGGATCCAAATGACAGTGTAGTCTCCTTCAACGGAAGTAATCTGAAATGCTTGGTGTAACCTTAAGTGACCAGTTAAGGCACCGGGGCTCCATCGAAGCCAGATTAAAGTTAGTCTCTCAGAAGTTGGGCGTGTTGTACAGGGCCCGCAGATACTTCAATAGTACACAACTGCTGACCCTGTACAAATCTCAAGTACGCCCCACTGTTGAATTTGGCAGCCACCTCTGGTCTGGAGCCCCTAAGTACCTGAAAAAAACCCTTGACTCTGTGCAGAAACGGGCGGTCCGTTTGATAGATTCTCCTATCTTAACAAACGGATTGCAAACTTTGGAGCACAGACGTCAGGTGGGAATGCTGTCCTTATTCTACAGGTATTTCAATGGAAGATGCTCCAAGGAACTTGCGTCATTGATCTCTTCGGCACCGGTGCATAGTCGGGAAACTCGCCAAAGCGCGCCCAACATTTGTACACAGTTGACATTCAATACATGAGAACGGGTCGCTTTTATGACTCGTTCTCATGTTCAACAGCTCGGCTATGGAACGATTTGCCGGCCTCTGTGTTTCCTCCCTCCTTCAACATGGGTCTCTTCAAGACCCAAGTTCACTCCTCCCTTTCCTTAAAAAAACCCTCCACACAGCATCCTCAAAGATGACATAGGCCTTGAGGGAAATTATTTCCTTCAATGCCTCCTATGTGGAGTTATTGTAAAAAAAAAAAACGCCAAATGAGACTTACGGTGAGACGACGCAGACAGGCCCGTAGTCAGTCCTCTGCCTCCAGCGCTCCACCATGTTCATGAGCTCCACCAGCGAGTTGGTGGAGGTGGGCACCTTGTGGCCCATCGGCCAGCATGTCAACTGGAACAGCTGCACCGTCTTGGGGGGCGCCTTCACCCCGGCCATCAGCTCCGTGAGGGACACGATCTTCAAACGGGAGAGGACAACGTTAAGACTATATTGAACACTAGGGCGCTCTAGGGTGCAAGCTACCAACATGACACTGTTGGCACAATATGCCGGCGGCAAATCTAGGGATTCAGGGAAGACGGCAGCTGCAGAGGCTGTGCAAGGAGATGTAATGGACACGGATGGTGTAAGCTTTTAGTCAAGTCATCGACTATACTGGAAACAGGGCAAGAAAATTGGATTAACCTCTGGAATGCCAGATTCCCGCAACGTACAATTTCTGTCGTGCCTAGCTGATTGTAATTTTGTAAAATCTCACTTGTGTTTCACAAAATGAAGTTTTTGTCAACTATACTATCTTTTCAGAAAATGTGTTAATGTATTTTTTCAAATTGTATGTTAATGGTATAAGTGTTTTTTTCTAGAATAGCAACTTATATTCAAAAAATTGTTTTTTTTTTCTTTCATCTCACTAAAAAAAAAAATGATTAAGAAATGAGAAGATTTTTAGTGAATTTATTGTATTTTTGTGTAGATGAATAAATTTTCTTCAACATAAAAATAATTTCATGAGTTTTTTCTGTAAATATAAACAGTTATGCTACTTTGTAAATGTATTTTTTTTTTGCCGTACTGACGTAAGCAAAATACAAATATTTATTATTCGACTTGTACCGAATTTAACGCAATGCAAAATATCTCTATGGATTCATTATTTTGTTGACAAGCGATTACGGTTCATTTATTTATGCAAACAACAGGTTTTAAAGGATAACAATTGCTGAAAAGACAATGATGAATTCCCGGTGCCTATAGGCACCTCCGGCATACTAGAGGTTAAATAACTTAAATTAAAAACATTTTTACCTTTTTGTTGATTCGGAAGACCCAAGTTTTGATATTGGTGTAGTGGTTATGAGAAACATGGTCGATGGTGAATACGGGTCCGTACTTCTTGGAGTGCCTCGTGTCGGGCCAGAAGGCAGGGAATTGTTGCTGGAATAAACAAATACCTACTATTTTAATATTTGGCGGAAGGTATGAGATTTAAGAGGTACTATTTATTTATTTATAAACTAACGGACTATTGTCCAATTACAAAAAAACATACCACGCAATGGGAAAAAAGAGCAACAGAGAAAGAACAGAACATACATAATATTATAAAGAAGTAATGACAAAAATAGGACAAAATATACATTAGAAAGAATATTCAAGTCAAAACCAAGGTCATGTTAAAGTTTTGGTAGAGTCGTAAAGAATGACAAAAATCATTTAGACTGGTACCAAAAATTTCAAGATAATGGATTGAGTTAATAAGTCACGAAACTTTTAACAGTGGAGAATGATACCCATAATTAGTAGAGTGATGATTGAGGAACTAATTGTTTCTGAGTCTACGGCAAGGCATGTTAGTCAATAATACAACTAATAATTTTGAAAATGCAAATTAAATCAATATCTTTCCTATGCTTTTCTTATGAAGAAATTTTTAATGCTTGTTCTGGTTAAGGTATCTACTTTCGTGCATATTCATTCAATGGTCATCCTAAAATAAAAATCCATATATACATTATAATATATATATATATATATATATATATATATATTATAATGTATATATATGTATATACGAGTCTATATAAACATATTTATATATATGGATTTTTTTTAGGATGCTGGATAAATATATATATATATATATATATATTTATATATATATATATATATATATATATATATATATATATATATATATATATATATATATATATATATATATATATATATAAATGAAGAAATATGCATCACTGCAATAATAAGTTATTATCTTATAACTATTTAACTTATTTTTGCTTTGAGTACCTAATTAAAGACTTTTTTACTATTTATCTTGGTAAAATAAAAATATAATAGATTTTTCCATGTCTATCTCACTAAGAAATATCTGTTTAGAGACAGACGTAGGATACATAAATGAAATAATGAGTTGAAATAATACAGTGATAATTTTTTCTTTGATGTTAACAGAAGATTAAGATAAGAAATAAAGTAAGTTTTATCGTGTAAATGTAAATAATAATAAAAAAGTAGTAATAAAAAACGAAGAAAGAAAATATTGAATAAAATGATCATAAAAACAAAGTTATTATTTGGAGGTTGTATTTTAAGATATTATTTAGGTGTATAGAGGTTAGATTGCATATACAATGTTTTGGATGTTTTATAATCCAGTCAAAGGTAAATATAAAATAGGATTGTATTGTCATCGTTGAGTATCTCGCTTGGTCGTCGGTTTGTTGTTGTTCTTCGTGTAATATAATATTAAGTGTGGTGTTTTGTTGTGATTAGTGTTCGTTAATAATACAATGTGTAAGAATAATAATCAAGAACTTCAATTTCAACTACATTGGTGAGTGAATGGTTTCCTATTTCACTTTCATTTCCAATAATCTTTCCGCATCCATAATTAGGCATTTCCATTATGTAGTACAGTTTATCGTTTTACAGTCTACTATTTTCCAAATTCATCTGAAGCTGAAAACACATTCGGTGTTTTATCGCATCTTCGAATCCAACATTTTGGTCCTTCAAGCCGGATAAGATAAAGGTAGATTGAAATTTGAAGTATGCACGTATAGGTAGGTGTTTTAGAGTAATTAGCAATAATATACTACACGGAGAGAGAGATAGACAAATTGTTTACACAGTGCACAACTGTACACATGAAAAAGGTATCTACTTTCGTGCATATTCATTCAATGGTCATTCTAAAAAAAATGGTAGATTTTGCAAATGGTTAGGTTCGTCAACCAAGTATACCATATCGATGGCTGGGATGTTAAGATCCAAGGCGTACTAGAGTCGAGGAAAGCAAATTATTACTCACCGAGCTGTGGGGGGGGATGCAGAGCACCACCACGGCGGCGCACTCGTAGTCGTACACCAGCGACCAGAACTCGCCGCACGTCCCCTTCAGGGGCCACTCCGTGACGATGTACTCTCTGGGCTTCGTGTATCCCTGCCAACAGAACGACAAACAAACATTATACAGCTTTGCAGTGGCCATAGAGTAGGCAGGCCATACAGACGAAGACTTAACCTCTAGTGTGCCGGAAGTGCCAACAGTCACCGGGCATTATCTTTTTAGGAGTTTTTATCCTTTTAAACCTGTTGTTCGCATTTTTAAATGAACCGCAATCGCTTTTCAACAAAATGATCAATCCATAGAAATATTTTTATTGCGTTGAGTTCGGTAAAAGTCGAGTAATATATCTTTGAAGTTTGCTTACGTCAGTACGGTAGAAAAAAAAACGATTTAAAAGTGACATTATTTTTAGTATGTACAAGAAAATCTCACGCAATTATTTTTATTAGCAAGAAAAATTATTCAGCCACAAGAAAATATAATAAAACGACAAAAACATGTTCACGTTTCATTTTTAATTTTTTTTTAGTAACATGAGGGAGAAAAAACCATCTCTCCGAATATAAGAAGTTATTCCAAAAAACCACTTACACCATTAACATATAATATTCAAAATTGCATAAACACATCATTTGAGAAGATAGCATAGTTGACAAAAACATCATTTTGTAAAACAAAAGTGAGTTATTACGAAATTACAGTCAGCAAGGTACAACGGAAATTGTACCTTGCGGGAATACGGCATTTCAGAGGTTAAAATCGTGTTCCATTTAGTTTAGGTGAAGTTTGTGGTGCGGAAAGGGGACTCAAATGTTCGATATTCCTTCAACGTACTAAAAGGTGACAACGCCACGTGACAGTTGTTGTGTTTTGCGAACTTTAAATTTTAGGCAAGAAACTTATTTTAGCTAAATTAGAAGTTATTTTGATGAAATTAAAATACGTTTTCTCAGGGAAAGTTGATAAGTCGGCTTCATCAAACTTTTTGAAGTTGTTTTTGCAGTAACGCAATACACAGCACAAAGAAATTTCAATATAACCATACATCAAACGCAGATGATGGTTGTGAGTCGACTAAAGTGGTGGGAGTATATGCGGATGAACAACAATGTGGAGGCACTTTTTTCGCTAAGTGTCTCATCTAATTATAATACATCTATGATGTCAGCTCTATTTCACCTTTCATTTTCAAAAGGGTTGGATTATATAGCAGATCATCAGTAGATTAGACTTTATTTAAGATTCTCATGGCTAATAATTGTTTCACGTTCTTTGACTTTTTTGTAATGAGCTGCATTTTGCTTCCTAAATCTTCTTGAGCTAACGTTTACGTAACCTTTAAATGTCCATCATCACGTCCAATCTGCCTCGAAAGGCTGTCTTAAATATTACTAAAGAAGAGAGAGAAAGCTCAAGTCTTGGGACTATACTACTGGTTTCCATTGAAATTCTTTATATAGGTAACCAAACAGACTTCTTGAAATAGTGTTGATAAACGCGCATTGACATAAAGATGGCATCCACTGGCCAACTTGTAGTTAGATTATGCAACAACCGCAATAGAAAAATAAACGTCATTATAAAAAGTGTCCGATACTACATGGCGTCCGGTACTGCCGGACTGTCTTCATATCTTTCCCAAGAATGATGCTAAACGTCACTTTGTACCATTCTAATACAAGCAATACTACCAATTATTTATCTGCAAATTTTCGATGGATAGTTAGAAAAATGTCTGAGGATTCCATTGAATACAATTTTTTTACTGCAATCCTTTAAATTCCAAGAAAAACATACTAAAATATCAGTAAAAAGTGCAGTTTTAAAACCGGAAAAGGCATTTTTGAATGTTTTACCTAAAAATCCAGTAAACATTTCATAAGGAAGTTTACAGATTACTGTTATAGAATTGTTTTCACTGGAAACCTTAGAAATTTTTCTAACTACCCATATAGTATTGACAGATAAATAATTTGTGGTTTTAATTGCACTAGAAAGCCAAACAGTGTGTATTTTTGGGTGCTGAAATATCTTCTTTTCTTCTTTTTTTTAAAAAGAAAGACATACATTCCCGCGTTACGAATAACCTAAAAATATTTGAAAAACTCCTACTGCCATCATAATAAGGGTAAGATGTTGCTTTGCAATGATAGAGGACTTAGCCCGCAGAGGAATTGAACGCACGACGCCCGGGTGGGAATCCGACGCGTTTGTCCACTCAGCTACCGACCGGGTCATATTCGCATATCATAAAACCAACATCAATTTTTGTATAGTCAGTAATATACCTAACTAGTAAGTAGCTTGTGTTTATTTTCACGCCGTATTAGACGTACAGTTGTAGCAATTTTTTTTTCATTACTTAATTTGAGCCGAAATGCTCCTTCTTCATAAAACCGCCGGATAACTTCCACCATGTGTAGATTTTTTCAGTGTAGTAATTCCAAGAAAGAATGCAGAACACATTTCGCAGCTAAAGGGCTTATGACGGAATTAATACTCTGGAAAACTTCTGCAACTGAATGAAATTCACAGAACAAAATAATTTAATTTCAGTGTTGAGAAGACAAAGCGGTAGAGGCTTGTAAAAAAAACTGTTTAAAATTTTTACACTCCCCCACGCAAAGAGCGGTGTCTACGTGATGCAAGCTGAACACTTATTGCGTAGAGGCTTGTGGGGAATTTTATTCTGGGGAAAAAAAAAGCCTTTGGGGAATTCATAAGGTTTTTTCTGCAACACACAAACACACGATTTCTATCTCTGTAATGGCTGCCCTTAGGCGTTTGTCTTTTTTGTAATTTAAACCCTTTTTCGATTGTTTTTGACACATTTAATTTTCTGTTGAAAAAATCGGTTTCCGACACCTGTGTTATTTTACCAAATAAACAAATCTAATTATATGATCATTTCCTCGAATATATAATGCGAAAGTGTATGGAAGAAGAAGTTAAGGACGCCCGAGAAAGACATGCCACGATTAAGTAAATCAAATACTTGACTCGGGTCATGTGAAGAGTCAGAATAACAGAAGAGTATGTATGAGACGATGAATGAATGTGAATGAAGCAAGGAGTGTGTGCCAAGACAGAGTTGTATGGCGGTCCGTCCTCTCTGCCTACCCCTGCGGGGAAACGGCGTGAAGATTAGTTTTTACTGCTTCATCTTATAGATCTTTGCTATGAAAATCATTGAAAATTTATGAATAGTAACTTTTTTTTATTCCGTTTAAAAAAGTATTTTGATATTCTATTCTTGAACGAGTTAAATTGGTTGTATCAAATTATATATTCGAGGAAAACTAACTAACCATCAAGCCGTTTCCCCGCGGGGGTAGGCAGAGAGGACAGACCGCCATACAACTCTGTCTTGACACACACTCCTTGCTTCGTTCACATTCATACATCGTCTCATACGTACTCTTCTGTTATTATGACTCTTCACATGAACCGATTTAAGTATTTGTTTCACTTGATCGTGCCATGTCTTCTTGGGCATCCCCGACTTCTTCCTCTAGTCAAATTCGCATTATATATTCTTTTCACACTCCTTTTTTCGTTAATTCGCTCTACATGTCCAAACCATCTAAGCATCCCTTTTTATCCTTTTGATTACGCTTACATTAGCCTTGCATTCTTTGCGAATATCCACATTTTTAACACGGTCATACACGGTTTTACGCACATACGCTTTATGGATCTAATGTCTACATTATTCAGTGTACTTTCTTCCTTCGTCTGCCAGTTCCACGCCTCACTGCCACACATCAGGAACCCAGTATAAATAAATCAATAAAAGTTTACCGTTCAATAGTGTTTGCTCATTCACCACCGAGATTTTCTGCTGCATAGTTAAAAAGGCCTATAGATAAAAGGTACAGCATTTCAAAAGTTTTTTTTAAAACATTCCGTGTATAGGGTTGGTTTCGTCTCCTAGCAAAGGCACTGAAACAACATTTTCTATTCATTCGCATTCCTGTCTCTCAAACTAGCTCAAAAGAATTAATAGGTTGGTAGGTAATACTTACATCAACGAACACCGCATTAATGTAGTCCGTGAAACTGTTGCCCTGGAAGGAGGTCAGGTAGGGTCGGAAGTTGTCGGCTGGAAAGAACAAAAAGGTTTAACAATTATTATTCAGAGGATGCTCCACCCCAGAAATAAATCGGTGAGGGGGGTTCCCCTAAAAATGGGAAGAGAAACAGATCAAATTTAATTGCGTACGCACATGTTCTATTAAATTGCGGAAAAATACAATGTCCTAACCCTTAGAGTATTTAGAGTGGTATCTACCCAAGACAGTGTAGTCAGTTTTTGATGATTTTTACCTGACTCGGCGGACCTGAGCGTGGCTAAGACTAAGGCTAAAGTATTTATACGAGTACATCCATTCATATCACATATCGACATAATGTTTATTCGTATGACCACTTCTTCACAGTATTGTTATCAACAAAAATATAGCATATACTTTAAAAACCCGTTTAGTTGTGTCAAGTGTAGTGGCATTATAAAAAATGTGGGCAGAGTCCCGCAGTGACCCAGGAGCCCAAGATCATCGCGACAGTACATGGAAGCGGTGTATTATATTTGTTCTCTCTTTCTCTCTCATGGTGTACGACGTAAGAACCCGGAGAAAGTGATTTATCGCAAGTTTGTATAGGTTGGGTAAAAATAATTAGCTCTCTCTCCATACATTGTTACTTCAAGGTCTAACCCTTTATTTAAAAATAAGTGAAGTCAATAATTGTAATTAACTAAATTATATTTTCTATTTTTTTTTTAATATCGCCTTATGGCGCTTTTCGGCATAAAAATAATTGAAAGAAATAATACTTCATCACTATCCCGTTACTACGCGATTGAGAGTGATGTATTTTAAATTCACGACTATACACCCTGACACAGTTAACTTTGCAGGCAGCCGAAAGACAAACGAACTATTATTTGAGGGTCAGCACCCAAAAATACACACTATTATTTATATACGGGTAGTTAGGGAAATGTCTAAGGTTTACAGAGAATACATTTTTTTTACATTAATCTTTTAAATAATTTACGAAATGCATACTGGAATTTGAAGCAAAACGTTCGAAAATGGCTGCGTTGGTTTTTAAACTGCACCTTTTACTAACATTTTTGTATGTTTTTACTGAATTTAAAAGATAAAAGCTTAAAATTTGCATTCATTGGACACCTTAGACATTTTCCTAACTGCCTATGTAGAATTTACAGATAAATCATGTACAGTATTGCTTGTATTAGAATGCCACAAAGTGACGTTTAGCGCCATTTTGGGTACGGAGCCTCAATCTATAATTTTTATGGTCTCCGTAAAATCTCCACTAGCAACGTCCTAACTGCAAAGTTAGCCGTGTCATGGTCTATTTTAGTGTGGTAAATCGATTACAATTATTTGGGCGATGTAATTTTCTTTAGACGTAACGCAATCAAAGTACGTAATTTATTCCCACGTTACGTATCTAATGGTTTGATTAAAGGAAATTTGTTGCAAACAATATTCGTAATAATTCGTAGTTACGCTCCAATCCTAAGAATGATATTGGTTTCTAAATTAAGGCCGTATCTATTTGGATCCTTTTATAAAATATCAGGGACGGTTCGTAGTGAAACTGGTGATGTTAGAAAAAAATATATGGGTATCGCTGGGAAAGAAGTTTTAAGAATTTCGTTTTAGTGTACAGGCTGTACTTTTAGGTAGATAGGAACCGAGCATAGAGTTGGTAGAGTAGTACCTATCCAAGGCAGTGAAGTCAGTTTTTGACTTGTTTTCGATGATTTTAACATGACTCGGCGCACCTGGGCGTGGCTAAGGCTAAGGCTACGGTATTTATACATCCATTCATATCACATATCAACATAATGTTTTTGTTTATTCGCATAGCCACTTTTTCACAGTATTTTTATCAACAAAAATATAGCATATAACCTAAAAAACCGTTTAGTTGTGTCAAATTTAGTGGCATAATAAAAAATGTGGGCGGAGTCTCGCCGTGAACAAAGACCTTAAGATCATCCTTACAGTATATAGAAGCGGTCCATGAAATTTGTTGTCTCTTTCTCTCTCATGGTGTACGACGTAAAAGCCCGGAGAAAGTGATTTATCGCAAGTTTGTGTAGGTTGGGTAAAAATAATTAGCTCTCCCTCCGTATATTGTTACTTCAAGGTACCGAGACTAGGGTATAGGACAAATAAAGACATAATATTCACGTTTCAGCAGTCTGATTACTTAAATGTGGCAAACAATAGAGTTTCCACATATTTTCCACGGTTTTGCTTAAAATCTCTAATCGCCAGATGCCATTAAAAGTCATTAAACATTAAAAATGCATTATAATTGACTAAAAATACATATAACCAGTTGCGGCTCGTGAGTTTTTAGTGTGCTAGAGCAGTGGCCCCCAACCTTTTTGTCGCCGCGGACCGGTCAACGTTTGATAATTTTACCGCGGCCCACTGAGGGTAGGGGGCAAGGGGTGCGGTGGACACATTGAATGTAGATTTTTAAAAAATGTTTTTGCACGGCCCAGTACCATTTGGTCCACGGCCCGGTACCGGGCCGCGGCCCATGGGTTGGGGACCACTGTGCTAGAGTGCTAAGATTTAAAAAAAAATACTACAATGTTAGTGTTGTTGTAGTCGAAAATAATTTGTATTTTTTTCAAAGAATATTTTTTTTGTATGAAGATTTTTAGGACTTTTAATTTTTGGTGGTGCACTGCATGGATTTCTGAAAAATATTCATACAAAAAATTAGAAATTTTGAAAAATTAAAAAATTGTTTTCGGCTAGAGCAATATCAATAATGACGTTTTTTTTTCAATCTTGCCACTCTAGCCCACTAAAAAGTCTCGAGCCGCCACTGCAAAGATCTAATACATTTTTAGTATATACTGGTTATGGAGGATGTTATATGTGACCTAACCGTAGTTTTGTAGTAAAAACAATGAACTTGGACAGACAATCAATTTTTAATATAGTTTTTAAGCTTCGGCCGCTGGTATACGACGCGCAATTAGAGATGATGCGAACAACACATAATTAGGATTGTGTGTATTACATATACATATTATGTATACAACCCAGACAGCGATATTCTTGAGAAATGTCACTGAGAAACAGCCCTTTATCTTGCTTACTCCTACTTATTGTTATTAGTGAAAAAGGGGCCACAAGTGTGTACGACGATCTATTTAGAATATTCGAAAGGTTTTTACAGTGAAGTATTTTTATTCATTGGTTAAAAACAAGGTTGCAACCGAAAGTTTTTGCTCTACTAAAGATATGTTTTTTTCTTTTTTCTTTTTTTGAAGTTGAATAACAGGTTTGAAACATGCTGTATGCAAGCAATGCATCCATATGAGTATTGTGTTCGATTCGACATTCGCTGCGATACCTATACATCTATTTTTATTCTACAGTATTATTCTATAGTAATCTTGGAGAAACAATGTATGGAGAGAGAGCTAATTCTTTTTACCCAACCTATACAAACTTGCGATAAATCACTTTCTCCGGGTTTTTACGTCGTACACCATGAGAGAGAAAGAGATAACAAAATACACACACCGTTTTTATGTACTGTAAGGATGATCTTAAGGTCCTGGTTCACGCCGGGACTCCGCCCACATTTTTTATTATGCCACTAAACTGGACACAACTAAACGGTTTTTTAGGTTATATGCTATGTTTTTGTTGATAACAATACAGTGAAAAAGTAGTTATACGAATAACTAAAAAATTATGTCCACATGTGCTATGAATGGATGTATAAATACCCAAGCTCTCGTTCTAGCCATGCCCAGGTCTACCGAGTCCGGTAAAAATCATCAAAAACTGACTACACTGACTTTGATAGGTACCACTCTATTTACTCTAAGATAGTAATCTATTCTTCTCTTTTTGAGGACCCTATGTTTTAAAATTCGATTAAAAGTATTGACGACTTACTCTGTTAAATCTTTCGTTATTTCGTTAGTTCGCACGAAGTACTAATAACCTTATACACACATTGAGGTCTATACATTTTTGCTATTTACCACCATGAAAGGGCTCGAGCCGGTACTACTGTTAACCTTGTCTATCCTTCATTACGCAGTAATATTACCTATATCTTATCATATTAAAATGAAGAGTCATTTCGGTAATCCTCTTAGCCAACTAATCAGAGTAATCCCATTATAATTTCCCAGTGTAAGTAACCATGTCACACAGAAGATATTAGGTAATATATAATATTGCTTCAATTGGTAGTTGGCAATTAGGCAGGAACGAGATATTAACATTATTATTATTAAATAATTAACAATGGAAGTCTTGAGATACCTATCTCTTAGGGCTTTTGCAGTACCATATTTTGGGCAAGGCCAGTTTCACTACATCTACCGCTAGGTGCGCTAAATATCTAATGCGTCTAACCTTAGAGTATATATAATGGTATCTACCCAAGGCAGTGTAGTCAGTTTTTGATGATTTTTACCTGACTCGGCGGACCTGGGCGTGGCCAAGACTAAGGCTAGGGTATTTATACATCCATTCATATCACATATCGACATAATGTTTTGTTTATTCGTATAACCACTTTTTCACAGTATTGATATCAACAAAAATATAGCATCTTACCTAAAAAACCGTTTAGTTGTGTCATGTTTAGTGGCATAGTAAAAAATGTGGGCGGAGTCCCGCGGTGACACAGGAGCCCAAGATCACTGTGACCTTAGAGTATACTAGAGGTAGCCCAAGCCAAGGCAGTGAAGTCAGTTTTGGACTTGTTTTTGATGATTTTAACATGACTCGGCGCAAATGGGCGTGGCTAAGACTAAGGCTACGGTATTTATACATCCATACTAATCACATATCGACATAATGTTTTTGTGAATTCGTATAGCCACTTTTTCACAGTATTTTTATCAACAAAAATATGGCATCTAACCTAAAAAACCGTTTAGTTGTGTCAAGTTTAGTGACAAAATAAATAATAATATAGAAGCGGTCCAAGAAATTTGTTGTCTCTTTCTCTCTCATGGTGTACGATGTAAAAACTCGGAAAAAGTGATTTATTACAATTTCGGATGGGTTGGGTAAAATAAATTAGCTATCCCTCCATATATTGTTACTTCAAGACTGTGACAGTACGTAGAAGCGGAGTATTATTTTTGTTGTCTCTTTATAACTAGATTTTTTAGGTTCATAAAAAAATCTGACGCCTTAAGATTTCGGATTCATAAAGTACTTATGGCAATAAAAACAATCCTTTTTACCCACAGTATATTGATAATTTAAAGCTCCATAGTTCATGATGGAAATGACGTAGTGAGCTGAAACGAGCTAGTTGCGATGATCTAAAAATTCAAGAGAAAAAAAGCTGTGTACATTTTACAATGCCAGAACTCACCGTTTGCTTAGCTTTGCTGCTTCATACCGATTAGAATCGATATATTAACGGTTAGAATCGATATATACTCTTTATAAGACTTCGTACCGATTAGAATCGATAAATTAACGGTTAGAATCGACATATTCTCTTTATAAGACTTTGCCCATTTTCATTCCATCACAACAAAACTTTTTAAAAGTTCTCAACAACGTAGCAACAAACCGGCAAAACAAAAGGTTCGCTGTAAAGTTGTGGCGACTAGCGACATCTTGCGTTAACTAATGAAGGTTTAAAAAGTTTAATAGGAAAATCAAGGCGCTAATATCACATCACCTAATGAACTTTTTCTCAGCAAAAATGGAATTGTTTTCTAACATTTTTGTCAAATCCGCATTGAGAAAGACGAGAATATAAAAACAGACAAAGAGATACGTATATTTTCGCGGAGTATCGAGTTTTCTTTATTTATTTATTATTAGTGCAAGAACTCAAATGAAGAAATAGAGCAAATGAGGCTTACTTATCATTCAATTTAACAGTTTTTTCCGCTTTCGAGATATTTACGAAGAAAACAACAGAGAAATGAAATATTTCGTGATTGGCTTCCTTTTTTATGGGATGGGACAAGGAAACTTTACGATGTACGAATAACGTGAAGAGAGGGACAATGAAATTTGATCCAATTTTATATTGTAAGAGGAAAATGGTTCCGAAATCTACCCTCGCAATAAAAAATAAGTTTTGTTCGCTAAGCTGAAAGCTATTTACATTTTAATAAGGAGCTTAACGAATTAAACAGCTATACCATGTACATACTTTACTAAAAAAGTCATTCTATTTAACATATTGCAAATGATTTGATTTAAAAGCGACTTGATTTGCTTATACAAAATTATAAATTCAATGATTGAAAGCCCTGAACTATTAAACTTGATTTCATTTCATGTTCCTAGCAAGACGATTACAAGGCAGTACCTACCGTACTATTGTAGTAATTCTGCTTCAATCTCACAATTCAACACGCCTATGCGACGTATGTTGCATCTGGGAAACATATACTCCGATGTCGCTGATATATTTAACACGTCAATTACAAACTATAAGTTTAATTTAGTACAGTTGTTATTATCTGGTAGAGCTAAACTAATAGTTGGACCTATTACTTAATATTATTTATTTTCTTTCTTTTACAATCTTTTTGAACATGTTATTAGTTATTTTTGTATCTGCTATTCAATACTCTTTTTTATTTTTTCTATTTTACACAATTCTTGCACTAATAAGGTTACTGTTTTGAAAATAAATAAATATTAAAATGTATGCAAAAGCCTAAAACGGGCGTAAATAAATACAATTTGCTTAAAATATTTGAAATGATTACTTTGTATAAGACCACGGATATCATTTTAATTTTTATGACCGACCGGTTTCGCGCCTAAGCATCTTCAGGGTACAAAATGAAACTAAATAAACATAGTATTATTTCAATTTGAATTTATTTAATATCAATGGGCGTACACAGTGGCAGCTCGTGAATTTTGGAGTAAGCTTGAGTGTTGAGATTGAAAAAACAACATTGTAAAAATTTTTTTTTTCTTTTTTTTTTAATAATTTTCGGACGAATATTTTTCAGTAATGTAGGGAAGTGCCTCACCCAAGTGAAAAAAAAGAAAATCTTCCGTAAAAAAAAACATATATCTCTATCTTAGTATTCAAGCATACTCAAAAGTCACGAGCCGCCACTGGGGATAAATAAATAAATTCTCATGTCAACATCTTCATTCATGTTTAAATATTCATATGCATGGTGAAGATGTGAAACTTGAGAGTCCTTTATCCCAGTTTGACATATTTTGACAAACGGATAAATCTCGGACTAGCGCTCGGTATGAAAAGTTAGTTAAATAAAATATATTTATCAAATACTAGTGAGTACCCGACATGCTTTGCAATGACACTCAATATTTTTGATTTTGAATGAAATATATTCTTTGTTTTTTCGTCTGGTGCGTATGTGAATAAATCAGAAGGCTTTCCTACGCGTGGGCAGGCCACATACAGCTGTCAATGTGAGAAGCACGAATTTTACAAATTAGTCCACACACTTTTTGCGATGGTCCCTTGCAAATGCAGGTCCCACTGGAAACTACAGACGTGTAAATTCGAATGGCATATCTGTAGGAATCCTTGGGATGCATGGCAACATTACATCTTCTCCTTTAAATTTAATTTTTACAAAATCATTATCGTTTTCAGGTATAAAGGTTTGATATTTTTTCGGATTTTTTAATTTATTTATTAATGAAGAAAATACATTATCGTTTCTACACATAAAACCTGGTGAAATTGAATATTTGTTTACAAATTTAAAGTTTGAAGAGAGAGAGAAGAAAAATAAAGAAAAAAAATAAAGAAAATGCAGTGTCTAAGAAGAAAATATATTTTTCGACTTGAACGAAATAGAAATGTTTTGTTATTTTCCAAGCTGCGTTTTACGGCAAGTAAGCAATTTCCCGAGTTGTTCGACGCCCGAATAACCTGGGCGTTTACGCAGCCACTAGATGAGATACTTTTATAGGAGCCACCCACTTCAACAGCAATCACCTGCTGACTGTACAAATAATATCTGGGGCGCACTGCAATTTAATTTTGTCAGGGCCGCCAAAGGAAATGTCGCTCGGGATATAGTCCAATAAATAAAAAAGTTGTTTGAATTTTCGCGGGCTGTGTACATTTGATTATCGTTTTTTTTTTGTTGTTGTTGTGTTGGTACAAATATGTTTATCATATGTTAGCATTATCAGCCATTTTGGATTAGTGGTTTGGTTTTTGACAACTGGAAAGGTTAGTCACGTTTTTGTGTGTTCTTCGATTTTTTACTTTTTGAAAAAATGGATCAGAGAATAAAATCCATGATTTGTTTTTCCACAACTCCAGGACACTCATCGTCATTAACATCAAAGCGACACTTTGGTCAAAAATAAGTTAAATATGCAGTTTTTTTCCGCATCGAATGCTCTGTTTGATTCCGAAGACATTTGTGGCCCTTCAGCCATCTAAAATATATTTACGATTTGGGAGAAGGCTTGACTCAAGCGACACAAGTTTGGGATATTTTAAAAACTTTTTGTCGCTTCAGGTAAATTAGTGAGAGCATTGAATTACCTGAGTGAACTTTTTATTAAAAATCCAACTCGGTACTAAAGACTTATGAATTTTATTGTAAAACAAACAAAAAAATACTTTAAAGTGCTCCTGTGTAAATTTTCCCAAAATGGCGCTTCAGTACTTTTGCCTTTCCGGCGACGATATTCTATGATTCAATAATTCGGCTTCAGTTATTCAAGCCGAACGTCACGCAGACAAATTCACAAAAAAAAACTGCTCGATTCATAAAATTATGTATGCTATTCTGTGCATTGTACCCATAAGCATTAGAGTCGTTTTTTTTGTACGTTAAATGCTGTTCGTAAATCCGTATACAGCATTCGAAAACTTTGGCAGGTGGGACTGAATACGCATGCGCAAATATCAAATTGTGGATGCGGAATGAATGATAGAATCCACTGTGACTGTTGCTGGATGGTTGCTGGTATCTGTGGTATGTATTCACTGTTCAAGCGATACATAAATAAATATTCTACCATTGAAGACGTATGTGTATTTCAACTCGATTCGCTGCCGTGCGTTATATCGTTGCTTGTGTAAAGTTACGGGAAGGTGTCGTTAATTTGTATTAGTGTTGTTTACGACTAGAAAAAAAAGTCCAAGCTTTTTTGACTCTAAAACACAAGGGATGCGGAGTGAGTGTAGATTATGTCGTTTTAAAAAACTACGGATTTAAATAATGTTTACATCATTCGTTAGTTCTTCCGTTAGTCAAACCATTGAGAGCTTGCCTTTATGAAGCTGTTAAATTTATATCCGCCTTTATTTTTTTCCACGTACTATTAAATGTGTAATCTGGTCATACATAAGTCAATAATGAGACGCATTGACTTTTGGACGCAAAATTATTTAAAATGAACTAGATAACGAATGAATTAGTCGTAAATACCACTGAACTAAGTGGTGGCTGTTGTACAGACGGAATTTCACGAGACCGCCACTTGGCTCGGCCGCCCGTGTGCGCCATCACATTATACTCGTACATGATGCGGCGCTCCTGATTATTGTTGAAAAAAAGCAGAAATTCCCGTCTAAATTATTAAAAAATAAATCAAACTTTAATATACCGATCTTTTTTAGGGGAGCTTTCTAATATTCGAAACGCCGGTGAAAATACGTTTATTTGTCTCGTTGATTCCTCCTTTCTTGTACGCAGTGAACCGAAAAAATCGTTCATCGAAGATGAGAATGGACCGTTTTTCGACCCGTTTTGGTATTTGATGGCATGTTAAAGAGCGATTTGTCAGAGATTTCTTTCGAGGAATAAAAGGCCCTTGACAGGAGGCACTCTCCCATCTTCCGGTAGAATATCCTGCTCTACAAATCTGGTGTTTTGTGCTGGATTAATATTGACATTTCCTTAGAAACACGCCGTCATCATTTGACAATTATAAAACCTATTGAGCGGTGATAAACGTTTTATGAGTCCCTACCTAAAGTATGTACAAGAGTAATAAATTAGTAAAAAAACCTAATGATAATATGACGAAGGGCGTTACCACGATGAATACGTATTTGATTCGCTACCCATTAGTATCAAGTATACACTCACGAAATAACTCCTTACAATGCATCGTATGTACACAATAGAACCCATTACCCAATGAATTAAAACTCCCAGTTGCGAACAATTTTCAAAAGCACTTAAAGGATATTTTCTCAACATTCTTCTTTCTTATTTTGTACTCTCTTTTAAAATTTGTAAAAATATATTTTTATTTAAAAAAAAATCCGTTTTCCGTCTCCCGCGTCTCCGGTGACACCACCCTCTACGTTTTGTTATGCGACATAACTCAACGGTTTTTGAGGTTATATTCTATATTTTGTTGATAAAAAATACTGTGAAAAAGTGGTTATTTGATATAAAAAGGTGTGCCCATGAAAATCCTTGCAACGCCCGAGTCAGGAAAAAGACAACAATCCGGACTTCAATAAATAAATTGGAATAATGCAATAAACTCACGCGGCACCACCAGCACGTCCCTGTTCTTCTCGCGGTTGTCGCCCCTGTGTCCGCCGGCGCAGTCCCCGATGGTGAACCTCGGAGTCTGCCTGCAGATCTGCGCGTACTCCCGCTGGTAGGAGTTGAGCCTCGTGGCGGGGTCCCGCTGCGCCTTCAGCTTCAGGCACTGCGACAGCTCCTTGACGGGGAACCAGGACACGCCGCACACGATGTGTTCCTCCAAGGTGTCGTATACGAACTTGTACTGGTCCTGCATAGACACAGACAGAGAGAATACATTAAGTACAGTCCTACAAAGATAAGTAGAAAAAATGGAGAGCTCTCATTTTTTTAATTGCTCTAAATAGAAAAATTAAATACAACTCAACAGTATGGGCACAAAATTATGCTATTCATTCTCTTACAATAGAAAGAGTCCAAAATAAATTCTTAAGATTTATTAACTTCAGAATTGGCATAATAAAGGAATGTATCAATTGTGATTATCTTCTTTGTCACCTTAACTTATTGAGATTCTCTAAACGTAGAATAATTACCGACTTGACTTGCTTATATAAAATTATAAATTCAATGATTGATAGCCTTGAAATATTATACTAAATTGCATTTCATGTTCTTGGTGAGACGGTTACAGGCAGTACCTACCATACTATTGTAACAATTCTGCTTCAACCTCACAATTTAAAACGCCTAAGCGACGAATTCAACATCTGGGAAACAAATACTCCGATGTCTTTGATATATTTAGCGCGTCAATACCACACTATAAGTATACCTGAGTACAGTTTTGTTCATCTGGTGGAGCTTAACTAATTGTTGAAACTATTTAACTCTGGACCTGTTATTCAATATTAATTTTTATTTTCTTTAACAATATTTTTTGCACTGCTTTTGAGTTTATTGTTTTAAAAATAAATAAAAATGACAATATTTGTGTAAAAGCCTTTAACGGGCGTAAATAAATATTTTTTTATGAATACCGCACAAGAGTCTCAACTGCTCCCAACCGTCTAGAACCAGTGAGACTATGGCATCCCCAAATAGGGTATTTTGTGAGGCTGAAGGTAGTGGGGAGGGGAAGAAGATTGAAAAGAGGAAGGTTGGGAAGTACCTGGCTATTCAGATCTGGTCACCAAACACGGCTTAAGCCATTTCAAGCAACGTTTCGATTCTGAATGGTGGTCTTTCACCAGGGCGATACTTAGAGTATCTACCACTAAAGTAAGTAAAATACCAAGAAAGTTCAAATATTTAACGCGTAACTTTAAAAAAAACACTGTTTTTAGACATTGCAATCCATTTTCTAAGAAAGGAGAATCTATCAAACAGACCGTAAATTTTTGCACAGAGTTTAGGTTTTTTTTCAGGTATTTTGGGGCTTTTTCGGACACCGATTTTTTTCTGCATCGAATGTTTTGACTCTCGTTTTATTTTGAAGACCTTAGTGACCCTTCAGCCATCTAAAATATATTTAGCATTTGAGAAAAAGCATGACTCAACCGACACAAGTTTGGGACTTTTTTTTAACCGTTGGGACTCTTGTGCAGTATTCACCATAAAAATACCAATTCTCGGCTCTTTTCAGCGTTTGATCAAATACTTGACGGCAAAACAAAAAATACGCTTTTCGTCGATTTGATCGTTAATCATATTTTAAGGCAAGTTTTCACAGAATATCGCACCAATTTTCGGTGATCACCACGACTAATAGTTTCAGGCAGCTCAGCGAGAGCATTGAGTTACCTGAGTCAACTTGTTTTTAAAATCCAACCAGATACTGAAGACTTTAAAATTTTATATTAAAACAAAAAAAAAACTTTAAGCTGCTCTGGTGAAAGCTTTCCAAAATGCGCTTCAGTCTTTTTGCCTTTCCGGCGACGGTATATTTTTTCCTTCTTCACATTAGTTCATTACCTCGTTTTCACATCGCCGCATCAATTACGTTGAAATTGTATTCTCCCTTCACGAAATAATTTTATTAGTGCGACAGTATAAGATTCCGAGGTGCGCACACGTTCATACGAGTACACGCCGCCAAATTGCGAATATATTGGCTGCCGAAATTCGTTCCGCCCACTGTTCGCCGTAATACGAAGTCGCTGGTGTGGACATTACTCGAAAACGTGTATTTTATTATTATTCAGACTCCACACTCACATCTCCCCGGAGACGTAATTTTGTAGATTTTGCCGAGACGAGTGTACATTTTCTACGTAAAATAGTCGTTATTTTAATGCTTGATTAAGGGCGACTGCCGTGGTTAGCAGGCCTCTACTCGAGCGATCTAATTCTTGAAAAAGTATTATGATATTTAAGATTCAATCGAAGATCTATGTTATAATAATTGAAAAAATCAAAAACTTAGTACCGCTTTGGGAACATTTTTTTTTCTTATTAAAGTAAGACAAACATTCCCGGGTTACGAATAACCTGACAATATTTGAAAAAAACTCCTACTGCCATCATAAAAAGCGGAAGATGGAGCTTGTGCAATGATGGAGAATTGAACGCACGACGCCCGGGTGGGAATCCGACGCGTTCTCCACTCAGCTACCGACCGTTCGTAAAAACATTGCTCTTTCAATTTTCTTTTTCAATCAAGACATGTAATAAATTTATTAAAAATTAAATCATTACTTTTGTATGGTATAAGACCACAGATTTTATTTAAATTTGTGTGACCGACCAGTTTCGCTTAGCCTAAGCATCATCACTATCATCAGGTACAAAATTAAACTTAACAAAAAATACGTAGTGTGTGGTTATATATACTCGTACATACAGAGGGAGAACACAATATAAAATAAACTAAGAGAACAGTGAGAAAAACAAAATAAAAACATTTAAGTTATAACAAAGGAACGTAGAGACACAGATAATATGAGTTGAAAGAGGCAAAACGTCAACTGAGAAGGTGATTAAAGAATAATGAGAAAATTTTATGGGTTTACAGGAAATATACCTAATATTGGACTACTGGACCAATTTAATTGATTATTAAGAATATGACTTATTATATTTAATGGCTTTCTTTCTTTCAAGTGCTTCTTAATTTTTCAATTTGTTGCCATTACTATTTTTATGGAGAATACGAGCACCAGTGCTTTTGCTTGTCATATACAAAGTAATTATTACATTTTCATTAAAATATGTTAAACTTGCTTTCTGCGAAAATATAATAAATTTATATTCGCCAATTACCTAATGAACACCTTATTTCAGATGGCTCTTCTCGAGGTTCATTATAAGGTATTTAGCAAATATAAAATAAAAGTCAAAACATGGAAATTGATAGAAAGATAATTTACACCAGGGTAGCAGAAGTAGATTTTTAAGATTCTGTGCGATTTAAATCTATCTTAAACGCAGTTTCTATTAACTCTAAATTTAATTATTGTATCGAACATTAATACAGACTTTCAAAGGCAACTAAGGGATAAGGCATAGATGGACGTTTTAATTCTTTCCTTCCTAGTTCGCCATTTGCCCCCTAGAATCCCAGGGGAAATCTACAAGGCTTACGTTGCAGAATTATAATACCATCTGGGAATTGCTAAACAAAAAAATCAATTAGGAGAAATAATTTTTAAAAATTAAAATTCTGCGTAGTTTTTAATAACGTTCATCCTGTGTATGGGGAAATCAAAGGAATATCGTCCAGGAAATATAATCAAGGATGATCAATTATTATTTTTTAATTAGTTTTATGTATAACGAGTATGTGAGATAATTAAATCAAATATTGTGATTTCGATAAAAACCGCAGTAGAGTGAAAAACTTTTATTGGCAGTGGGCCCAGAAGTTGAAAAGGTAGAAAAAATGTATGAAAAATTATTGTTTTAATAGATTATTATGCAAAGTTGGTTTTGGCGTATGAGTAAATTCTATTTTTTACAGCAAAAAACAAAGGTTAAAAATAACTTTTCCCGTGCAGACGTGCACTACCATATTAACAGAAAAAAATATTTCAGCTATCATTAAAATGAGCCAATTTTGTAGCAAAATATTCGTATATTCCGACAGCTATCGTATTTCCCAAAAATTGAAATATTTTAAAACATTTTATGAAAATTGTAATAATTAAGATTGTTAGCGGGTCAATTTTTTTAATTTTTTTATTTAATTTATTTGAGAAACAAACAGTCCTTATACTTGAAAAGTGTAAACATAGTAAAAATGAACATATTCTCAAGCAATTAAGTTCCATTAAATGGAAATCAAATAAAAGTTCAATAAAAATATTTTATTTGCAGAGTAAATGGAAATCGTTCATGAGGGTTATAAATAATATGTAAATGCGATCAAAGAGAACCTTATCGTTAGACATCGAATAATATGCATTTGCATATTTGCATGGTGCATAATGTGCATAATTCCCACTGAGAAAACTCCGTGGCCAGCGCAATCTCCAGGGTTGCTAACTTAAACTAACAAAAGATTGATAACTGTCCGATAACAGTGTAATGTAGAGAAAAAAATAAAAATCTAATAGAATTCCAGTCACATAATTAACCGATAGCGTTTTCTGAGACAGCAGTCATAAATATATATAGTTGTAAATCCATAAAGCATGGGTATTTGAGACTTTTTGATCGTTAGTGCATATTTAAGCTTTTTTGGTTGTTAGTGCATATTTGAGGCCTTTTTCGTCATTAATACGTAATACATATTAGCTAGTTCGGTCTTTAAATATCGCTGTGCTAGTTCAATACCATAAAAAAGTTTTTTTTTACTTATTGTTATTTTTTGATTCCTAATATTATAAGAAACAAAAAAACAACAAGAAGTCAATTTTTCTTCTCTTTTTTTGACTTGTTATAGTATTGAACTAGCACAGCAATATGATAGAAATATGTGATTTTTTCTTATGCGGTCGGAACCGGAATTTTCGGAATCCGTTCCTTTTAGAAATTTTGTACGATAATTCTTCGATGAACCGGTTATTTCTCTTTTAATGTTTTGGCTGATAACTCCCTCCTCGTAGGGAAATGATTTTTTTTTCAGGAGGAACCGGTATTTAAAATTTAGAATGTGAAATAAAATTCCCCGGAAACCGGTTTGAAAAGACATATTCTTTTTTTAAATTGTAAACCTTTATATTTTGTCATTTCTAGTGCATATAATCCGATGTCTACTTATTATTATTTTGAATTATGTAAACTACAAAGAAGCAATGATATTAGCTTTTTTATGAAATGTTAATTAACTCACCAAATAAAAATGGTTGGAGAGCAATAAAAGTAATGAACGTAACACAAAAGGAATAAATATAATTTCAAAACGAATTAAGCTGAAGATAAAGGAGCTTAAGATAAAGATAAAAGGAATTAGGGCAAACCTTGATGATGTTGATGGCTTAAACAGTCATATTACTTTGAAAATTAAATACACAGTGGCACAATAAAACCGAAGCACTCTCGGGATGAACTTGTAAAAATAACTCTAGGATATAATTGAGAAGAAACCATCTTAAGATTTGTTAGCAGTGTGGAAAGAATGCCGAATAAAAGACGTTTCCAAAAAAGAGTGATATTTAATTTATGTCTTCTATAATAACACTCATTGAAACTATTTTGTTCAGTTACCAAAAAGAGTTTTATAAAATCGATTAATATTTGGGTGGGTTAAAGTTTTTTTCCTGAACCTATTATAATATTTTTTTAAAGTCTAATTCTCTTAAGCATTTTTGGAATAGTATTAAAAAAACGACCAGCACTAAAACGTTTTAATTTAAATTTCTGTAAAGCGGTTTTAAAGTAATCGTCTCTGGAAGAGCAAAGAGGTTTAAGCGACACTTAGGTCAAAAATGAGTTAAATATGTAGTTTTGATGAGTTTTTTTTTCTGCATCGAATGCTTTGACTCTCATTTGATTCTAAAGACTTTTGGGGCCCTTCAGCCATCTAAAATATATGTACCACTTGGTAGAAGGTTTGACTCAAACGACACAAGTTTGGGACTTTTTTAAAGCTTTTTGTCACTTCTGGTAACTCGGTGAGAGCATTAAATTACCTGAGATAATTTGTTTTTTAAAATCCAATCAGGTGCTGAAGACTTATGAATTTTAATTTTAAAACAAAAAAAGCTTTTAAGTGCTCTGGTGTAAATTTCTCAAAATGGCGCTTCAGCCCTTTTGCCTTTCCGGCGACGATGTCTGGCTACCGATCGGTCGAGACCAAGAATTTTTAGAATAATGAATAGTATAATTACTTAAATATTCTGACAACTGTTATTTCGTACATCGACAAACATTGCGAAATCGAAAAAATCGTTGCCTTTAAATGAAAAATTCTCATAAAAACACAAAATTTTGAACTCTTTTTTAAATGATTTAAAAATACCAAATTTTTAACTTCATTCCACATTTTTTCATTTTTTAAACCTGACCGGTTTCACCTAATGACGGACATCTTCAGACTGGTACAAATTTAAGTAAATCTATCTATTCATACTAGACGCTTATTGAGTCTCATAGTGAACATCTGTGACTTTGGGTTTTGTTTAATCGCTGACAGAGGCGGCTTTACAATTACACAAAAAAAACTTTTTTAAATTGTACTTACAGTGAATTTTTCCATGGAAACTTTACACTTTGAAATGGTTGAAAAACGGTCAATCAAGCTTAATGCAATATGTTAACATATCTTTTCAACGAAGTAAGTTATAGCGTCTTAAAAACTCTTTTATCGGACTACCGCGTGGAACATAAAACCCAGATGGCGTATTTTTATTGACATCGCAGGGGAATATAAAAGATTATGTTTATTCAGCTCCGGAACAAACAAGTAATAATCTTGGAGAAGCTGATTATATGATGTAAAATTCCGACCTTTGGCCAACTTTTCCACGAAAAACAGGCCATGAAAAGCGTAACAAACTTTTAACCAGTTATATATTTTAAAATGATTGAAAGAGAGAGTACGAGAACAGCGTACAATATAGTTGTGAATGATGAATACTTGGAGCAAGTGGATGAGTGTGTGTATTTGGGAAGTGTGTTTAAAAGATACGGAAAGGCTGATGAGGATATTGAAAGAAGGGTGAATGCAGGAAAATCCATTAATTGAGGACTGAACGCTGTTGGCGCAAATATATTTTTTCAACAGAAGCAAAGCTAGTAGTCCACAATGGAGTGCTTATACTAACCCTGATGTATGGTAGTGAGGCATGAAAGTGGCAAAGGAAGAATGAAAGTAGACTGAATTATGTAGAAATGAAATCCCTGAGGCGTATGTGCGGTGAAACCATGTGTGACTGTATTAAAATTATGGATATTCGAAAAGAATGCGTAAAACGAAAGAAACGGAAGGATCAAGAAATAAACGCTTAGATGGTTTAGGCATGTAGAGCGAAGAACGAAGAAAAGAGTGTGAAAAGAATATATGATGAGAAAGTGAATGGAAGAATAAATCGAGGATGCCCGAGGAAGATATGGCACGATCACGTGCTGCAAATATACTTTATATTATTTTATATGAATTAAATGTGTTATAATACATATTAATTAAATAAAATTTATTTGCGCACGCCGGGTTTGAATCCGCGCCCTCTGGATTCGTAGTCGAGCGTCTTCATGCGAACACGGAGACCGTCGGTAATTGAAGTGACAATTTTAAATGTAACCCTACAACCCGAAGTTATTTGGGATATGATCTAAAATGGCAAAGGCCAACGGCCATAACCTTTTCAGGAATGCTATAAATAACTGTTCAACACTTCAGGAATTTCTCGCCGTCTTCGCTAGCACTGTATTGGCAGAGCAAGGATGTCGCACCAATCAATGACACGGACATTTTTCGGTGGCGCGCGGGCAAAGTTGGAATTTCTTATGAAAATCTTAAAGAGATTATTTACTTATTTTAATAATAATGGACCATTGTCCAATTACAAAAAAAAATTAAATGGAAAAAAAGCAACAGAGAAAAAAAAAACAACACATACATTTGAAGCAATGATAAAAATAGGACTAAAATATACATTTGAAAGAACATTTAAGTCAAAGCCTGAACAAAGTTTTGGTAGAGTCGTAAAGGATGACAGAAATTTCGAGACAATGGGTTGAGTTAACAAGTCTCGACATTCTGAACGAAACCCATAATTAGTAGAGTGATGATTGAGGAACAACAATTCATTGTTTGTAAGTCTACGGCATGGAATGTTGAACTGGATGAGTTGCAACAAAGAAGGTGAGTAAATAATACAATTAATAATTTTGAAAATGCAAACTAAATCACGTCTTTCCAAAGCTTTTCTAATGAAGATTCTTTTAATGTTCATCATTTGAGTAATCGCCTTTTTCTCGCCCTAATCTCCATGCAATTCCGTATAAGAAGCGATGTTGTACGGAATCAATATGATGAATAAGACAGCGCCTTTATAATTTTGCCCATAAGCTGGACGTCTCAGATCTGTAATCGTTTGCTACAGCGTACGGTTAATGTTACATTATTGGAAAAAAAGCAATGCAGTGAAGATTTACAAAAATTATGCAGCACTTATCAAAAAATTTTTTTTTTTTTTCAATCTAGAGTATACTCAAAAAGTCACGAGATGATACTAATTACTTGCATAACCATAGGCAATAAAACTCACACTAAGAATCGACAGTTGCTCTAAACAAACATATATTATAAAAATCAAAAATAAATTATCTCGATCACTTTTATATTAAGATATATATATCTTCGATGCAATAGTTATATCATTAGGGCAATATGAATGTAAAAAAAAAAATCTTGACAATGCAAAACAACACCTATTGGTACAAATATTGTGACACTTAGTTAAGATTTAACCATCACGCCGTTTCTCCACAGGAATAGACAGAGAGGACGGAGCGCCATACAACTCTGTCTTGGCACACACTTCTTACTTCATTTACATTCATACATACTCTTCTGATATTCGGACCCTTCACATGGTCCGACTCAAGCGATCGTGCTACATATTCCTCGGGCGTTTTCAACTTCTTCTTCCATTCACTTTCGCATTATATATTCTTAATTAGTAGTAATATTAAAATGTTTTATGTAGTATTAATTCATCCCCTTTGTTTCCCGACCCAAACATACAATATGGCGAGATGACACAGTGGAGAAAAGTATGAGCAAGAAGGTTAAGTAAAAACTGAAAATAATTTTACTATTAACTGATCAAAAGATTAGCAACAAACTTTCTGTTCGTTACAATATCGATATATTTTTTAAGGTCTACTAGAATTCCTCATTCTAGAAAGATCCAGCAAATTAATCTGCTGTTTACAATAGAGAACACAATACCGAAGAGTAAAAAACTTTTACTTCAAACATAATCAAAACTTTACTTGAGATAAATAATATACCGTCGATATAAAATTACTCTTCCTGAACGAATTTCCGAGTGAAATTTTCAAATTCCTGAAAGCAGTAGAATGGTGGAAAGTCGAACTGAAAGTTTAATGACAAATAGAATATTTACTTTCTTTTATTCTAGTTGGTAATTGAGTTTACAAAGTTGAGTTATTTCCAAGTTCCAGTAAGGTGATTGCTTTTGATTGAACGTTTTCCCGGACATTAGCATGAGTAAAGAATTCGTCCTCATTCACCCAACTTTGTAAGTTGAGAGAAATTGAGAACTTTGCGGATTCCAATTCTTAAATGAATACTATTGTTTACTCATCGGCGGTTGTTTGGTGGGTAGCCATATAAAGCAAACTGTAAAATAGTACACTGTAAAAAATAAAAATATGTTATTGATCCATTTTTTTCAAAAGTAAAAAATCGAAGAACACACAAACACGTGACTAACCTTTCCAGTTGTCAAAAACAAACCACTAATCCAAAATGGCTGATAATGCTAACATATGATAAACATATGTGTACCAACATAACACAAAAAAAAATCACAATCGAATGTACACAGCCCGCAAAAATTCAAAATTAACCTTTTCTTTTGAACAGGCCATGTGTGTACCAGTCTCAAGATGACCGGTTGAAACCGATCCGGTTAAAACAATAAATAGTGGAAAAAAAATAAAGTTTGTCTTATTAAATCATTAAAACTAGCGATGGGAAAAGCTTCACAGATTTGTGAATGCTTCACGAATTGCTAGTTCTTCAAAATGAATCCCTTCACGGTGAACAGTTCAATCGAAGTAACAGATCAATCGCAGAATTCCTCGTCGGCGGGGGGGGGGGGGGGGTTGCTATCGATAAATGTACCAAATAATAGTCACGTTTTTTTCTTAATAGTTTTATTCGGGACAGCTCTCCCTACCACATAACACACTCCTCCTTTATTATATAGCAAAAATTATACCGTGTAGAAAAACTACTTCTTTCTTTCTTCTATGTGTGTGTTGATGAATAGTCTATTACTAGTTTCTTGTCTATTGTTTCTATATGACAGCTGCCCGTATGTTTGAATTGTTGGCGGTATCATGCCTTAAAAGGAATGATGTACAGCAAAGCAAAATGTAGTAATGTAAAGCAAATGTAGTAATTGCGAAATTTCCAGTTTCTGTAAGAGCGATGTGAACGTTTTTCAGGGCTTGAGGTACGATTTGAATATTTCCTACTGTACACAGTTTGACAGTTTGGTTAGCAATAGGGTGAATATTGCGCAAATGACGATTCATATTACAGGCATTGCCTCCCTTTATGGATATAACTTTAGAACAAAAGTTGCATTTGGCCTGGTAAACCCCAACTTCCTTAAAATAAGCCCATATTTCACTTTTCTTTCTCGTTGAACGGCCATCCATAATTGTAGGTAGAGATTTTATAGTCCTATAGACAAAACAAGCACAGAAATCATAAGCAACTGTCACGGGTACGTGCGAGGGAACGGATAACTAAAAAGATACTTCATTGCTTCATTCATTCTTCGAACTAAAATCGAAGGAAGAAGGGAATGAACAATTGAACTGTGGATGATGCAATATTTCAGTCTTTCGAACGAATGAAAAATTGAAGTTCGAAGTAGATGCCATAGATCGTTCAATCGGAAGTACCAACTTAACCAACTTCAATTGAAGTATTTGTTCAATGAAAAATGAATGAAGTTGGGACTGCTGTCAAAAGAAGTACTTCTTTGAAACAGTTCTTTCAAAACTGTCACAACGCTAATTAAAACGCCCCTGACATAATTCGACCTCAATTATAGTGCCTTTGAATCTTCTTCCAAATCGTGTTTATCACTTTGCCAAGCAGTGGTGATATTGAAAATAGCATTGAGCATAATTTGAAGATCAAAATTTCCAAATCATATTGTTTAAATTCAAATTGGTACCTATTCCGTAGTTAATTAGAATAATTGTATTTTGCGCCATCATATGAAATATTAATTTGCAATGAATATTAATTGGAAAATTTCTCACAGGCAAGATTGAGAAATTCTGTGAAAGGTTAGGCAAGTAATGACTTTTGCTTTAAAACGATTGTCTTAGAAATCGTAGATTATCAAAAAAAACAAAACTTTTTTGTACGTTTGATCCCTTACAGAAATTGCCAAAACCTTTTCAAGACGGGGTTTGTAGGCTTTGCATTTTTTCTGTTGGTATCGTTAGTTTGGGTGTTCAAGTTATTTTTTAACTTTTATAAACCCTAAAAACCGCATTGTCACCAGTTTACGAAGTAAAACAGTAAAAAGAACTATGTTTAAAAGAAATTGAAATTAATAGTCATATTCTTAATAATCAGTTAAATTTGTCCAGTAGTCCAATATTAGGTATATTTCCCGTAAACTTATAAAATTTCTGATTATTCTTTGATCGCCTTCTCAGTTGACGCTGTGCATCTTTCATTTCATATTATTTGTCTCTTTCTCTCTGTTCTTTTGTTATAATTTAAATGTTATTGTTCTGTTTTCTTACTGTTCTCTTATTTCATTTTATATTGTTTTCTCCCTCTGTATGTACGGGTATATATAACCATACACTATGTAATTTCTGTTAAGTACAATTTTGTACCCTGATGATGCTTAGGGTAAGCGAAACCAGCCAATCATAAAAAAAATCTGTTGTCTTTTAGAAAGTTATATTTTCATTTTCATTATGTTCAAAAGCGTTAAATATCTATTTCTAGAAAACCATAAGGGACTTTTCGTCGCGAGTCATTGTTATTGCCACTTAAAACAGATTTTCGGATCAAAGCGTTTAATATACGAGGATTTTTGAAATTAATATTTTTTATAGTGAATACCACACGAGAGTCCCAACTGCTCCCAACCGTCTAGAGCCAGTGAGACTATGGCGTGAGTGTATGATACTATGGCATCCCCTGTCGGAGTATGTTGTGAGACTGAAGGTAGTGGGAGGGGAAGGAGATCGGTAAGGAGATGGGTAAGAGGAAGGTTGGAAAGTACTTGGCTATTCAGATCTGGTCACCAAACAAGGCTAAAGCCATTTCAAGCAACATTTCGATTCTGAATGGTGATCTTACGCAGAGCAATACTTAGAGTATCTACCACTCTGGAACGTGCCACAAATATACTTTTTTAAAATTATTTTATATGAATCAAATGTGTTATAACACATATAATTTAAATGAACCCGCAACCTTTGGATTCGTAGTCGAGCGTCTTACCACTCGACCATGGAGGCCGTCATGATGCTAAAAACCTTGAACTGAGTTTAAAAAATTAACCAAATATTGCGAGCTAAATGTTCACCATAAGAAAATACTTGTACACGTAGAAGTTTTAAGGGAAAAAACGTTGAGAAAATTAAATGACATCAGACTTTTCGTGAAAAATAAATAAATTGCAGGGTCAAACGTTTTCGCAAAAGCTTTCGCTTTTAAAAAATCTTGCAACTTTTATAAAATTTTCCGATTGTATTTTCTTTTTGTAACTTCACATTTGTCAAACTGCCTGCGAATGCTGTATCTCTCGTGTACGTGAGATGAAACATAGATATATTAAATAAGTGTGGGGTGGTACAGGGTATGACAGATGATAAAGGAGAAATGGAGAAAGAGAATATGATGAATTATTATTATAGCGGCTACAATGGGGGCTGATGCATTAAGATGGCGCTAACAGAGAGGCTGTGACGCTATCGGATGGAATGAAGGAACCGTACTTTGGGAGACAAATGTTGGTGGCTCAAGGCTTTGAAGAAACACGTAATGTACAGTAATTTCGGAGAGATTTTTCCAGAGATTTATGCCAACAAGAAAGAGTGAAAATTTTGACAAAATGTTTTTTAAAGTTAGTTTTTTACATCCTAATAGTTCTACTGCCTCGGGCAAATAGGACTATAACACTCCCTCGGGGATGTTATGGTGCGGTGGTAAATGGGAGGAGATGTTTTTATGTGAATAACACTCAATTCCCAACTGCCCAAAGCCAGTTGAACTACGGCATCCAGAATTGAAGCGTTTTATAGTTGAGAGGGAAGAAAATGAGAAGAGGAAGGGTTAAAATTACATACCTAGCTTTTCAGATCTGGTCACTAAATAGGGGAAGAGCCATATTTTATTCTTATTTTTATTAAAAAAAATATTATTAATTTTCAAAGAATTATAAGATTAATAACATTTACAGTTTTTAAAAAGGTTTCGGAAGCTCAATTTACAGATATGTTACTCCCAGACAACGTAGAGGTTACCAATTTTAAGTTTGGGTCGTAACCTATTTTTAATTGATTTTATTAATTTATTTATTAATTCTATTTTATAATTTATATTCGCACTCATTAGAATGAACATTTCTCTCTGTTTCTTTGTTATAATATTGTTTTCTCATTGTTCTGTTATTTTATTTTATATTTTGTTTGCCCTCTGTACGTATATATAACCGCACACTTTGTATTTTTTGTTTGGTTTGATTTTGTACCCCGATGATACTTAGGCTAAGCAAACCCGGTCGGTCATAAAATTATCCGTTATCTTATACAGTTATTTTTTACATTTGTAATTATTTAATTCTGTCGGCTAATATATTAATTATATAAGTATTTAGTGAAATAAATTAGAAATCACAATATAGGAATCCATAGACAAACGTATTTATGTTAGGGAAGCTGGGCTGTATTTTTTTTTGTCAATTTATAGCTTGAATCTTCGATTGAATCATAAATTTCTCTCTAGTGTGGAGAGGCTTTAAAGAAAACACACACTTTTAAGAGATGGCTTCACGTTCAAGTGATTGAAACGAAAGTTCCGATCCAAATTAAGAATTGTCTTTCTTAAATATGCTCTTCATTCTTTGCACATCTCAAGGCAATGAACAGAAAATACCTAGAAGTGAAATCCTTTTATTGATACCGATTTAAAGAAAACTAATTTCGCCAATTAAATTTATTTTTTGCTATTTTTCTTAAAATTATTAAGTTATGATATACGAGTATGTGCTTGAAATAAAAATATACCTTTATAAAAAAAATAAAATATATGTCGTCGCTGGAAAAGCAAAAGGGCTGAAGCGACACTTTGGCAAAAAATGAATTAAATATGCAGTTTTGATCAGTTTTTTTACGGCATTAAATGCTCTGACTCTCGTTTGATTGTGAACTTTTGTGGCCCATCAGCCATCTAAATATATATTCACCATTTGGGAGAAGGCTTGACTCAAGCGACACAAGTTTGGGACTTTTTTGAAGCTTTTTGTCGCTTCAGGTAAATCAGTAAGAGAATTGAGTTACCCGAGTAAACTTTTTTTTTTCAAAATCCAACCAGGTACTGAAGACTTATGAATTTGAAGTGGTTTTGAAAAAAAAAAAAGTAGTCTGGTGTAAACTTTCCAAAATGACGCTTCAGCCCTTTTGCCTATTCGGCGATGATAAAGATAGTTAATTATAGAACCTGTTGATAAACTGCTAAATAGCAGTTTAACGGGACTTTATTGAATTATATATAACTTTTAAAATAATGAATATGTTTAAAAAAAACTATTAAGCCTCAAACAGCTTATGCAAATTGTTATCTTAAATTATCTTTTCAAGGAAGAATTTCAATATTTAAGAACGTTAAATCAAATTCACTATATAACTTTCGTCGCCCACACAGACACGCACACAACGCGCGTCTATTGGTTTATCTCTTCTGTGTTCCTGGGTAATTTGAATCAAGTACCCAGCATCTGGGAGGTCCTATTCATCCGGTGATCTTCAATCTACATCTCGATGTTCTTTCATTTTCTTCTCTTGTTTCTCGCTAATGGAATCGCTTTGTCTGGTATGACTCCGGCAAGGCAACTGAGCTCCGCCTCTGAATTTTAATGCCATTAAAATAGAGCAAATCATTATTAATTAGGTTAGCGGGAAGTATCGTCGCTACGCGTGGAGAGTAATCATATTCCGTTCGCTGGGGTGGTGTTAGTTCACGGGGTGCGTTGTCTATGTAGAAATTAATCAAGCTGAAGATAATATTATTAAGAGGCTTTCGTAACCTGGTTTCTTGCTAAAACTATATAATAATCCAGAGAGCATTTTCATGGAAGGCAAACATGGTGTGATAATATTAACTGTAATTATTAACATTGTACCAACGGCCCTTCGCACTAACTACCAAATTTAAAGCTTCGCGGAATCTACGAGTTGAACCGCCACAATCCTATTACAGTGAACATCTTAATATTTACCTAATTCAGAAGGCTGATATGTTAATTATAATATATTAAAACAATGTATTTTAGAAA
>JAGWCC010001068.1:0-110164 GCA_022651775.1 Drusus annulatus | reverse complement strand
CTGTCAGCCATAAAACTAAAAGCCTTAAGTCACAGATGATTCACGAGGAATATCAATATCCATCCCTTCCGGACCTAATAGTATATATTCCATGGACTTACTTAAAATCGTACTAGTTTGAAGATGCCCGTCATGAGGTAAAACTTTATACGTCGTACTATCGTCCATAATCATCACATATAATACGGGGACCAAAGACTTGGGCATGCTTTTTGCTCTAAACTCCACTTTGAAATGCTTTGAAAACATTATGAACAAGACTAATTTCATACTCGGTTTTTTTTTTTTTTTAATAATATTTTAATAATTTTTATAGCGCCGTTTTTGAAAAAAATCACCTCACGGGCGCACTCTTTCCAACCGAAGAATTTACCTACCACCTACCTTGACTTTATACTTTAAAACTAAAAATGTATATATTTAACGTCTGCAATAACATAATAATAATATTGCGTGTGTTAGGACCAATGTATAGGCTCCATTGATGATGTGCAGTAGATGAGTTCTTCGATTGAATGTATACCCACTGTACCTTTTTAACAGTTAGATCAAAACACCTTCATTGGTAAGTTGTAAAAATTTCAAAACATTTTTTTAGTAAAAATGTTTAAAATTAATTATCGATATAATATCAATAATCTTCAACGTAAAAATGAAACAAAAAACTAAAAAATAACAGAATATTATATAAAATATTCGCGACCGATATACGAACTCGGAACCCCTACTCTATCCGGGAGTAACGCTTCTGCCAATTTAACCACCGATACCTTATTAGAAACCCGGCATTTTAATCGATCTCATACTTTATTAAAAATTATTAATATTATTTATTCAATTTTTACGAATTTGGCTGCCATCTTTGTCTCGGTCGCGACCGCTATTTTTTTTTTACTTTTTCTGTTTAGTATTTACATTGAAGATTATTGATATTAAAAGCTTTAAAGTTCTAATTTAAAATGTCTTAGATTGACTGACCCAGAGATATTTCGTATGAACGATAATAACATCAAAATGCAAACCAGAATTATACCTTTGGCAATAAATAAATTATGACACCATTTTCCGACTTACATACTTCGTTACAAACCAACTATTCTGACATATGAAATATTTCAGGGACTTTAACGGTTAATCTACCGCAATGCATATCTTAATCAGATATATTATAATATAGACTCACACGGTAATTACAAAACCCGCTTAGAGGTTTAGTTTTAAATGTACATTTACGTAATGTTAAATGAGTTTGTAGGTACTTGAGCATTTTTATTAGTTTAAACTGACCGGGTCATATAAATAATAACGTAATAGTAACGAATGATGTCATGACTCTTAAGAAATTGTATTTTTTGTGGGATCCAAATAATATATTATTATGATTTCAGTACGATGAGTATTCATTTTATCAGAATGCTGTCGAAATAATATTATCTGTGGTCGTCAATGAAAAAAACATTTATTGATTTCGGGTATTGTAGGTAGGTACGTATACCGCAGTTAAGTAAGTAACGTATAAAGTTCCGTTTAGTTTATTTTCTACGATATACCCTATTTTTAAAAACAAACATTCAAAGTATTCTCAATATTATGTGTCCAAATAGGTACTTAATTTTCATGTTTTTTGTATTGATTTTGATGATCTTAATTTTTTTAATATTTTAATAATTTGTAAGGCTCCATTTTTGTAAAATATCGTCTCAAGGGCGTTTAGCAAATGATTTGTCATGTTGTTACTGCGTAATTTTTTATTTTGTTTTTATATTTGTTAAGATTAAAAAAAACGTTATTCCTTGTTTAATTTCTCTTTTTTTACGTGAATACCGCACTAGAGTCTCAACTGCTCCCAACCGTCTAGAGCCAGTGAGACTGTAGCAACCCCAATGAGGGTATGTCGTAAGGCTTAAGGTAGTGGGGAGAGGAAGGAGATGGGAAGGGGAAGGTTGGGAAGTATCTGGCTATTCAGATCTGGTCACCAAACACGGCCAAAGCCATTTCAATCAACGTTTCAATTCTGAATGGTGGTCATTCACCAGGGCAATACTTAGAGTATCTACCACTCTGGAACGTGCCGCAAAAATACTATATTTTATTTTATATCAATTAAATGTGTTATGACACATATTAATTACATAAAATTTATTTACGCACGCCGGGTTCGAACCCGCGACCTCTGGATTCGTAGTCGAGCTTCTTACCACTCAACCATGCAGGCCGTCTTTTGGGCCAGACTAACCATTATAACAAAAGACTGACCACGAAGATCGTAAAAGATTTCTTAAATACTTTGCCACAATTAAATTTATTTCCGCCAAAAGTTCTACTTATAACGGTTAAATAGTTTTTTGCCACGTTACACGGGCAATAATGAAAGAATTGCTGAACAGTCCTCAATTTTAGAAAATTAATTTCATACCCTACGAAATTTAAATTCATTTCTACACCTTTTCAACACACGTTCATGACTGAAACCAACAGTCCAAAAGCAAAACGACGTATTTTCTACCTTTCAATTAAAAAATTCTTAACCTCAATCTGTTTTACAGTTTTGCTTATTAATGACGTTTGTTTTTTGTGAATATTATTATTGAATAATGTATCTGTCTTAAAAAAACCATTTTTAATGTAACTACTGTAGGTATCTCAAATAAAATCAAAGAAAATGAATTAATTTTAGATTACCATTTTAGGATATATGAACACAATCTTAACAAAACTGAAAAATACATTAAAGAAAATACGCTGTTTGCTGATTTTTTTTTTTAATTCGTACTCGTGCAGTATAAACACTTATTTATTTGCGCATTTTACTTATATAATTCGATAAGTGTGTTGTTTTCTTGAGAGCAACGATCTAGCTAGAATGACCGAATGTAACAAATGAAATGATTGCACTGAGCATTGTTTGCGAAACGTACCATCTAGTATGTGCTCGACTGACAGATTCAAGGAAGTAACATTAAAAATCATCTCGGTAACATTCTCTTCACTTTGCCCATATACAAAATAAAATAATTTACAAATGACAACCTAGTAATTACGTGCATGCAAGTTAAAATAATAAAAAACATACATTGATTAGTGGTTTGGGTATTATGATGTAGTTTGCAGGCAACCTTAGAGGAGAAAGTCTGCAGATACTAAATACCTACGTAAAAGGTACAATATTATACAAAACATAATCGTATCCGAACCGACCACTGAGATAAATTGTGATTCGAAATACGAGTATGATAATATACTCTTCGTCCATCATCACTGCTTAAGACGTCAAAAAACTGTAAGATTGTATTTTTAAATACTTGCTTTGTGTTTTTAGGTCGAGTTTCCAAACATAGAAGCTAAGCTTACCTACGCCCATTTTCAAATTCCAATAGAAGCTTATTTTTATGCAACTAAATAATCGGTCTGCGAAATTGAAGCGTAAAATTCATTAGCTAACTTTCTTATGTAACACATTACATTTCAAATCAGGTTTTGCAGTAAAAAAAAAGCTTCAACATTCATTACATTATAATGGCCGATACATTCATAACAAATATTACACCACATTCAAACCACGGGAAGTGCTTTCGATTTGATAAAATTACAAATGTGTACTTGCGAGAATTATAATAATATTTAAATGTCTCTGCCTAACTATAACGTACTTCCTCACATAAAATAATTTCAATGTAAGTTACAAAAGATGTAATATGGTATAATCCGTAATTATGGGACACATACGTACTATCTTCAACTGTATAGCTGAAAACCTGTTTTCTGATGCGGTAAATCCCCTGAAACGGTGAGCTCCGGCGTCTTGATAATATACAAGCGCAAAATTATGTCTGTAATTTCAACATCAACACAATTATTTAGCTTGCAAGGTAATTTTTATTATAGTCTATAAAGTTTTGAAAGACCAGTTCAAGCAAGACGTCAAAGTTGTTCAATCCGTATTTTTCAAAAGTCCAATAAAAAAAAATAAAAAATTTTGCAAGCTGCATAGCAAAACTATTGGATTTTAAGCGTGATGTTTTTTTTAATGCCGAAAAACAACACAGCAGTAATTTACCGGAATATGTGGCTCGATGTCACCTTCATTTGAGAGTGTTGTGAAGTAAAATAAATTAAGGGTTAGTATCTTACACCCTGAAAATATAAATAGAAAAATCTAAATCATCTATTTTATCTACACCCAATTGTTTCTAGGGTAATACATCATGCGCATCGGTTACTAGACTTGTCTATGATAGGAAAATACCTATACCGTGTGTGAGAGAATGGTGTGAAATGATGGTTGCTGCGACAAGTGTTTCCCATTCCCAAAAGAGTTTAAACATTGAACAGTATTTAAAAACAGGGCGTGGGAGACGATTAGAAACAAAGATTTAACAACGCCCAAAGACAAAAAAAAATAATCAGATGATGAAAATGTGAGAACAACTGTTATACTAAGTTGAGATGTATTGTCTGAGAAATGAAAAAACGTACAATGTTGTATTTTTAGTTGGTAAGACTCTATTTAAGTAATAAATATCACCTTTTTGTTTTATTTCTGTATTTGCCTTATTGGTCAAACTAACAATTATCTAATGAAATGAAAAAAATAACTTTGTACGAGATCACGGATGTTATTATTTTTTTTATAACCGACTGGTTTCGCTTAACTTAAGCATCATCAGGGTACAAAATTAAACTAAACAAAAATACATAGCGTGCGGTTATTTAATTTTACCATAATTTTATTTAATATAAATATATTTTATATTGTGTTCTCTCACTGTATCTATATATAACCGCACACTATGTATTTTAGTTTAGTTTAATTTTGTACCGCTCGGTCATAAAAATGAAATCTGTTGTCTTGTACAAAGTTATTTTTTCATTTCATTAAATATGTCAAACCTAACCGCTGATATTTATAGTGTATCAAATATTAGTTGCTTTGTATTAGAAAAAAATATCTCCTCGTGTTCGACTTTATTTTGTTGAACGTTTAAATTTGTTTTACTTAGTGTTGGATCATTGTTAAAAATACAAGAGTAGGTGCAGCTAAATAAAATTTATAAATTTACTAAAACATTAAAATATTATTAATAAAAAAATTGGTCGAAAAAACATGTTATTTCTATTCATTAATGTAACACACCTTTGAAAAAATCCGTCACGAAAGATCATTTAAAAACCACAAATATAAAATTATTGCAAAAATTTTACTACCACTGGGAATTCTCCCGCAGTTACTTTACATTAAAAATGGTTAAAATTATATAAAAGAGTAATAAAAACTAGATAATTTATCGTAACACCTTCGTGACATGCGGGTATAATTCACGGTACACGCATTGTACAAACAATATACAATACACGGCGGTAAGTGGTTTGCCGTCATTCAAAAATGCTGGTTTATGTAACAACGCTCAATTCACCGCCGTCAGTTTTGTGAGCACAATGACAATCACGCACCTAGACCGGAAGGCATCTTTTTTATAGCAACAAAACTTATAACGTATATCATTTTTTTACTCAAATGAGAAGAATAGCTTAAGGAAAAAAATCAAATAACAATACTTGATTAAGGCTAATTAATTACCATTTTCAAATACAGGTAAATAATTTTTAATTAAGCACTTAATTTTAATTACTTATTTAAAATATACTAATCAATTATTGTTATTTAATTAATGGTGCTCATTTAAAATGGTGAATTGATTGTAATTACTGGCACTAACACCTCGTTCTAGAGTGGAAGATATAAATTATTCACATACATATCTATATCGCCTTTTTTTACAGTGAATACCGCATAAGAGTCCCAACCGTCTTGAGCCAGTGAGATTATGGCATTCCCATTCGGGGTATGTTGTGAGGCTAAAGGTAGTGGGGAGTGGAAGGAGATGGGGAAGAGGGAGGTTAGAAAGTACCTGGCCATTCAAATCTGGCCATAAAACAAGGCTTTCAAGCGAAGTTTCGATTCTAAATGGTGGTCTTTCCCCAGCGCGACAATTAGCGTATCTACCACTCTGAAAAAAAGATTAGCCTTAACAAGATACCACCATTTAGAATCAAAAAGATGAAAATAGCTTTCTCAATATTCAATGAACAAATCGGAATAGCGAGGTGCTCGTAAACCTTCTTATTTCCCATATCATATCCGTTCTAATTTCTTCCAGCCTCACAAAATTTCTCAGTTTTCGGAATGCCTTAGTCCCACCGAACTCAAGCAGCTGTGACTCTACGCGGTGTCACATAACACCAACAACAAAAAGTCAGCTAAATTGACTGAAGTTAATCAGTTTTGTGTGAATTTCACTCGGTGACGAATAAAAACAAAAATCGGCCATTGAGGCAAAATTCTTTGAATAAAACAATAGATCCCATGATGTTATTTATTTATTATATTGTTTTATTTCACATTCAATACAGTGGAAGGGTAAATTATTGGCTTATAATACCTTCTCGCAATCAAAAAATATTGCAATCCACTTTTGTACGACTGGAGAGAAAAACAAAAACTCGAGAAAGACTTTCTTATTGATGACAAACTGTTGCCCTAAACATTTTAAAGCTTAATCTTTAAAAAAATATGGTGTAAGAAGTAAATTGAAATAATATTTCATTATTATATTAGTTATATTTTTAATTTTTTTGCCCGATGTTTTACAAATATATATATTAATAGCTAATGCTTATAAACATAGCTTATTTGTAAAAGATATCGTTGTTGGAATATTATGAATGGGATTTTTTTGTAGTGTGTGAATGTGAAATTCTATTCATAAAAACAAACAAACATCAATTTGTGAATGTGTTCGTAAAACATAAAAATCCGTTGTATGTCGCCATTCATGCACGGCGCATCCGAAGAAGAAGCGGATGCCACATGCGGCGTCATCGATCCAGGCTCCTTCTCGACCACTTAGCGGCTGGCCTATCCACATTACCAATACCACTGCAGCCGCGCCCTACACCCTGGACCAGCCCTAGCGTCATATCACCCTGGCAACAGGCGGGTGTTGCTGCGGAATACAAAATCGCTTCGCACTACGCGGCAGATCGAAACGCCGCCACGGGAAACAGACAACCTTCTTGCTCCGGGCGCAACTGTTCAATTTATTGATTTGCAGGCTCGCTAGGAGTGGGGGTGGCTGTCTAGACAATCAGCTCAACATACATGCCGACTGGTGCAACACCCCTTCAACTCAATATTGTGAATTGGGACGGGAGCAGGTGGAAATTATCCCCGGAGCGGAGCCTCCTTCCTGGGGTATTGATTGTGTATCAGTTGTGTAAGTGCAGCCGCCGTCGGAATATTCCACTACTCACACTCGCGCACATCCATCTATACGTATATCTGAAGTGGGTGGCAATTCCCATGGAAACACCCGACGGGGGGAATCGGTGCAATATGTATAGTAGTCCTTTCAGTGGTGATAGTATTGCCATGGAAACTGGATGGAACGCAGCTGATGCAACAGCTCTGTCCGGGATGGACCAGCCCAGCAAATGGGGTAGGAGACGCGCATCGATTTGTAACTGCATCCGAGTTTAACTCTGATGTCTTCTCCATGGTAACGGGCTGATGGTGTTGGCAAGAGGACCGCGGCTGCGTAGTTTACTAAAAAAAAACCGTTCATACTGCACTTCTATCCTACTAATTTGGAATTGATTTCATTCTATCGCATTTATTTTCTTATTATCTTATACTTGCATCTTCATGAGAAATATATTAATTATAAGGACCTTTTTTAAAACTTTATACCATCCCTATCCCAATTTATAGTGGCGTGCTTTGCTTTTGACCAAGCGTAGCTGTAGCTTCCGAGTGCTGATTATCACCACTAAATAAATTATTCCTCTGAGAGTCTTCTCAGTTGTTTCTTGTAGAAAATATGAATATTTAACAGACTGATTCTGATGATACGTAGGGATTAGCAGGAATACTAATTAAATCTAAAAAAATAGGAAAAAATTAAATTTACGGCTTAAAAATATTTCTCTTGGAAATTATTTGCTAGGTACATTTTTCAAAATTCGAAAATAACTCATACAATGTAATTTTTTTTACTTATAATTTGTAGAGTTAATTTCATCAACTATATTATTCTGGAAGAATAAAAATCTGGAAGTGGGGTAAATCAATAAAAACACAAATATTTCCCCAAGGTCGACAAATTATCTAAGGATGTATTTGAAAATAAAATCACCCATATCAACAAATTATTGAACTCGATGAAATTGTCAGTATCACTCTGGTAATAGAATCTACCAAGCAAAATCGTTGCAAGATGGATTGCGTTACGTACAATTCAAAATGATAAGGAGATCTGAATAGTCAGGTATAATGTAGTAGGTGCATACTAATATTTATTTATAGTGCGTGATTCAATACAAATTAGTTATACTACAATAGTATTTAAAAAATAAATATAACACATTTAATTTTTCATATTTAGTCCCACTGGCGTTTTCTCAAAAACAAATTGTTGGTAGTTACCAGCTTTTGGCAGTTACCCCACGATATATGGATTTCGTTGCACGTGAATAGTAATGAGCATGGTGACCTATCACCTATCGCCTATCGTCTACCGCCTATTGCCTGTTACTTCACCTGATGTTGGTGTGGGGCGATTCACAATCTAGCCTCTGTTGGCTGATGGAAGCGGAAGGAACCGCGTCTGTAATTACTCGAGAAAGTTCTAATGCCGCATTATTACCGCCGGATGCTGCAGCGCCCAACGGCGGAGTCTTTACTTGATTCAATACTTTTTTCTAATAAACTGAAGAAATAAGCCGAAAGAAGTATGTTGTGGGCGCGTCTGTGTGCCAGAAGTAAACTCAATTTTTCTTACTTCATGTAAAATTTAACAAAGTTTTTCAGTGATGGAATTTCTTCTTTTGAGAGATAATCTATTTTTTGGCTTGTCGGGGGCCTAGGAGTTGAAAGGTCTTATGTAAATTGGCGACACCAGTTTTTTTTTAAATCACTCCTTTAGGGGTTTTCTGATCAGTGGTCACAATAAGAGACCCTCTGCCCGTAGTCAGGAAATGGGAACCCCCATTTAGCCATTTACATAATGATTTTTTTTCGGTTCGATGAGAATTTCTAAAGCATTCAGTATTTTTTTTTTTACTTTTTCGTCTTAAGTTAATATCTTCGAAACTGAATCCGACGTATTAACCAGAAAAGTTTTCTTTATTTACATTTGAACTACCGCAGACCATGTGGGTTTTTTTAGTGAATATGCTGTCAAATTACGGAACTAAATTAGAGTATTTTTTATGTGATTTTTTTCAGTTATTGTAGAATTCTTACCGTAGAATCAAAAACAACTAGTTGATGAAAAATTAGATTTCTTTAAAACATTAAATTTGTGATGAAATATGTATTTTGAAACAAAGTTTTTTTATAATAGTAAAAGTACTTAATAGTACTTTAACCAGCTATATAGAGTAGAGTACTAATTAGAGATTACTTCGTATACATCACGTTTTTATAATAATAAAGGGACAAATACAAAGTAATTGGGTTTCAATTACAAAATAGTTTACAATTTCGTTACAACAACAAATGTCAATCGTTAATTTCAATTAACATGTCCTTAGTCAATTTATTTTTTTATAATCCTCTCTTCGTGCATAAAAAAATACCGTTTTCATGAAGTAACGTCACGAGTTAAAACATGTGTTTATGTTCTAATAAATTTTCCATATTTTCGACGGAAAAATATATTCTTAAAAATTATTTTCCAATAAATGATGGGAAAGACTCTCTACTGATTGGCAGATGGAAATATAAAAGTTAATCAAAGAGGTCGCTAGTACCTTTTAGAAGTACCAATTTTACATTTAAGAATTTAGACTACCTTCGTGGTAGGTAGGTAAAGCTCCATGGCTCTAAGGCCAAAGGTCGTGAGGTTCTACACTCGGTATGAACAAATAAATGTTTTTTTTTTTTTTTCTAGTTACTTATTAGTAGTAAGTAATTACACACAAAAAAATACGTGTTTTCAAAATTAAAATACTCTTGTTACTAGTGTTGCCCTAGTGAGAAACCACTATTCAGGATCAAAACTTTGCATGAAATGCATTTAGTTTAGACACTTGGTGACCAAATATGATTACTAAGTAATCCCCAGTCAGGCCCAGCATTAATCTTTTCAATATATTTTATTTCCAGATTTATTGTCAAAGCTCGAGTTGCCATAAATCCACTGGGTCAGTACAAGTGAAACCATTTTTACTTTCCGGGTTGGAAACAGTATCGATGAATTTTGAAATAGAAAATTCAATAATATTCCGCTAGATGGTGCCGACATATTTCAAAATAATATTCGAAACTCAATAAATAAAATTCATAGGCATACAATAACTTATTACTGGTTTAATAATAAAATACCTAATACGTGTGCTTAACCCTAGAAAGATAAACATATTTTTAAGTACTTGAAATATAATCATTCGTTCGTGCGACGTAAGATATTAAAATCTTATTATTTAGGATTTGGTAAATTAAAATATTCTTATAAAGGTAGAAAGTTTTAACATTTATTTGTGAATAAAAAACTTTTTTACCATTATTACAATTATGCAAATTAACTTTTCAGAACATTTTTGTTCTTACTTACACCACAATTAAACAAATAATTAATTTAACCTTTATATTACGACATTAAAACCTTATTTGTATAAACCTTATTATAAAAAAAACTTTTGAGTTCGTCCATTGCTCCAACCAGTCAACGGTCTTAAGTTTACAGACTTTTCGGCAGTTTAGGGGGTGGGAGAAGAGAAAGTGCGTCGAAATATTATATTTCCATTTATGTCTAGACAAATATTTTGCGAGGGTCTATGCTCTCTGTGCCACCTTCTACGAATGAATTAGTACCTTTCAATCCCTAACAATATTTCACTACAACATTTTTGACACTCGACTTTTACATATTATATTTTCGTGGTATGACGGTGGATTTTATGTCAATAGTAGGTAGGTACATTCTATTTGATAATGTCTGGGAGCCACCCTGCACAGGTCACCTCGGCATTGAAAGGGGAGAGTTCAGGATTCTTCCCTCCTTATGATGCGATGCTTACCTACGACTTATATGGTCACAACGGAGAAGTATTAATTACAATATATATAAGAGGGCTGATAGGCCAACTCACGACGGACCCGAATATCAAAATACGACTTTTGTAAAAAAATGTTAGTGTTCGAGATATTGGCACTTTCATAAATTTCGTGTAAATCGATACCTTTTACCAACAGTGTTTTGAGTGCCACAGATACAAAATTCCATGTTTTACTACGCAACCCTAAATAGCCCTGACATTGCTCAAAGTCAATATAAAGCCAACAGTGTCTATACTTTTGTAAAAAAAAAAAACATTTTATTCCGATTCAAGTATATTTTTTTTATTAGCTAAATTCTATTGAATAACTTTATATACTGTAAAAAAATGTACGACGTTGACCTGTTTTTTTTTAATGGGCATTTTAGTGTCCTTTTCAAAATAGTTAAACGTTCGCTAGGTTTTATTTTTTTTTAAAGATATTGCTATTTTACTTCAAAAAAAGCTAATTGTGAATTTATTAAAAAAAATGGAATTCGAATGAAAAATATTGTTGAAATAAAGTGACAGATATTTATTAAGACAAAATAATTCAAAGAAAATGATTAATTTGCCTGCCACCAAGTCGCCGCGAAGCACGGCATATTTAAACAAAAAAACATTTTTATCCGTCTTTCACTTTCTGCGAAAAATCTGTTACAATTTTACTAATATTCGTAATATTTGCCTGTTTATTTGAGCAGCAGAATATTTTGCACAGTTACATATCCTAGTAACTGAAACTTGCGTTGGTAAGTAGCTAAATACTTACTTAAATAATAACCAGTATATTTCTGGCGGTCACGCTTACACTTTATTGCCGACAAATATCCGCCTTAACCCTCGGTGTTTTCGATAAAATGGAAAGTTGTTGTTGTTATTGCCAAAACTGTATGAACTCACCCTTGGGGCGGTCTGAACCTGTACGGTGAGGTGGCTTCACCTTAAAGGACAAAGTAATCGATTTCTGAGAAAAGGTTACATCATTATACTTATGAAGCTTTAAGATAACTAGTAGCATTTAAACGAATTGTAATCATCTGAAAAACATAACGGTCATGCTGTTATGCTTGTCAGTTTATCACAATTCGTTCAAAAGCTAATACGAACCGACAATTTGACGCTTCGGGGACCGTTCAAATAAAATAGAAAATGGGGCTAATCATTGAATTGGGACGATGTCAAATGTAACGAATGTTTTAAACAACCCGCACTTAAGTCCTTTAAATATATCTATGTTTCATATGTTGATGCAAATAAGATTCGGAAAATTATTTCATTTTGCGATATAAAAATGGTAAACAGCATATTTCGTAAGCAATATATTTACCTACTGGTAGAATTTGCTAACAACATTAGATATTAAAGAAACGTGTGATGAAGTTTTCAATTATTTGATAAAGATTGATTAATTACACACTTGAGTGAAATATTTTGGAAAAAAATATAGGTTACATTATAATTAGATACATTGTTTGTACAAACACAGTATATACTAACATATTATGTACCCACCAGTATAATTTATTTTTCAGAATCGAACCTGAACTTTTGGGTTCCAAGATTGATTTATATAAATTATTAAATTTGCAAGGTAAGACAAAAGTCAAATGAACGGTGATAAATATTATATGTGAATAACATCGAATACAAACGTATATTGTAGGCACGCTCGCTGAAAGGGAAGGTACACGTCCCGAGTAAATTGATATGGCTAGAGGTGAAATCGTGGCCCAGAAACCTGTTTCGTTGACATTTCTACCTCACGCCACATTTAGAAAGTCACCAATTGTATTTAGTCTCCAAGGGTTAACACCCAACTGATTTGGGATAAGTTATGTTCCTTGATATATTCCGCTCGGAAATTCCAGCAAGTGGATACTCATGGGACGAATATTATCTGTTCATCAACCCAGCGTACAGGTGGTTTGTGTGAGTTGTTTTGAATCGAAAATATCTGATCTGTTTTCTTAACCGATTGAGTGCAGAGACGGACCAACAACATTACGCCCGATGCAGAAATTATAAGAAATTACTTATTTTGTTTGGTAGAGGGCGCAAATGATTCAAGGTTTGACATACTTACTTTACACGTACTGTGCTTTCCCAAGAGAGATTCTAGTGTGGCCATGGTTTTTATTACGACATGGAAGAGTGTTTGTCGATTGGTCAGTTCAAGCTCTGTCCAAATGCGGCCTGCCTACGTCATTGTTGTTTAAAAAAATACCTCAAATTATATATAAAACCCAAAATAGATTCCACGGATTCGTAATTGTGCTATTGTGTAGGTTCTGAACGATACCTTAAATATTTGACGTTGTAAATCAAACACTAAAGATAAAGCGCTGAGAGCTGTTTGTACGATGTTTATCAGCGCTGGAGAGGCCATTACAGTTGGGCTTGTGAAATGCAGACAACATAAATATGCGAGGCGCATCAAAAGAGAAATAAACCAACTGCCGGGAGATTCTTGGTGGTCCATCAAGCGATCTGATATTCACACGAATACATTTTATACATTATATTTTTTTACTGTCATTGGACTGCTCTATAGAAAATGGGGCAAGCGATGTTTAGATAGTATCGCTGGCCACGTGACCTTCAGTAAGCATTGTAAAATATTACCGAGTTACTATTGAGATGATAACGGAGCGATCGGGGTGATTTTATGAAAATACCCTTACATTTTAATAGTTTTATCACGAAGAAAGCCCGGAGAAATTACGTTTATTATCGAAAAACAAATATTCCCAAGTTACGAACTACCTGAAAATATTCGAACCTCTCCTACTACTATCATTATAAGTGAAAAATGTTTAAATTTAAAGCTTAAGCTAAATATGATCAATATCCTATTTAACCATTCACATCTCTCCTCCACAAAAGAATATAATTTGTTTTGATGACATTAAAGTAACTAACTAAACTTCACGCCATTTCCCCGTAGGGGTGGGCATAGAGGATGAACCGCCACAAAACTTTGTCTTAGCACACGCTATTTGCTTCGCTTCATTCACATTATTGCACCGTCGCATACATACTCTGAACTCCGACTCGAGTTTTGATATCAACTATTGAAATAAACAGGTAACACAGTTTTAAAAGAGACCGGAAACTTACAACAAAAGAAAACTTTAGAACCTAATTGAAGTAGAAAAAGTATCACAATTGATTAAACACTAATTTATGAATGGTGTCAGAATACCGATTTTATACTCTTTACATCTTCAAATAATACGTATTTATTATAATTACATATACATTTATATCATCAATTCTAAAGATAAAGAAGACAAATTAAATCACTCGGGAATTTATAAATTAGTTTGTAGTAATTGTTCTGCATTTTATATTGGTAAAACATTTATTTAGAAATAATTATGTCAATATTACAATCAAAGAACATCTTAAATGTTTAAATGACCACGGTTTTTCTGAATTCACATTCAAATAAAGCATCGGTGCTCATATTTTTCACAAAAATGATTATGGCAACAGATTAAATAATTTAGAAGCATTAGAAATAAAGAAACCCATTAAAATTAAAAGTCATATTCTTAATATTCAGGTAAACTTGTCCAGTAGTTCAATATAAGGTATATTTCCTGTAAACTCAAAAAAGTATATCATTCTTCTTTAATTACCTCCTCAGTTGACGTTTTGTTTTTTTCTTTCAATTACTATTATCTGTCTTTTTCTCTCTGTTCCTTTGTTATAATTTAAATGTTATTCAATTGTTCTGTTACTTTATTTTATGTTGTTCTCCCTCTGTATGTATGTAAAACCACACACTTTGTATTTTTTGTTCAGTTTATTTTGTTGCCCTGATGATGCTTATGCTAAGCGAAACCGGCTGGTCATTAAAAAAATATCCGTGGTCTTCTACAAAGTTATTTTTATTTATTTATTTACATATATCTACTTATATTCAAGTAAACAGATGTAATGATAATAAGAAGTGCTCATTTAACATATTTCAGCATTATTATTTTGTATGTATTTAATTTGATGGGATGTGTGGAGTGGCACTCACCTCTCCACATTCCTAACATGGTTGTTATTATTATTCGTATTATTTGGCAAACTGGAAATAAGTGCTTTCCGATTCGCTGTCCAGTAGGGATAGTGAATGGGTTGCTATTCATCACGCTCTGGCACGCGTTGCTTCCACTTTTTTGCCAACATTTGATGACTGCAATAACGAATTAACTCTTAACGCCATATGGTCACCTTCAGTGTCTTAATACAGTCATAGAATTTAAGTTCTTTGTTCGGAATTTCAATTTGCATTTCTTTAACGTGAGTTTGACTCACTCAGCTAACGATTTTTTTAAAGAGTTTTCGTAAGCGATATTTTCTTTTACTTACATAATATATTCGAATCGATCTACCATATAGACACTGTCTGACGCGTTTTTATTACATCGATAATTAATACTTATCAATAACAGAATTTAATCACAATTTGATGGACGTAATATCAAAGTCATTATGGCCCGTTAATCAAATTTAAGCAAATCATTCGAAGGTGGTATTTAACTGTAAGAAATTAAATACAAAAGGTTGAGACACGATCAAATGACAATGATTTCAAGATTTCATTTTTAGTTCTCATACATTGGGATCCATTTCTAAATTTTCAATTACTACTCGAACGAATGGATTATACAACAGGGTTACAATTTTATTACCTCACTCCGGTGCTGAAAAAACAATTTAAGATGTGTCAGTAGGCGCGTGATTTATCATCTTAGAAATGTTTGTTTGTTTTATTTGCAAAATTAGTGCTGATTTTAATATTTCTAATAATTTATTAATAAAACTTTTAGGCACAGTTCTCCCTCAAATATTTCCAGTTTTGTCGGCTCTTGACGATTGTCCCATCCAAAGCCGACAACTCGTTTTTGAAAATCCTTTTTCGTTAAAGGTAAGTTGGTTAGTCGCGATACTAATCATTATAACTCAATGTCCTCACTATCTAATAATTATATTAATTTCATAAAATATTTATTGTTCTTGTTACTTGTTATATTTACACTGTTTGCATTTTTAGAATCGTTTACTTATAATACTTGTATATTAATGTTTTAAGTACCAACATATTAACTGTCCTCAATCTAATTTCCTTTTCTTTGATTTGACAAATATGTTAATTTGAATTCATTCGTTTCATCTGAATTTTTATACTCCTAGCTTCTGGTTAATTGTTTTTTTTTTTTATCTGTTGATGTACACATGCACTGTTATACTTATATCTGAACCTTTTTCTCTCATGATTTATGATAACCACAGATGATTGTTCTCACATTCAAGTTAACTTAAATAAGTTACATGATTGGTGTTAACTTAACCAACTTTTTTTAAATATTAGTAAATGTCAGTCAATCAGATTTTTTAGAATTACTCACCCTCTCGACTATGATTATAAAATTGATAATATTTCCCTTACATCTGTCAATGAAATTAATGATATCGGCATTACTTTCGATTCTAAATTAAATTTTCTCTCACATATCAATATTATAACAAGTAAAGGTTTAAAATTGCTAGGCTTTATTCTTCGAAATGCCAGTGAATTTGAAAATATTTCTACATTGAAAATTCTGTACTCTTCACTAGTTCGAACTCAAGTCGAATATAATTCTTCTGTCTGGTCCCCTCACTTTAAAATCCACTCTGATTCCATTGAAAAATTGCAACATAAATTTCTAAGATACATTAACTACAAACTCGGTCTACCTATTGAAACCATAAATTATAATTATTTAATGAAATAATAAAAATTACTTACACTTTCAGACAGGAGGCTTGTTTCCGACAAGACTTTTTATTTTAAAATTGTTAATGGTATTATAGACAGCCCTGATTTACTTAGCTTAATTACCTTCTATGTACCTAACAGATCCACTCGATCCAAAATTCTTTTTAAATGTAACAACAATATCAGGACTGAGTCATTTAAATACTCGCTTGTACCTAGATTGCATGCAGTGAGTAATTCTATCGCTGAAATAGTACATATATTCAACTGCACTGAATCTAGTTACAAGAAGGCTATAATAGCATACCTCTTTCAAAAATACTAGTGTTAATTTGCATGATAATATTTCTATCAATTTCATCATGTTTTTGGGTGCATTGTTATTTTTTATGTCATTGTTATTTTTTATGTCACTGTTATTTTATATCTTATGTAATGTAAAAGCCCATGAGGGCGTATATAAATAAATAAGTAAATGACGATCATGATTTTAGATAGTTTTATTTTGTATACAAATTATATATTATTTTCTCCTTGTTAGTTAGTCTTATTAGCATAATTTATTTAGTATGAAGCGCACATGAGTTGAAATATCACAAAACTGCGCTATATAAGTCCACTGTTATTATTATTAGTACGTGCCTTGCTTGAGGCGGGCATTTAAGAATCTATAAAATTTTACGTATATTGTACTTATATTTACGAATTTGAACTTAGTCAACCTTGCAATATTTTTCTTTTAATAATGTTATTTTGAATCCCAAAGATGTATCTTTGTACAATATGGTAATATGTTAACTTTCACACTTACGCTTTTAGTCGATAATAATATGTCGGTGCACCTTCTTCGTACCGCGTATCTAAATATACAACTATTATTACAACTGAATTAAAAAATGAACGCGTTGAATCTGAAAATTCCATACTTATGTGAAAACTGTCAAAACATTTTAAAAATTATATGCATACAAAAGTGCTCTAGTCGAGCGTTATTTTCCTTAAACATTTTTCAATTTATATTTTTACTTGTGATATTTATGAACAGAAATTACTTTTAACTTATAAAGACTCTTTAGTAAATCATCTTACTAACATCAACGCCATCAACCTTCATCTTGGTGCTGCATCCTCCACAGCACTCTGATCCTGGCCTAGCTCCAATATGAATGAATACACGTACTGTAATTGGGTTGTGTTAACACAATGTGAGATTAATTTGTGTGGCCGCTCCACGTCCCCCGAGGCTTTGAGAATTATTTGTTTTATTTTTTCCCATTAGCATACGAAACAAATGCAAGAGTTCTCGTTCTCATCACTCGATCTAAAATAATTATTAAAAATGAAAGTGAGAAATGTATACATTTTGATGGTTTTCAGAAAATGAGTCATAACACACATACTCGTATTATGGCCGTATAATTCGTCTAATTCTTGAAGAATTAAACAAATAGCTTTCGTATGACGATCATATGTCGAAAGTATGTTTCTGTACCTTTCATTTTCATTTTGATTCTAGGAGATTCATTAAGAGATTGTTTTCTGATTTTTCCCATTAAAAAAAAGATTATAGTATTTTAGTAAAAGATTCTTTAAAAAATGCATCGTTTTTTGGAATAAGTATATCTTATAGGCTTCTGGCTAAAAAACACATTAATAATTACACATTTTCAAAACAAAAATGAATCATAATCTTTCCGGTAAAAAATGCCATCCCTTAATTTTAGTTCTTGAAATTATAAGTCACCGCATGCCAGAATAAGAATATATATGGAGAGAGAGCTAAATATTTTTACCTAACCTATTCAAATTTACGATAAATCACTTTCTCCGAGTTTTTACATCGTAAACCGTGAGAAAGAAAGAGATAAGACAAGTTGTCACATAATATCGCACTACTTTTCGGTATGTACGCATGATTTCCGTCTCCCGCGTCCCCGGCGGCTGCTTTCACTACGTTTTGTTATCCGATATAACAGGACACAACTCAACGATTTTTCAGGTTATATTCTGTATTTTTGTTGACAATACTGTGAAAAAATAATTATACAAAGAAACAAAACATTATGTCGACATTTGCTATGAATGGATGTATAAATACCCTAGCCCTAGCCAGGAGATACAATCCCGACTACACAAGCTATCCCTCCTGGTACATTATTGCTCTGAGATAGGACCTATCAATCGCAAATCATTTTCACGTGATTAAAAAGTGGTTCAGCATCTACCTGTTGCTGCAAGCACCGAACAATCTCAAGCCGGATCGGGGTGCGGGCGGCGAGATGGTCGTGAAAGTGCCGGCTCCACTCGGACCGGTGGCTTCATCAGATGATCGCATGACCCGGTGTCATTTGGCGAACCGGCAGACGAGAGAACGAAAGTAGCCTAAGCGCACCCGAATCGCGGTCAATTGGAAGGGGACGAGGAATGAATGCAATATTCGGCGAAGTATTTTACAAAGAATTGGAGTAAAGAGCTGTTTAACTTACGACTACAACAGAAATCAGCAGACCCGTGGAAAACATTTCTTCGATGTATTTATCTCTGTTGTGTTCAAGTATTCATTACATTCTTGCTAGTTGTGAACGGCTCATGCGCTAGTCTCGCGTTGTCTGGACAAGGCTATTGGCAAATAAACGCTTTCGGTTAAATTTACTTTATTTAACTCGTCTAGAATATACAAACACTTAGGTTTTTTTAATCCTGATTGATAAATTGTTTCAATAAAATGTTCACTACGCAGCACGCCGCCGATACAACTGGCTGGTTTGCATTTTGGAATCCCATCAAGTGCTAGTTCTGTGTACTATTATAATGTACCTAAAATAATCATGGTGTAATTACTAAAACAAAACATGTGCCAGACAAATATTTATTGGATTATTTATTCCGACCGAGTATTTACGAGGTAGGTAAAATGAGCACAGCGCCCTTTGGGGGATTTTTCACTAAAACGGTGTTATATATATTATACAAATACTATCATTTCTGTGACAAAGGCAAACGAAAATTCCGATTATTATATGCTAAAAAGGCAATAATAGGGAATAGGTATAAAAGACAATCTTGCCAACAAGTGGCTACGAACATTTTTTTAAATGTGAATACTGCAAAAGTCCAACATAAAAATAAAATGAAAAACTAACCCCCAAACTATCCAAACTGCTCTCAACTGTCCGGAGCTAGTGGGACTATGTCAGTTCTAATTAAAGGATGTTGTGAGGTTGTTGGCCATTCAAATCTGTTCACTAAACACGTTTATATCCATTTCAAGAAACAGTTTGATTCTGAATGGTGGTCTTTCACCAGGGCGATACTGAGAGTAATTATCTGGAACGTGCCACAAATATACGATACATTATTTCATATTGATTAAAATGTGAAATAACACACGTATTAACTAAAAAAAAATACTTGCACGCCGGGATTTGAACCCGCAACTTCTGGATTCGTGGTCGAGGATCTTAACAACTCGACCACGGAGGTCTGTGATGATCGGTTATAGCAAAAAATGTATGGCCTACATACTTATTTGAAACTTAAATGAAAATGCAATTTAAAAAAATTAAATCAAGTCGAAAATAAGTCTTAATCATTTCATCAAATAGTCGTAGTTTAGGTTTTCAATGGGTAGATCGAATTTATAGTTAAAAAATATGTTGAACTTTTTCAACGGAATTGGAGTGGATTTAAAATTAAGGGGACCAGATAGAAGAATTATATTTAACTTGACAACAAACTAATGATAAGTTCGAAAGTTTGATAGTTGAAATATTTCTAAAGTCATTTCAGAGAATGAAAACATGCGTTTTTAACATTTTATTTTGAATTATGTTGATGTGAGATTTTAGATTGAAATGCTGATTTATTCTGAAAAACATTATACTTCTATTTATATATAGCATCGACTTGTGTTATTATTTGGATGAAGTTGTTTATGATTATATCAATCTTGTAATTTAATTAGGTTGTTGTATAGTTTGTGTAAAAAAAAGTATAATTCACGCAACTGTTTCTCAGTATTAGAAACAATGTATAAAGATTCGGAACAAAATACTAGTTCGCATAAATTGGGCAAATGACCTGCGCAATATTTGGTAATTGTTTTTATGTGTAATTTTCAGTGCCACCAGGTGAACTAAAAAAAGTAAACAAAGAATTCAAGTGAATGATTTGTGGTAATGAGGGCGAAACATTTTTAGTAAAGGAATATTTTTTTCTTGCAAAAATCTTCATTTATATTACTGCTGAAGATTAGACAACTCTCAGAACCGTCTAACTGACCTAGGTACATAATTGGTGCCTATTTTGGAATAGATGGGTTTTTGCATGATACGTTTACTTTATTAAAACGACTCAGAATTAGTATTTTGAGATAATTATCCCATTTGTAGCATTTGGCAAAACTGATGATGGTAAAAAGCGTTATTAAATTAACCTTTTAGTCAGAACGTCAAAAACTAATATCTTAACATTTATTCTGACAAACCAGTATTTTTTAATTTTTTATTATTTATTTTTCCTGGTTTATCCAAGAATTATTCCTAGTTTACAGTTGCCAGTCAGAATGTATTTTATAATACACATTGTATAAAATGGCTTACACAGTTCATATTAACCACAAGTATTCCTCTCAGCACAAAATAATCTAATACCTAAGACAAGAACAATCAGCATGTACTGTTCAAAATAATGTACATTCACTTTCTACGTTTTTGAAAGGTCGCCTTCAGTTGCTTCAATATGAAATTATCATGAATTAGAATAACTTGCAACTATGTCACATCATGACGGTATTTAGAGAGGATAGAGTACCATCTAACTTCTTTGAAATTTCTTTGAGCTACGCTTTTTCAACGCATTAAGACCATTCTATTCATTCCACCCCTGTAATATATTGGATAATTAATATGATTAAGTACCCACATTATAGCGATGGCTTGGTTAATAAACGTGCTAAGAGCAGTATTATTCAAGTATTTTTACCGCGTCTGCCAATATTATTTAATTAGAAAAATATTTCATACGATATTCACATTACATCATTCAACTAGAATACATAAAAATTGAAATGCATATACTCGTAGGTACCTAAAAAAATTATATTAAATTTTTATATTAAATACGATAAATGTTTCTACCGTAACTGTTAAGTGGCATTTTCACGATGCCTCACGTATAATCACATATAATATGAAATAATCTCACCAAATTTAAAGCAAAATATTATCCATTGGTTTTGGGTTAAGAGAACAAGAAAACTACATTTCAAAATTAAATTTTTTAACCTATCTCATTCCATGACCCAAAAAATGATTGACCAGTTAATACAATTAGTATTCATATTACTAATGCTTTACGACCTTGGTAACACCAATTTTCCATCTAATAATAGAATAATATTGAATTTAATTGGAGAGCATGTCAAATAATATTCAAAATCATTCGGTTAAAGCATCATCAACGCTGACCTCAGAATCGAGAACAAAGCAAACAGTCCTTATTTCAATTGTATCATTAGGTATTCACATAGTACGAGCACGAATTTGTTAAGAAAATCTCATCATTTATTAGTGCAAGCATTTGATGAATTTAGTTCCTAATTACATCGAAAATATTTGCGGAGTGAAACTCGAATCATGTCATTGACATACATACTTGCGTGATGCATCCGCGATGCTGAGATTGCTGTGAAGGTTGCAATCATCTGCTTTGTGATGTTCCCAGTTTTTGTTGCGTGTACCGAGAACAACGTGGATTTAGATAATTATTATCACAGCTCACAAAGAAATGATTTCACGTCAAACAATGTCCGATGGAGCAACAACCTCTAGACTGAGTGTGTAAATCCGGCCGACTTCTTCATTATTTGAATTATTATCAAAGATTTCTGAAAAGTTGACATTGCAAAACAAAGCTGTTTTCAATACTAGGTCGTTAGTAGGCCTTTTGTTGTTAATGGCTTAAGTTTTGTTTGGTTTTCACGGAATTAAATAATGATAGTGATTTAATATCCATCAGATATCTGGCTGAGAGTAGATACTTAAAAATAATTAAGTTCTTTAGGGAAATAACTACTTTTTAATAACTTAATTATTTTCCAATTGTGAGTGTTAAAAATGCATCCCAAATTTACACTCAACCCTAGCTCATAATACAGTAAAGCATATGAAGTTAAAATTATACAAATTTAGGACTTAACAGTTTGTATCTTAAGTAAAAAAGGTGGAGTTTTTGAGAATGCAAAGATTTTATTTTGAAATAATCGCGTGCTTTGAACCACTATTCCGTGAATAATGCTATTACCGCTATTCCACGACGCACGTATGTAATTAGATAACTAGATGGGTAATGTAATGATTTACCTTCAGGTAAAAAAGTCTATATTATATCGATCACGAACTTTGAACAGTCAGGTGACGTAACAGTTACAAGGCGTAATTTAAAAGAACCAGGTCGTCTCAACTGATTTACCAAATCAATCAAATGTAAGGTAGGTACTCGTAGGTACCCACTTTGGTTACACAAGTACGATGTCCGGTTGCTTTACTGGATACACTGTGTATTAGGTAGTTCGTTTTAGATGGATTTACATGGTATGTTTTCTACAGAGCAGAGCTGGATATATATTATGAAATCATAATATTTTTATAAGTAAACACAACCAGCAGAAAGCTACCCCCGCGTTTACGCACTTCGGTTATTTCACTTACGTGTATAAAAGCATTCAACTTAAGGTGGAACATAGAAATTTTGACCTTTTTTAAAGCTTAGGTTTCTCTCGGGTTATTTGTTAACTTATAAAAATAAATTAATCATATCACGAAGATACCCACTGTAGAAGGGAGAAAAAGCAAAGCCGAGAAATCGTAGCTAATTCTTAAATACCGGAAAGGCCGGAAAATTACAACGGCCTACAAATATATGTATGCCTTTGCTTAAGGGATGACGCTTGAAAATATATCGCTACGCTAATGTGCAAGATATTTCAACAACGGTTTTCCACACTCCCCTATTAAAAATCTGGTATTTAGTGTATTAACTATTATTTTTGAATGAGGCATTACAAATAGATCGTGTCTACTCAACTGATCTCTGTGCTTCACATTAACCTGTTAATCCTCTTCTCGTGGGTGGTTGGGTCAAGAATTCGCATCATAGATCAGTGTGATTGCTGGGCGCACTTTAATCTCGATTGTTACGAGTTGAACAGGCTTAATGCCAAATCATAGATTCAATTGTTCTGAAATATCAAATTGTGAATTGACACATCACTTGGGCATGATTTAGCACACGTAATATTATTTTATTGCTACCAATATTTACAATGCCTTTATTTATTTTTGATTTTCCATTAATGATTATTGAAGTAATATTACGTATTGAAAAATCGTTTGTACGACGTAAATGTAATTAGTGCTACTTGTAGAAGAGAGTGCACTCCTTTGTTGCGAGTTTTGTTAAAACAAGTGTTGCAGTATGAAATAAGATGACAGTTTGAAAACATCTGTTTCAGAGTGGTAAGCTTATGGCGCTAAAGTTAAAAGTCGCGAATTCAAAGGAAAATATCACAAACATTCAATTATAAACGATTTCCTTCACATGTCGAATATTTTATATTAAATTACTAAAGTTGGTTTGTTTCAAACTTTCGTCACATTTAACATCGTCACCATTCGATGATTAGCGCTATTTTAGTTTTCATGACTTTTGTTGTTTTGAATGCATTGTGTTATAAAAACAGATGTATTTATTATTGTGTCAATTATATATTGTATCAATCATATCACAGTAAAGTTTGCTGCAGTCCGATTTAAGAATAACTCAGCGGCGGTGATTTATGGCAAATATTATCGTGTCCATCTTGAGCTGGCCACTCACTTTCCAAAACCCGCGCGGCCGTCTGGTCTCTGGTCTCGTTCGCATTAATTATGAAGTCACCGTTCAATCTAGATTACTACTAAGAGCCCGTTACTATGAACAATAATCACGGAATTCATAACATTAAAGTTATAAATCAATTAACTTGGAAGCTATTGATGTATGTTTTTTCGTAAATATGCATTGAGAACAATATTATTATTGTTTCCTAGTCATAATAAATTACCCGATCCCAGTAGAACTATGGCATTCCGATTGCTTGGGAAATGCTGAAACCTGAATTAAATAGGAGAGGGGAAGAAAATAACAAGAGAAAGGTTTTGGAAGTACCTGCTTTTTATTCAGATCTTATAATTTTAATTATTTCGATTCTAAATAATGTGTTCTCACCATGGCAAAGCGGAGAGTATCTTTCATCATATTTGTCCTTTGCATAGCTTACTTATGTAAGTATAATAATCTTTTGTATATTGATGAAATAAAAATATCTCTTTATCTAGGAAAATAATTTTAGAAATGGTTATTTTATTTCGACTGTTCCGAATGAAATTAATATGCTAACTGCATAATTCTCCATTGTTAAGAAGAGCCGTTTGAAGATTTCTCCACAGTTTTATTGATCTTCCAAATTTAATAATTACATTGAATATGTTTTCTTATGGTTATAAAACAGCAAAAAAAATATTAATATTAATAAAGTTAAGTAATATGTTTTAAATTTACATTTAATATTTGATGTTTGATAACGACTTGGATGCACTCCATTTTTTCTTTTTTTTTTGGTGTGTTTTATTTAATATTTAATAAAAATTAATCATTTTCTGAATAATAATTTTCTTTACTATTTCTCTGCCACCGCCAGTCGGAAGGTATTTCAGTATTCTTATCTAGTTTAAAATTGCATATTCTTTTACTTTTTCTTTACTATCTTTTATATGTGCCCATATACATTTTTTAACCTCCACTATTGATTTTGCAATTCGTAGTTATTTTTCTTATATACTATGTACCTATTATTTTTTTTTTTTTCGAATGGTATTTCACTTTTTTAAATTTATTTCTTTTGTGATTTATGTATTTTGATAATCTACATAATATTATTTTGCGTTGTATAACTATATATACTTAGGATTAACGACTACAATTTGCGGGCAAAAGTCTAGTTTGATAGTCAATAGAACCATAAAAACCATGTTATAAAAATTTAACAAAGCTGATAGTGAATAAAGAAAAAAAAAGTTTTACTTAAAACTTGTAAAATCTTCAATTCAAACCAAAATGCAACAAAAAACTGAACGACAAAAAATACTAGAGAGACAATCTTTGACATAATAAATAAAGTGCATTCGTCTGTAGATCTGTATCATTAGCTTATTTTAATCAAAAAGTGAGTTACTGATTACAATCATAACTTTCAACAACAATATATTTTGGCAAATTCATATAATTTCGCAGATAAAAACTCGCTTCCGCAGGTTTTTGCTGTCAGACCCCGCGGGAAGCTTTTACTTGGGCTTCATCCAACTTATGTATTGGTAACCATTTATAGGGTTTTGCCCTTTTGCGGGACTGACAACTGTGATATAACATGCTTATTGCTGATAGTATTAATAATTTTAATTAATTTAAAAATAAGCAATTATGAACTCATTACTTTTTTTACGCGAAACTAATTTCGCTTGCGAATTTGTGAAGAAAACCGCCCGCCTTTCGACGTGGATGGCGATTAAAAAACCCGCAAATAATCTATTAATAAGAATAATAACACACAACTGATTTTGCAAAATTCAAATATTTTTATTCTGCTTCGATGCATTGTGTTTTTACACCGATTTAAACTATTTAGCATCTATTTTCTTCCAGCTTTTTTGTAGATATTGTATTTAGCCATATTTTTTCTGTCCTTGAATACGTTTCTCTTCCATCTGTCTTCATATTTAGGCTGCTTTAAATCCGGGAGAATAATCAGTAAGAACTGTCATACTCAGTGGACGCCATTGTGTTTTAAGATAAAAAAAAATACAGATAGCAAATAACACAGTGGACAAAGAAGATCAATCTGTCAAATAAAACGTATTACCTAAAAACGACCTCAGGCTCCTGAGTTTGTTTTTGCTTCCAGCCCCTTAAATTGCAGCAAAATTATTTGCAAATACGGGTTTTTAGCGCATTTTATTGAGTAATTAATTGCGTATTTACAAATAAAATTAATGAATGTAAAAACAAAACATTTTCGAGTTACGCCATCTCTGATAGTAATTTTTAACTTTTGTAGCGTTGCTGGCTTAGTCTCGACACACGTCAAAAGGGACATGTCAGTAAATCGCAAAGTAGCATAATCGGAATACAATGTCAAACATTGCTATGTAAGAATATTTTTTCCCATGTATCGTTTGTTTTCGAACGGAATCTTATTCAGAGGACGTTTCTTACTGGTTAAGTTACAACACACACATCAAAAAGAATATAGTGAGTAAATCATGACGGACCGTAATAAGAATAAAATTTGAAACTTATGTACGTATTAGCAATTTTTCCCATGTATCGTATTTTCCAGTCTATCGTATGTTTTCGAACGTGATGGCAGAGGACGCGTCTAGACTCTTAGCGTATTAATACTATCAGATCTTTTTATTTCGGCATACTGTGTATAAGTCCATAAAGTAAGAGAGCAGACCAGTTGCAACAATGAATTAAGTTCAACTCGCCAAAACGCCCACAAGCTGCTTTCATTTTATAAGACCTGACCGTAAAAGAGTTCCTAGTGGACTTACCACTAACCCACTCAATTATTTAAAAATAAAAATGTCATTTGGTCACAGAAACTACCTACCTACGTAGATATGTTCACGTTATTACAGACATAATAATATGGTTATTTTAATAAAGCAACACACGAAGGGGAACGTTTTAATGGATTATATCATAATAAAATGTATTTTGGTAACTTGAAATAAAACATGCAACATATTATTGTTCGCAAGATCTATCGTAAAAAGAAAGCACTTAACTTTAATTTAATACAATTCACCTTTCATATTTGCATAATTTTAATTTTTGAACTGTCTTGAGATGTAAATAAAATAAAAGATGAAACCTATGAACATAAGGTTTCGATTTAAGGAATAAACTCTTACCTCAGTATTGTTTTAGTCTTATAAAACAACTATTATTTTATGCCATGAATAGTTATGATAGTTTTCTACTCAAAATCATTTTGCCGAATGGCATAATTTAACTTGATTCTTTGCAAATATCTACCCATTTATCTACAGTCGATAGAATTATACTGCCTGTTTCCATCACGACTGTCTACTATTTGCTTTCAATTATATTTACATGAAAAAGTTGCATAACATAATTTTGTCGGATAATACTATCGAAAAAAATAGATATTAAAAAAAAACGTGAATTTTTTCATGAATCGTCGGAAAATTGTATTATGGTGTCCAGCGTTTTGAGCAAATCCGATTATTAAGCAATATAAATTCCTTATGCGGACGAAGGTACGAGAGTGATATTTTTTTACTATTGAAACTGGTGTTTAAATTGAAATAATTATAAAATTATAAAAATAATCTTTTCGAATCCAGACGATCAATAAAGTACCTAGCTATCTATTCTATATTTCAAGATTTCACCCGACGATTATTATAAATCTGTATTTAAAACTATGTCTTACTTTTGTAGGCCATTTTGAAAACTGGAATTAGGCGGATTAAAACAACTTTTGTCTTTTTGAATCTGTAGAAAATAAAAGTCAAGTTACAACTAGTTTAATATAAATCGTTTGACAGCAGGTTGTGTGACATCGCAACGACACTTCTTGCCAAGCGATCCCGGTGGATTAGATAGTGTAGATGCTACTTTAATGAAATGTGCATTTATAAATAATGATGAATACATTCACGGAATTTCAATTCCTGACGCCTTTGCTTTGACTCGATATATGCGCGGATGAGACGGGCCTGTTAAAGTATTAACGCTTCCCAGAGTAGAACATATATTCAGTGTATCTACTTGGTGAAATAAACTACCATGAATCAAAACGATGCTTTAAATTTCTTTAGCTACCTCAAGTGACTCAATCTGAATAGCTACGTAAAGTATTTATCACTCACCAAATAAAGGAAAAAATCTAATATCTCTTCGGTAGAAAAATAAATAAGTCTTTTAAAAAACCACAGTTCATTTCAATATGAAACAATACATAATTCCAACCTTCCTTGACTAAAATTGTGTTTGGGCTTCCCCGTTCCTAGATCCGCATAACATTCCACCATATTCCATCAGCAAATTTTCAGTATTCTAGCGTAATTTCAAAAATATTTTGAAGTGTTTTGCGTTGATTGTTTTATGATTGTTTTGCGAATGGGCAGTTTCTTTATCTCATTCAATTTCTTTGTAAATGCATTCACCTGTAGAATTCCTTTACATACTTACTCATATTCTCCAAGAAATTATATCATACGACATTGCTGGCGCGTACTAAGTTGTGTTTACAGCGTTTATTAGCATTCACGGCTCATTATGAATATTTATACTATTAGTTTTTATTGTAAAAGACAACAAATGAAAACCCAGAAGCCGGTCAGGCTATAATCACATCATGCCTATTGATTTCTATCGAGGCGTCTTAGTAAAATAAATCATCGTTTAACATCTGAAAACCATCACGAAATCATTTGGTTTTTTTATGTAGACGCTGTTTTGCATATCATTTAATTAACGTTTCACTGTTGTATTAACATGCGCTGATGGGTATACTAATGTATATTTTTTCTATTTATGAGAAGACAATTTAGATAACTAATTAAAATAACAGTAAATTATACTTTCGATAAATAAAGTTGTTTTCCAAATATTCCCCCAATGTGATAAATTCCACACACTATGAAACATGCTATATTTTCTAATTATTTAAATGTAATTTTTGAATCTTATTTGAATACACGAACGAGAGTGATTTTAAGAATTTCTTCTTTTTCGTTTTTAACACTTTTGTAAAAAAATATTAAGTATTAAAGTATGTACCAACATATTATCTAAGGTTCAGTATAGTAGATATATCCATCTCTTAAGTTTATAGCCATAATTTTTATCTTGTAGGTAGGCACATTTTACAATTTTTCCGTAGAATGGTAGATTCGTGAGTAGACTCATGTTGACGTGATTTATACAGATTTCGAGAAAGCATTTGACAAAGTCGACCATGATATTTTATTGAACAAATTGAGTGATATCGGTTTCTCTCTGAATTTAGAAATAAAATGTTTTGCTTGCCTTGATTCACAATAATAATTAAGTCATAAGTTGGGTTGTTACATTTTACCACCGGGTAAGGAAGAATAGGTATGTTTTTCTGGAAATATAAAATAATGTTTATATCTCAGCCTCACGCGATTTTAACAAAATAACTCTAGGACTATATTTGTGAAAATATAATAATAATAATATTTTTTTATGTTTTCTGTTGTTTGTTTTAATTTTTAATATATATATATATAAATATATATATATATATTGGTATAGACCTATTTATTATGTCACGTTGTTATGCAAATTTCCATAATTAAATGGCTTACTTTACATCAATTTGTCGTACAGTATAAGTTTTTGAAAGTTCATAAAAGTATACTTACGTTCGGTTCATACAAGTTTGTTGGGTATTACAATAATTAAAAAAAACCATATTTGTTACTATTTTTAATTTTTTTAACCGCTTGAGTATTCAATAGAGAGAAACATTGAAAAAATGCGAAAAAAACGTTTTTGTAGAAATTAATCTGGAAAGCCGTACTGTGGATACAAATAAGCCAAATTAAGACAAAATAACACCTATAAAGTTAGAAAAATAAATTAATAACATATTATATAAAGAGCAGGTAGGGGTAAAATAAACAAACTGTTAATTTCAAGCTGAAAATGTGGATAGCAAAACATGTATACCACTAAATCATACCTCTGCAGTTCATATTTGATCGAATAATATAAATTTGTGACAAATCTTTTTAGCCAGCCTTCTAATCTGCGAGCCTGTAGCGTCTGTCTTACAACTTGTGTAAGGATTACAATTCAATGATGTCTACTTGTTTTTTCAGAAGATCCATTATACCCAATTCTGTTCTTCGCCAAGATTAAAATCTTTATCATTAGGTTCTCGTCAGTTCTCGCACACCACACAGTTCACACAGATGTATACGAATCTTGAATAATAAGGTTAATGCGGTGTTAATAAAAAAAAAATTGTATTATCTTTGGTGTGGTCAAGGGTGCTTTTTAAAATAATCAAATAATAAGATATAGTCTAACACTGAAGAGAGCATACACAATATGTTATATTGGCCATAGTGTCAATGATTATCCCATTCCAACTGAACATGTAAAGTAGACATATTTTAATACTCACATTAGGTACGGTACATACAGTTTGTTTTCTATATGAATGTTTTAATTTAATTCTAGTAATAATTATAATGCCTATGTATAACGCCAACTTGGTCAAATATCACCTCAAAGTGTCTGATAGTCAGAAAATCTCCTGAATTCTATGTAAGCACTTGATTTAACGCGTGTCATAAAAAATAATTAGATAAAATTATTTTGAATAAGATAAATTAAATTTGTTGATGATCTCGAATTTAAATATGCTATTGGTCGTTCATTTATGTCATAGTAAAGCTATTGTATTCATCTTTTTTATTGGCCTACTTTAATCGTAATTCTTACTAAAGATTATTAAACACACAGCAATGTTTTAAAAATGTACACATATTAATTACATCAGTGTTTAAAAATTGAAAAGCACTCACCCAACTCAAAGATGAGTTTCTTGAGTGGATAGTCATGGTCGCCCTCTATGTCATCCACCGCCATGCAGGACTCGTACAGCGTCTTCAGCTTCCAGTTGACGGTGTCGGGACCGCCGACGTCCGTCATGGATGAGACTATATCCCGAACCTTTGTCAACTCTGTGGAACCCAAAAATAGAGAAAAGCGCGTTACGCATTTTTGGAATTACAATTGTTTTAATTTTTAATCTTAATATCAAAACCGTACTTATAAAATCATTTTAAATTCCATCCGTATGTACTTACATAATTTTGTATGCGAAAGGAAGAGAGGCATGGGTCAATAAACGCAGATGTTCAGGAAAGTCAAAGCAAAATTGTTGAATTTTGTTTTTTGTATATATTTATGGCACTTTTTCAAAAATTAAAAGCACATTATTTTTTTTCTGACTCATCTAATGTTTCCTTGGTAAATATGTATCTGAGGAACAACTCTGCATACTTAACTCAAAACTCGATTTTATTGACTCATCAATGTCTTCCTTTCGCACTCAGAATTATTCAATACAATTCATAAAGGTAATTAATATTTTTCTTTTTCGCTTATTCAATAGCTTCAGTAATACTTTTTATGCATTTCTGAAATAAAGGCAACATTTTAATCAGCGTGTACTGAATATATTTGAGATAATATTATCTGTGCACCCATAGAATAAATATAGCCCTTTCTTTGTCTGGATAGTAATTGTGTTGAAATGCGAATGTAAATTTGGCAATTATCGTGAACAATATATATATATAAAGTAAATAACTTATTCAAGATAATTATCAAAGTTCTGAGTGTTGTGACAGAATATTCAAGGCATTCGTAAATCGTGATTTAAAAATTAATTCTATGTGGAATGGAAAAAAATCTCATTTAACGAGCTATTAAACAAAGTTATTAAGTGTACGAATTCAAAATCATGTTAATCGTGACTGCATAATGGTTATAATGTATCAATCGAGGAAAATATATGTGGCATTCAAATGATGAAGCGCTTAATGCTGATGTCTATAATAAACTAAATGGTCCGTTAAATTTATACTTTTTAGCTATCAAACTTAACGACGACATTAAAACTCTCAATCTGAAAATGCACCTTTTATTATACATAGATAAATATATTTGTTTGGACGAGAATCAAACCCCCAATCTCTTGATCGAAAATAAGGACTTTTGCTTTAAAAAATATATCTTCACAGAATTTAAATTAATGGAGGAAAAATAAAACTCCTTTCCTTTTTTATTTTTTTATAGTTAAAACCGCACAAGAATCCCAACCGTCTGGAGCCAGTGAGACTATGGCAATCCCAAATGGGGAATGTTTTGAGGCTAAATGTAGTAGAGAGGGGAAGGAGATGGAGAAGAAGAAGGTTGGGAAGTACCTGGCTATTCATATCTAGTCACCCAACACGGTTAAAACCATTTCAAGCAACGTTTCGATTATGAATGATGGTCTTTCACCAGGGTGATACTTAGAGTATCTTTCACTTTGGAACGTGCCACAAATATACCACTTATTATTTTATATGAATTAAATCTGTTATGATACATATTGATTAAATTGAATATATTTGCGTACGCCGGTTTTAAGCTCGCGACCACTGGATTCGTAGTCGAGTGTCTTACCACTCAACCACGGAGGCCGTCAAAACCAATGCCTATCCCTGCCTCTGTTGATGTTTATCTTCTTTCCATCTAATTACTATAAGTATTATAGTGTCATTAATTACTTTCGTCATTTTCAATTTAGTCAGAACTTAACTAGTAATAGGTATATTAATTAGGTTTTAACGATGCTAAGTTAATTAAAATATTTTTTAGTCAAAACGTATTTTTTAATAATATTTTGTATTTCTGTATTTTAAATGTGAACCATGAAGTTTTTAAAATACCCTTGTATATACTGTGTAACATCAACAAATTACATTTTTGGTCATTAAAGCACCGTTAATTCATGTTTTTCAAATATTTTAAAAAAATATACAAATTTACTTGTATTACAAAACTATTGATAAAATAAAATAAAGATGAAATTAAATAAAGTGCTTCATTTGTCATAAAAATGAACATTCACAAAAATAATTTCCTAAGCAACATAATATTTTCATTTTGCGTTGGATGGTTACCTTGAAGCCATAGTTCATCCCTCTTGGCCCAATTGCCTCTGAGTCTAGTGGTGTTCTCGTTCAGCCAGCTCCCACAAGCCCACTGCCAAGGGTCCGTGCAAGGATCGATGCTCTTGTTCATCGTCTCCACATACTGAAAAAATAATTACGCTAAGCGGAACCGTCACGGTATTTCCTGTAAAAAATAAAGGTTTCGACGGCTTTTAACAAGCAAAGTGGTAGGACAAGTTCTTAGACTCTTCGAAGATATTAAATATAATGCTTCAAGTTTAATATTCCGTTCACCACGCATGATACGGTGGATATCGGTATTTCCCCTGAATTCGATGTTTTATTATGTTAGCATGATATTTTGAAAAACACCTTAGATGCGGTGTTCTTTTAAGTGTAAATCTTTGAAGACGACCTCAGCGGCCGAGCAGTTAAGATAGCTACGAATCTCGAATTTCAGAATCCGAATAAATACATGTATATAGGTATAGTCTATTCGCAGCACGTTTTTAGAGTGGTAAATACTCTAAGTATGGCCCTAGTGGAAGACCACCATTAAGAATGGAAACGTTCGTTGAGATTGCAATAGCTATGTTTAATAACCAGATCTAAATAGCCAGGTACTTCCCAACCTTGAGTTTAAGAAATTGTGTTCTCCTACCAAGGCAGTACTTACAATACCTGCATCCTACTCTGTAATGAAAAACAAATAATATTGCTTAGATTAAATGATGGAACTTTGTTTTTTATCACATTTTGTCCTTCGCAGAGTTATGAACCCACAACCCCCGAACTCAGAATGTGGCTGATACACGGAGACTATTCTGCTGGGATGTTTTCTTTCACTAGACCCCGGAAAGTATTTGCTAATCATAATAAAATCATGCATTTAACGGGCAGTGCTAATTCAATAAAAATAAAAATAAATCTGTAGGCGTATCTATACACGAATCTCTTGACACAAATGGAAGTATTAGAAAATAATTTCACTTTGCTTCAAAATTAAGTATACTCACTTTATGATTTTTATTAAATCCAACGAAATTTAAAATAAAAATTGTTAAAGTAATCTTTTTTTAATTTCCGAAGTACCTACGAGTATATATTGGTATTTACTCGTAACCGAGTAACTCTCATGTCCGCCCACTACAATTTTCAAATAGAGACATCTAGAATCAAACTGTCTAAGTTTATTAACAATTCGATTCCCTTGATCATTACTGTTAGAGGTTTATTTCTTGGCTTAATCAATAAGATCTAGAATTTGATGAGCATATTTTCAACTAATAAAATGAATTCACTCAACCTCGTAAAAGAAGCAACAGGTGTCCAATAGCAAGGTTTTCCTATTCTATTCCTCGTAACTGAGTTCAGTTTTCTTAAGCTGCCCACTCACGGGCATCCATTTGGTTCTGTGGCTCGGCGTCGTGGATTTCCCCCGATAGAGTTTTGCATCGGCGCGGAGCCATTTGGACTGTTGGATCGCCCGTGAGTTTGGGCCATTAGATATTTTATAAAAGATAACATGAAGAATAAAAAAATATGCTTCCATTATTAAACCGTATTTATAACAACCTAATTTGATTGGCCTAAATCTACACAAAAGGCAAATAAAAAACGTTCAATGTTGTATGTTCTGTTTAACAATTTAATAATTTTATTCCCTTTGGGGTGAATTTCGCTCACGAAAACAGCGCTGTAAAAATTATCCAATTTTTAATTTATTTATTTTTAATTGATTACAAAATCACTTAGTTTTCATAAACTGTTTTATGTTTTATATTTATTTGTTGTTGCCAGCTATTTATTTTAATGTTTTGAACTGTATGAAATAAAAATATATTATTTAAATATTCAACGAAAATGAAACTTTGCAACAAAACTACTGATTAACCCTTATGTAGTCTCACGCCTCGATTTCTATAACGGTATTTATGCCAGCTTTCCTAAATACCAAACAAACAAACTCCAATCAGTGTTTAATGCTGCAGCAAGGCTCATCACCGAGGTATCTAAATATTCGCACGTTTCAGAACACCTTCGGAACCTTCCCTGGCTCAAGTGTACCGAAAGAATCCAGTGCAAGTTGTTCTGGATGCTGTTTAAATCCATTAACAAACTATTGCACATCACCGAACTATGCGTTCCAGAAAATACTCGGTCTACTGCAGTCGACTCTTCGATCAGCAACATCATCGGCTATCGGGAGGCTGATAGAACCTAAACGCTATTCAAATACTAAGTTTAAAGATCGCAATATTGTGTTATCAGAGTCTAAGGCTTGAAATAAACTTCCTCCGGAACTAAGATGCATAACGATCTCAATAGAATTTCGGTCCAAACTAAAAACGAAAAAATAAAAAAAAGTGTTCGTAGTCCGACCATGCTTAATGTCAGTAGAAGCTTTTCACCATAATCTGTTTCTTATTCAGCGAGGAATCACCTTTAGCTATGTAAATTTTAGTCGCATACCTATATTGTACTACAAATTCAGAAAGTCTATTGTAAAAAAGAACACGACCTGATGTTGTTCATGGTCATGGTTTAATAAATATTACAAATATTTTACACAAATGTTTAGTTTGGTATTCGTGAGCTGCAAAAGCAATAAACATAACTTCTTATTTTTAGTAACAATGCGATTTGTATTTGCGTTTCGTGAACGTGGAGTTAGTAAACATAATTTCTTGAAAACCAAACTCTTGGGAAACGATCGACGTGGGATTTGATAGGAAAAGGCATAGCTGTAATATTTCCGGCACTGGGGTAATACGACTATTTCTAATGTTTCATACACAAACTTCAGGAACAGTTTATAAGCCAGCAGCGTACGATGATACTTTTTTTGATTTTCGTAAAAAACACTGAAAAAAACATACACAATTTTGAATAAATATTCCTATTAATACTTTGGTTTAGTTATTTTTTTGTTGCAAATTTACTCGTAGAATAATATCAACCCTTTTGAATAAAAATCTTTATATCGTCGATGTAAGTTCAATACCGCGAAAGAACCATTTTTCAAAATGTATAGGAAGGATAAAAAACGTTTCCGTTTCAAGCGGTTTTGCTTGCTTCTTTGTATTTACTTTAACCGAGTGCACGCATTCGATTGGTCGATTTCAGAACTTGAATATGCCAATACGAATATATGCGGATTGTGCCGTTCAACTGAAAGCGCAAAAAAACTATTTTGAAATGATTGGCGCATACGCGGTATTGGACTTACACCGAAAATATTTAGAAATGCAGCTTCGTTAACAAAATCTTTGAATTTTTAGTTTACTAAAAATAAATTAATGGCACGATCGAGTGAATCAAGTTTATGAGTCGGGACATGTCAAGAGTAATAATAATTGAAGAGTTTGTACGAGACGATGTGTAAATGCGAATGAAGCAAGGAGAGTGTGCCAGTAAAAAGTTGTATGGCGGTCCATCCTCTCTGCGGAGAAACGGCTTGACGGTTAGATATTTAGTTACTTAAATTATTGAATAATTTTCTAACTAATGTTTAAATTAAGTCACAACTTTCAAATAGATGTATTCTCTGATCTAACTGGTTTGGAGGTATCTGAAGAATGTTCGGGGTAAGAGGGTGAAAAGTTTTACAACGTACATAAGTATCCATAAAGATATTCATAAAGTGTTGTATGTAAATCATTTTGGGGATAAAATATAATACTTTGTCTAATATTTTATTGTTTACACAAATATTTTTTTTGCACACAGCATTCATCGACAGGTGTAGGTAGTCGATGGCTTAAATAAATATTTTTTGTTTGCGTAGAAAATTATGACTTCGTTGCAAGCACACACCAGAAGGCCGCATTCATATTATCACCAACCTTCACGGTGGTACAACAATTAAGGGATATTTATTGATAGTAATAGAAATAATCTCTGGTAAATTCTACATAAGTAGGTACTCGAATTTGTTATTCGTAAAATTGTGGAAACAAACACATTTTTTATTTAAATAAAATATCTTATCGCCAGCTAGTTGTTATCGTATTGCATTTCTTACATTCTTACATCAGGCCTCTTCATTTTTGTAGATAATTAATTACTTTGTTTACATAACTTTTTTCAATGTCCACATTGGGCGACGTTATCATGCTTTCGTTACATTATTACCAGCGTTTCTTTTCTTGTCATTTATACCTAGTTTGGGCATGTAGAGCGAATGAACGAAGAAAGGAGTGTGAAAAGAATATATGGTGCGAAAGTAAATGGAAGAAGAAGTCGAGGACGCCCGAGAAAGACATGGCTCGATCAAGTAAATCAAATACTTGAATCGGGTCATGTGAAGAGTCAGAATAACAGAAGAGTATGTATGAGACGATGTATGAATGTAAATGAAGCAAGGAGTCTGTGCCAAGACAGAGTTTTATGGCGGTTCGTCCTCTCTGCCTACTCCTGCGGAGAAACGGCGTGATGGTTAGTTAGTTAGTTAGTTAGACACATAATGTAAGGCAGTCTGCGTGCTGAGATTTTTAAGTGCGCTGACTCTAGATCAGGCGAATAAATAATTTCATTGGCAATATTCCCGAAAAAGGTTTTGTTATTTTATTTTTAAAGTGGTTGGAACAAGTCGCTCCCCTCATCCCACATCATAGTTTCCCTCAAACCACCCCAAGACAAGTAATTAATACGCATGTATTCCCACTTGTTTTTATAAATGCTATTTTGTGTAACTATTTTATGTTATGTTAATTATTATTTAATTTGTTTATGTAATTTCTTTATTTTTGGATTATTCGTACACATATTGAGAGTATTGCCCTCACCGTTCTGTTCTGCTGAAACAAACAATTTATTATGTTTTATTATTATTATTATGAGTTCTTGTAACTACTGTTAGAACTTTGAAAATATTTGTATTTTGTGAAAATAATATATCTGGGTAAGTACTTAAGAGTCAGCACTCAAAATTATGCTAAACGTTCCTTTGTAGCATTCTAATACAAGCTATAGTACAAATGATTTATCTGCAATTTTGTACGGGTAGTAAGAAAAATGTCTGAGGTTTCCAATGAATACAATTTTTTAACTGTAATCCTTTAAATTTTATGAAAAACATACTGAAATGTCAGTATAAGGTGCAGTTTGAAAACCAATAAAGGCATTTTTGAACGTTTTACCTTAAATTCAAATATGCATTTCGTAAATAATTTAAAAGATCACAGTTTAATTGTATTCACTGGAAACCTTAGACATTTTTCTAACTAGCCATATAGTATTGACAGATAAATAATTTGTAGTTTTGCTTGTACTAGAAAATCAAAAAGTGTGTATTTTTGGGTGCTGACCCTTAAGTATTTGACCGTTGAGTAAGTTGAAAGTAGAGTAACTAAGAACAAGGAGCATTATATAATAGGAGGCAATAGCTCAACTTTCAACATCTCATAAGAAGTTATATAAATCTATCTCATATGGCACATAAAAGATCACTGGCGTTTTGCAGTGAGAGTTTTGACATGGAAACCTCATGAAACACGTATTTTGGTATTATTTGTTTCTAACTAAGATTAAAAATAAACTAAGTGAAGTGGGTCGAAAAACTACATCACGTCAAAGACACCTCGCATAATCGTTTTCAAATCACGTTTTTTTCTTAACCAATAATAAACCAGTTCATGTTGGACGATTCACACACACATAACGCATTAGAGACATACCAATAACACGCCCCCGGTATCTTAATGTGTCGGTGCTAATGGCGCCCGGTGGCCTGCTACGTGCTATTGGTACTTAAAACTCTGGACATGCACTTATACCTAAACAAGTGAGTTGATACCGAATACTATTTGTACCAAAGGAGCAATAAAAAACTGCTAAGACTTTCTTAGTTTGTGAGTAACTTCGAATTATTAAAGAATGTTCAAATGATCTTGTAGTTCTCCCACGAACTGTTCAGCTTCACTTTTATACATATTAAATTAATTTAAAATGTCAACAAATAGGAAACATATCGTCGCTGGAAAGGCAAATGGGCTAAAGCGACACTTTGGTAAAACTTTAGTTAAAAATTCAGTTTTGATCAGTTTTTTTATCTGCATCGAAGGTTTTAACTCTTGTTTGATTCTGAAGACTTTTGTAGCCTTTGGGAGAAGGCTTAACTCAAGCGACACAAGTTTGGGACTTTTTTTAGCTTTCTGTCGCTTCAGGTAACTCAGTTAGAGCATTGAGTTATCTGGGTCAATTTTTTTTTCAAAATCCAACCAGGTAATGAAGACTTATGAATTTTATTGGAAAAAAAAAACTTTAAAGTGCTCTGGTATCATCTTCCCAAAATGGCGCTTCAGCCCTTTTGCCTTTCCGACGACGATATGTGATAAGGAAAGGATGTGGGCTCTTGAAATTTGAGGAATTGAGGAGGTTGTAAGCTATCAAGCTGATGGAAACAGAAACTCTCTTTAGTTTATCCTCGGTGACGTTTAGGTGTCGATTCACACCAACGTCCGGATCCGCTCAGTGCCGATATTGTTCCGCAAGAGAGCTTATTGATATGGTATGAATATCAATCAAAGAGTATGTGCCAAGACAAAGTTGTGTGGCAGTATATCCTTCTGCCCACCTTTGTGATATTTAACTACTTAGTTAAATAATTATTTTAAGTGTAAAAATACTTACATCGCAGTTTTTTTTTTTAAAACCATTATTTTATCACTAAATAGTAATTTTAATAATTAATAATTAATAATAATATATGATGCGAAAGTGAATGGAAGAAGAAGTCGAGGACGCCCGAGAAAGACATGGCACGATCAAGTAAATCAAATACTTGAATCGGGTCGTGTGAAAAGTCAGAATAACAGAAGAGTATGTATGAGACGATGTATGAATGTAAATGAAGCAAGAAGTGTGTGCCAAGACAGAGTTGTATGGCGGTCCGTCCTCTCTGCCTACCCTTGCGGGGAAACAGCGTGATGGTTAGTTAGTTTTTTTTTAGTTAATAATTAATAAAAAATATTATTTAGTGGTAAAAAAAATGATTTTTAATAAATAAAAAATCTGCGATGTACGTATTTTTACACTTCAAAATAATTATTTAACTAACTAAGTAGTTAAATATCACAAAGGTGGGCAGAAGGATATACTGCCACACAAATTTGTCTTAGCACATACTCCTTGATTGATATTCATACCACATCAATAAGCTCTCTTGCGGAATAATATCGTCACTGAGCGGATCCGGACGTTGGTGTGAATCGACACTAAAAAGGTAATGTGTAGGCACAGAAATCATTTCTCCAAGTGTGTAGGTATATCAGAAGGCCAATGGTTCAAAAGGCGTGATGCTTGCGCTGCCGAGAAAAGTTTTTTTCTACAAAATTTTCACACGCACTTGGATGTTCTTTTCATTAGAGGCACCGATTTGATATGCGTACATAACTGCATATATTGGCAAAAGGGTAATACGGTGCAGAAGTGTACACAATTGATAATAATACTTACTACAGCGCGTAGGCTCAAATCATTCGTTATTGCGAGGTGCAAAACTATCTTACATTTATAATGCATGTCGGAAAAATATCGTACGTTTAAACTACCGGGCACTTAGCACAAGCAAACCGATAAAATTGTTATCAACAATATCGGTTAATTGACAACCTTCCCGAGAACGACTGCGACCGCCAACGAAATGTGACAATTCGCGATAATATCAGTATTGCAATACGAATGCATCTAGTTTTGACGGTATTAATTCGTCTACGCAGTTAATAAAATACGCCAGTTTTCTCACCGTAAGGCAAATTATTTTCTCGATATTGATTAAATTATCGATGTAGTAGTGTTGTTCCTGCTAAGGTTTTCGATAAACAATCGTTAATATTATATTTTGTCGTATCGATTTAGCTTAGTTAGCGATGTGCTTATGGTAGGGCCTCTGGACGCGGATATCGATATTTTTTTGTTTGAATATTGTCAAATTTTCATTCATTCATTGAAAATTTGCCATGAAAAAGACGAGAACGTCTGAGCGTATGCTCTACGCACCACCTGCACGTACAAGCATTCAGCACAGCAAGCAACTCGGTATGTGAATTATGACTTCTGACGGATTTCTAATATTCACATCTAGCCTCCCCTTTGTGCAACATTATGCGTTCCAGTCGCTGTGTTAACACCAGCCGGCATCTTATTTTACAAACAAACCGTAGACGGGTGGTTCAGAATAAAAGTAACAAATGATTCTTCTGATTAAATTAATTATTTCACATAACTATTTGCATGTATATTATTATGGTGTAAAACTTGGTTTCCGCCGTTTGGAATTGGAATCATTACTTGATCACGTCTCGTATCGAAGTCCAGAAGAATTGGCACGGTTATTAGGTGGTGATGATTATTCAGAAGCAAGGAAATTGGGTGCATGATGTACGAGTATGCATGAATACTTGACGCCTAAAAGTTTTTTTTCTAATCGAGTACGGATTTAGAAATGGGTTATGAATGTGTTATACGTTCCATAGCTTTAATATCTATATAAGTATATAGGGACACAGTTTACACTATACATGTTCAACACACACGTCACACACAATTCCTGTATGTAAAATGAATGGAAAGCTATTTTCAAGTGAAATCACCGATTTGCCACAACAAAACAAAGTGGTTTGAAATACATAAACCTTCGGTCTGGGAAATATTATTTCTCTATGCTTCGAAGATGGTAAACTAAGATTTTCTGTCGTCTCCATAACGCTTCACTAGTGAAACCAAATAACCATCTACAAAATCTAAAATTTTAAACATAAGGTTTTGACACAAGTTCTCGTAAATCTATTTGGAATGTTTTATTTCCACGGTTTAATACACAGAGTTTGTATTTAGAATTGTTAAAATGAATTCCCGTCTCTAACCTTTCGCAATATGCATACAATAACAGAACCATTTGCTGCTAAAACGTTGGCTATTTTCATTTGGAGCACTTCTGGCGGCTAGAGGAGCAAGACCACTTGAGACGGACCAAAGGGAATGAGCAATATCCGCCCGACAATAATCAATATACAAAAGCGCACGTGTTCCGTGACAGTTATGACTTTTCAATAGTCCACATCAGGCTCCTAGCCCAGTGCTGAAGATTCCCATCAATCATTCCTAGGGACTTGAACCCATTAGGTGTCTGGTTATCAGTACATCGATACACGTGTAATTATTAGAGGTTCAAACAACACGTCTCTTGAATTGGAGCTTTTAAATCTCAAATGCCAAGCTATGATGATTCATCGACTAAATGTGGAAATGATGATTGCTTTCATTTATTGTCTTTGGAGAATATATAATTTATGACTAATAATTTTAATTAAAAATGCCTCCCCATTTGATGTGCTAATACAAATTCCAAACTCGAATAAATTAAAACAGGTTAGCCGTTTATTCGTTTTTGTGCTGCCAGAAACCATCAAAATTATGCCAAACAATAAATTCAAAATAGCCTGTTAGAACTATTTAAAATACATATAAATCAAAATAATAAGTAGTATTTAAGTTAAAATATGTTTAAGTCAAAAATAAAATAATTAGATAGTTTGTAAGCTTTAATGTACAAGGAAGTCATATAAAATAAATGAAACTAATAATAAAAATAAAATTTTAAAAAAACAATGCACTCAGAAAGACGACGCGATTTGTTTTTTGTGGAAATGTTGACGCTGATGTCGAGCGTGTATAGTGTGCCGTCCAATAATTAGTAAACATCCAAACAAGCTGCAGTAATTTATGAAATTATTTACGAAAATAGCAATTTATACTAAAAGGAATAATATAAAAAGTTTTCGTCGCTTTCCTTTCTTTTTTTATTTGTAAAAACGGATTCCTGTATGCTCCAAAAGTTAATTCGGATAAGTATGTAGGTAGATTCTTATAAATAAATAATCTTTTTGTTAAAACAACATATCTTTGCCGTTAAATTAGTTATTTTTTTATGTTGAAATATTTTCAAACGGTCTGAAAATAGTTAATCGTTTTTTTTAACCGCTGTTAGTCCTAAAATAATTTTACTATCTTTCAATTTTCGACTTGCAGACAATCCACAAAGCAACTCATGGCTCTAAGAAAATATTATACGATTATTGGTAGATATAAGCCATATATATTTCACTAAAATAGTAAAGTATTATGTATAATACGTTTCATTGTAACCCGTCGTCAGTAAGGTATTAGGAAAGGCCTTATTCAGAATAGAAGCAATATAGCAGCCCATATCCTTTTCAAGTCGAATTGCGACGATATTGGCGACCATTGTCAGTGGTTTTCAGCGGCGGTCAGTGATTAAAAGAAGTCTATTCACAAAATATTTTTTTAAATTCTGGGTGAAAATAGTTTTATGGATTCACGATGACCACGATAGAAATTCTTGAGATTTTCAATTCTCGCAAGAAAGGGCTTACTCTAGTGAGAGGGAATAGCTATAATGAACTTCATGTTTTTTACCATGCCAAGTGCATGCGGCGGAGTCGGGTTAAAATTAAGTTTAACAGCCATATAAAATAAACTGCTGATAATGATTTCATTCCGGGCTACACGCAGGGTTCGTGCAAAACATTTTTTTTTAGATTCCTTTGTTGTTTCAAATCAGTCATCATACGTTCAATTTTTTTTTAAACATTTTTTTTAGATTCCTTTATTGTTTCAAATCAGTCCATCATACGTTAAATTTTTTTAGAATCCTTTATTGTTTCAAATCGGTCCATCATACGTTAAACTTTTTTTAGATTCCTTTATTGTTTCAAATCAGTCCATCATACGTTCGCCATCTCTGAAGGGGCGCCGTGAAAATAAAGATCTTATTTTAAATTTACTTCAATATTCCCTAAATCATATAGCAATTTCCTCAAATCAATTGAAATTTACCCACATCATGGGATAATTATGTTTTCTACTGGCTAGCATGGCTAGCAACATCACCGTGCATTCAACAACTATCAAAAATGTATGAAAAAACGTTTTTTTTTCGTGGAATTTTTTTATGAATTTCATAATATTTAGACGTAAGTCCGTTTTTATATGTGGTGTCGTACGTTAAAATCGATGCGTTCAAAAGTCCATAGCCAATCAGCATGTCCGTTTTTTCTTCCCGGAAATGGAAATGAACCACTAGAGATGGAAAATATTCATGTCCCGGTGACATTCTACCGGTAACTTTGCGCAACATTTGTTTTAAGGTTTATTTTTTGTGGTTTATTTTTTTAATCATTCAAACTATACTATGAATCCACCTAAAATAAAAATAAACTTTCCAGCTTGCGGAATTTAAAACCAAAGCTCAAAAAGTCAAATCTTATCAAATAAAGTTGTGTCAATTGGAACTTTTTTCAACCCCATTGCTCCGATAATTAATAATCTTCCCAGCACATCTAAACAAAAATATTTTCCTCGTAGTCTAATGAATCAGATTTTTTTTCCGGTTGAACTGGAAGTTATAAATAATAGTGATGATAATTCAATACGGTTTGGTGAGCTTAAATTGTGAGATTGGAAAATGTTTGCCAAAATTGTGTCAAAATACAATCGGTTTATTAGTTCACGAAGGTCTCGACAAGTTAAAAGGTGATAATTTTCCTGTTACCAACAAACAAAAAATTATTCCGAAGTATTACAATAGATTACATAAAAACAGAACATAGAAGAAATACATAGGTCTTGGCTTATTTATTCTAGGACTTAAGATAGGGTATTTTGTTTTTGTTTTGTTGTATGATTGGAACATTTGTTACAAAACTTAATTTCGCAGTTCGCATTCGCAGAGCAATTTTAAAACGTTTGATTATTTGTGTAAAATAAAAAGATGGAGGTGGAGTAAGGGAGGGGACGCAATCGGTACTTACTGCACATGGCGCGAGATTCGTGGAACCGGCCCTGTTTCAAATGTTTCATAAATATTACAATGAAGTTCCGTTAAACTGCTAGATGGAACTTTTTCGACAGGTTATTATTTTTAGTAATCTATATTATTGAATTTGACAAAGGTTATTATTATTTTGACCACATAATGTAATCCATATTAGCATTATAGCATAAATTATAAAAGAAAAGGAAGTAATAAATCAATATAATACACACAACAATAACAAAAATAATAGTAAAAAGTAAAGTAAAGTGTCAAAATCCACATTAAAAAGTGAGGAACAAAGTAAAAGTCACCATAAAACAGTCAAGTTAAACATTAAAAAGTTTCATTTATTTTAAAAATGAAATCAGGATAATGACGCTAAAGAATAATGCATAGACATACTCATATATGAGGTTCTTAACGCATTAATCTTTTTGTGTTTGAGCGTTTTTTTAACAAACGCAAATGGCTATTTTCATTATAGTCTTTCGCCTCCTCCAATGTCTCACTGTGGCATTCTACTCTATGAAAAATGTCAAATCGTCATCGAGTCAATTGCTCACATTAAATTGAACATAACTTAATGTCCTTAGCAACTCCGGTGATTAAAAATTGCGTTAGGCCCCGTTCCCACTTGTGATAAAAAATCGCGTGTCGCAACGAAAAAAAATCGCCTGCCATAATGGCTGAAGAGTTTGTATGGAGCTCTTCACATTTACGACACACGATTAATAAACGCAAATGTGAACAGCTCCATACAAACTATTCACGCATTACGGTAGGCGATTTTTTATCGTCGCGGGACGCGATTTTTTTATCGCAAGGGGGAACATACCATAATAGTTAGAAGCGCGCATACTCGCTTCATGAAAAAAAAAAAAATTTAGTAGCATGCGCTCATCTGCATGATTTGGGCTGCAGTAAAATGCTACATGGAGCATTTTAAATTCTTACCATGCAAGTATACGAACTGTGTGGTATAGTACATATTATGTTATGAAGAAACAATCCGTTGGCCTTCCGACTGTGGGTAATTCAATACTTTACTTAACTTCCCCGTGACTGATCAAGTAGGTCGGATGCATAACTTGACACCTTCGATAATCATCAACACATTGTCATTACAACATCACTAATTTCAAATGAGGAAAGGGGGATTGTAAAAAAACCATTCGTGATAATCTATTAAGGAGGTTCGATCGTTTCACAGTCGGCAATTATCTCAAATCCATTAAATTACTATCTTATCTATTTACTTGAACGAATAGTACTAACGAGTATACATAACTAACTAACTAACCATCACGCCGTTTCCCCGCAGGGGTAGGCAGAGAGGACGGACCGCCATACAACTCTGTCTTGGCACACACTTCTTGCTTCATTTACACATTTTCACTTCATTCACGAGTATACATACACTAGGATAAAGTAAGCGAAATGTTTCAACTGCAAGTAAGGTTGAAAAAACCTTTATTCATACTGTATATTAGTGGGTATTTTTTATTCTTCGGTATATTTTTATTTTCATGTCACGACAAGTAATGATATTTGATCCGGGAAATGTAATAAGGACTTTCTACGGGAGCTGTGTTTTTTGTCTCTCTCAAACCAAAACAAATTACTCATTTGAATGCTTTCCAATATTAAAATAGAGGCTAATCGATCGTTAAAACCATATAAAAACGCTTGATTACATTTTTCAAAGGTTAATCTTCATATTAAGAATACACACGACATTAACACATTCTAAACAAGATAGGTATATTGAGTTCGGATGCCTTAGAAACAGACTATTTTTATTGATTTGCATAAAACATAAGTACATGAAAATATTTTAAACTGTTTATGATGTCACACTTTTTTATTTTGGGATATAAGCCCACAAGAGAATTCCCAACAGCTTGCTGAGCCAATCCGCTTGACTGAATGTTGAAGATGCTTTAAAGTAATTGACTTACCATTGCCGCCGCTCTCAAGCAGTGTGGTTTAGTGCACTTGGCGGCCAGAGCGTGATGGGGCACCCTGGGCCACATCAAGAGAATGACCACCAGCACGAGCAGAAGCACCAGGAAGATGGTCAGCAGAACCAGACCGCGGTGACCTATCTTCTCCGCCATTACATCGAGGCTTCTTTCGATCCTGGCTTTAAACGTTGGCTTTTTGTCTGCAAAACTCTCTGGTGTTGGGAGGCATACCCTAATTTCCTCAGGATCGTAAGTTTCTTCAGTTGCCAACCTTGCAGCATCAAATCCATTCTGCTCTTGGACTTTGACTTCGTCATCTCCGACTGTCATCGGCACCATGGTTTCATCTTCCATGATTTGACTTTATGTATAATATTGTTCACACGGTGATTTAGTTTACACTAAAAATTGTATCTACGAAGTGCTTGCAGCAGAAGACTTACGAACACCAAAACTAAGTCGAATCATTTTAATAGGTGCGCGAACACTTTTGTTGACTTATTACGGAAAGCAGGACAAAACACATCAACAAATTTAGAGTTTTTTTTTAAACAACAAGAAAGCACTGCGGGATATAAGTTGAGGGGATTGCTTATTCTTCTACGTTGTTTTTTTTTTTGGGCGATGTTCGCGATTAATTGTCTGCGCTCGTGTAAGCAAATGCGAATATGCTTCTCGCTGGTAGTAAAAGGAGTTTGCCTGAGCCCGCTTCCAGCGAGTCACTGGCGGTCCAGAGGGATCGAAATAAAAATCATTCCAACGCTAGTCATTGAACAAGACTCAATGAGCTGAGTCCAATACGGAAAATCTATTTTAATGCGATACTTATGCCCCTACGTGATTTATTGGAGGTATTATGGGTTATGTTAATGTTTATTTGAAATGGAGCAATAAGTCCTGTTGATAGGTTGATTGTATCACTAATGCAAGGAAAACCGCAATCAAAATATATTCGTAACAGACTAATATCGGTTACGTCGTATTTTCTACGTGCTTATATTCAATATTAAAGTATGTTAATTGGGGTGGGTTATTTCATTTGACGAATAATGTGTTATCAGTGAGTTCGGATTGTATGTATTTGAATATCGTCGCTAAAAAGGCTTAAGCGACACTTTGGTCAAAAATGAGTTAAATATGCAGTTTCGATCATTTTTATTTCTGCGTCGAAAGTTCTGGCTCACGTTTGATTCAAAAGACTATTGTGGCCCTTCAGCCATCTAAAATATATTTACCATTTGGGAGAAGGCTTGATTTAAGCGACACAAGTTGACTTTTTTAGCTTTTGTCGCTTCGGGCAACTCAGTGAGAGCATTGAGTTACCTGAGTTAACTTTTTTTTTCAAAATCCAACCAGGTCTAAAGACTTATAATTTTTATAGTAAAACAAAAAACTTTGAAGTGCTCTGGTGTAAACTTCGCAAAATAGCGCTTCAGCCCTTTTGCCTTTCCGGCGTGTAAAAGGTCATTATTACAAACAACACATTTTAAACTGTAACAGTAACGGCCTCCATAGTCGAGTGGTAAGACGCTCGACTACGAATCCAAAGGTCGCGGGTTCAAACCCGGCGTGCGCCAATAACTTTTATTTAATTAATATGTGTCATAACACATTTTAATTCATATAAATATAGTAAAAAGTATATTTGCGGCACGTTCCAAAGTGGTAGATACTTTAAGTATCGCCCTGGTGAAAGACCACCATTCAGAATCGAAACGTTGCTTGAAATGGCTATAGCCGTGTTTGGTGACCAGATCTGAATAGCCAGGTACTTTCCAACCTTCCTCTTCCCAATCTCCTTCCCCTCCCCAGTACCTTCAGCCTCACAACATACCCTACTTGGGGATGCCATAGTCTCACTGGCTCTAGACGGTTGGGAGCAGTTGAGACTCTTGTGCGGTATTCATATAAAAAAAAAAGTAACCCCAACCTTGTTAAGGAAATGACTACACTAACAGCAATAAAGGCAGTGATATTTCTGAACTTGATCAAACACCAAATCAAAAAAAAAAAATTGTTGGAATATCCAAATGAAGTCATTAAATTTACAAACCAGTATTTCTATAGCGTAGGTTTCTAATTTAGCTAAAAACATGTTAAACCTCTTTGTCTTGTTAATGAGACGTAAGTACTGCGGCCGTACGACCACCACCCTTTAAATTAAATACACTTTTGGTAGATGATATTAAAACAGTGATGCAAAACCCCGCGGCCCGCGTACCCAATTGACCATATAAAAAATCTATCCTTAAAACCCCATGGGAGAATTTTTCTTTAATAATCTTCGTAACACATTACTATTTGATTGTACATACTGATCTTATATGCCCTATCTACTTCGTAATTCAATCTTCTAACTTCAACAATTTTTCCTTTATATTTATATTATATTTTATATTATTTTATCTTACCTACCTGTTAACTATGCTTGTATGTTATATTCACGTTTTATTCAATGTACTTGCACAAAATAACTTGACTTTATTTATAAATGAAACCATGTACAATGTGACCTTTTTCCTAATGTAAACAAAAAGCATTTGAATAAATAAATATAACACCACCTTGAGTCAAGATACTTACTTTCATAGGGAAATTATTCCGCCTAGTACAAACCTTTCTTCGGGATCATATGTATGTCGCTCCCTGCTGTAACCTCCACTTTCAATTCGTTTCATCTTCTAAAATACTACTTTATTGATATTTTGCTTTCTTAGAAAATTGGAGACCTAATACAGGCTTTGTGTTCCTTGTAATCATATTTTATGTCAACAATTTAAATATCTTTTGAGGTCGGAATCGAACCTACAACCTCAGGATCCATTATACCTTTTTGCCTTATGTCGGTCATCTGTTATTTTTCTTAGATCTCGACGTTTAAGTATTATTTTCTTTCTCAGATACCTTTGAGCCAGACTCTGATGCAAGTTTTGTAATAATACTTTATGTTAACAATTTTAAAATCTTTTTTTGCGAAAATGTTTCCCCATTTCATAAAGTCATCCAATGTTTTTCTCGTATTATTTATTTCTTGGAAGATCTTTCTCAGGGATCATTAAGCCAGACATTAACCGTACTTTAGGTCAACCATATTAAACACTTATTATACGGGAAGAACACTTGACCTACGAATTCATTGTACCTTTTGCCCCATATATTTTTTTAATCACTGTAAGCATTTTATTATCTTCTATTTAGAGCTTGATTAGCTTTGGAATTATAATTAATATTATGTTTTATTTAGGTAAGGAAGTGGTGATCGGGTTATTTTGTAATGAATACAAGTTCAAGTAAGTACACATCAAATACATTTATTAATTATGTATAGTAGAGCTGATATTATAAATAATTATTAACAATTTGAATGCAAAGGAAAAATACAAATTCGCAAATAAATTAAATATGAGGTTGTAAAATTTAACAAAATTAGAAACTTGGTAATACATAGCGAAAATTTAAATAATAATCACAAATAAATTAATTAATACCTAATTGATAAGAAATCGAGGAAAATATACTGACAGCGAAAGAGCGATTTGGAAATTAAGATAACAAAACAAATAAGTGAATTGGGGGTGCATTTTACAAACGAATTAAATTAACAAAAATGATAACTTAGATGATATATTTTTGTGATAAAATCAAATTAAATCATATTTCAAGGGTTATAAACAAAATATAATGAATTCAATCAATATACCAATCACAAATAACTTCACAAAGCGACATATGGATATTATATTTATTATGATTAATGCTAATCACTCTTGGTGATATTATTAGAAATAGTTACTAGAAATATAATATCGAAAAAACACACCAATACAACATGTAATACGTAGTTATTAAATCATTAAAAATGGGAGTTTTTAGACAAAATATTTATGTATTTCTAAAAGATTACGATGAATTGAACAAATCTTACAAGTTATTTTGAAAAATCCTACTTTTCGTAAAATCTTGTAATGAATACTACTTTAAATATATATTTTTTATTTTGTTTCACACATTTGCATTTAGTTAACAAATAAAATATTATGCAAATAAAATAATTACCATAGTGTGTATGATCAAATTAAATATTTATACCTATGTTTAATTTTAGCTGAAATAGGATGAAATTGATCAATAAGCCACTAATCACAGATAACGGTGCAAAAATAATTATATGAATTTAATGTTTGTTCATGATTAAAAAAACAATAGACTTAGTGGTTTGTAAGAAATAGTAGTTAAACTTTAAAGATAAAAAAATTCCACAACTACAACATTTATTGCCTAATCCATATAGTAGGGAAAGGGGGAAATTTATATTTATACTTTTCAAAGTTTGGGAACAATATTATTTATTCAATGGTAAAATGTTTAAAACTTACAATTTAATATTGAAAACGTCTTGAATTAGATATATTTTGAAAACCCCAACTACTTTGAAAACATTATAACATTTAACATTAAGTTACACACAGCTACATTTAGTTCCGAAAATTAATCTCCGAGTTCTAATTTTCAAGTTTTTTCCTTAATGTTAAAATACAACATTCAAACAAGACACTAACAGTGACGCACGAGGAGATTAAAGGGACAGGTTTAGTAGTAAGTAATTCTAATGACATAATTAGCAACTCAGATTCGGGTTGAGTGAATTATTGGGAAAAGTAAGGTAGGTACGTTAGGAATTTGATTAGTTAGTTGAAGAGAATTGAAGTAGGGTTAAATTGGGTAAGAAGTGATAGAAGTTTTAAACATACGTAGGTCAAGTTAAAGACGAAGTTAGTAAAATTTAGGGGTAGATAAATTAATAAACAAGGATTGAGGTCGATTTTAGATGAAAGTCAAAGATATAAACAGTATTTTTTGTAATAAATAAATGTGAGAAAGGGAGAACAATACTGAAAGGATACTGGGGGACCCCGCCACGTGCCCGAAGCATTCAAAGGACTAGGCGGGTCCCTCCACCAGATTCTAAGTTGTGAAGGTATTGAACCTCGCAATTACTGTAATCCCCTCCAGTTTCCTTGCACAGTAAAAATATATTAGTACATTATACACTTACTTACAATAGAATACAAAATGACAGGTAAGAGAAATATGCGTACTGCGCACGAACAACACTAACTTAATATGTTAATAAAAATACAGAAGTAAACATTGACTAAGGGATCCCTCGAGCCTAAAGGCTGATCGAGTAACCCCATTACTACTTTTTTACCTGAGTTCTGTCTGACTTGTGATTTGAGATGTTACAAATTTCAATGCTAATATAAGTTATTTTTAGCAAACCTTATTCTATGAATTTATAATCATATCTTTTTTGGTATATTATTAAGTTTTTTTTTATTAAATCATGGCTGTACATATGAACATTTTCTACTAAAAGAGAAAAGCTACATCGTTATACTCAAATTCTACATTTATATTTTCAAAATATGTTTGAAGTATTCACAATTTATCATTTGTTTTTGTTAAATTTCAGCTGACTTCGTATAAGAGGAATTTAAACCAATGAGGAAAAAAAATAAGGAAAGGAATATAAGTTACGAAGTCATCCCGCACCTTTGAATGTTAATTTGGTGCAATTGAAAATAAGAGGGGAGTAGGTAATTAACAGTAAGGAAATGAGAAGGCTGACAATGAATTATTCGTCAATTTACTACCTACAACCTGCACGGAATATATATATATATATATATATATATTAGTAAAATTGCTTGTTATATTCGAATGATTAAGGTTCAGGTAGGAACATCTTAATTTCACATGGTGAATTATTATTACTTTCGTGTTGTATTCGTTAGCGCAGAGCGCTTTAAATCGCTTCTTTATGTTAATGTTGCTTCTGAACCTTCGATGCTAAAATATTATTTGCTATTTAACTATGACAGAAAGAAAACCCAATCTTATGTGACAAGGGACTAACTATTATTTTTTATTGCGCTATTTTTTTTAAACCAAATCGGAAATACGTCTAAATAACGTTCTGCGGTTGGAAGACCTTTTTGATTTCTGAAATGGGGAGCCTCTTGGAACAGGAGACCAAATTACAATCGGATATAAGGTTGGACTCTGGCGAGTCAATTATACAGAGCACTCCCAAGGGAGTCTCTTACACCAATGACTCGCGTGCTACCTACTAAACGATTTACTCTCGGATAGGCTAGACTCGTTATAATCTAGCATCGTTAGAACTGTAAATAACTGACGTTAGCTACTTCGATGATTTTTGCTGACTTGAATAAAGCCTGATTCACACCAACGTCCGGTTCCGCTCAGTGCCGATATTGTTCCGCAAGAAAACTTATTGATATGGTATGAATATCAATCGAGGAGTATGTGCCAAGACAAATTTGTGTGGCAGTATATCCTTCTGCCCACCCTTGTGATATTTAACTACTTATGTAGTTAAATAATTATTTCGAAGTGTAAAAATACTAACATCATGATTTTTTTTATCAAAACCATTTTTTATCACTAAATAATATTTTTACTAATTATTAATTTTTTTAAATATTATTTAGTGATAAAAAAATGGATTAAAAAAAAAAAATCTGCGTTGTAAGTATTTTTACACTTCAAAATAATTATTTAACTAACTAAGTAGTTAAATATCACAAGGGTGGGCAGAAGGATATACTGCCACACAAATTTGTCTTGGCATATACCCTTTGATTGATATTCATACCATATCAATAAGTTTTCTTGCGGAACAATATCGGCACTGAGCAGAACCGGACGTTGGTGTGAATCAGGCTTTAAGCGTTATTCAATCCAGACGGAAGCCCACTCCTCACAGGCGTTGAGCGAATCGCATTGTAATTGGTTGCATATCGACAAATGCGACTGGAATAAAAACAACACCACCCGATGAACATACTCATCCTATAATAGTCTTTTAGACACCGCAACCGGTCGTTATTCAAACCGCTCTTCACGGAAACCTTCGCAACGAAAATTTCCCCGCGTAAACATACACGGGTAAAATCCTCGAAAGAAAAATTCGCAAGAAAATATTCCCAGAAAAACGTTAACAAGAAATATTTCCAAGAAAACAATTCGCCAAAATTTACGGCGAATCGTCGTTCGGGGAAATATTCTAGAAAAGAATTCCAAGAATATTTTCAAGGAAACGTTTCCGTGGGAAAGATCATTAATTGTGTCACTGCAAAGCTATCTTCCGGCCCACAACATAAGTCTAGGAAGAAATTATCCTCTCCAACGAGGGGAGTTAAATCCCAATCTTACGGTATTTAAAAAAAACACACAATAATTATAGGACAGCGTGAAGACTGGCCGGGGACTATCCAAAGCACGCTGCAGTACACACGAGCCCAGCAGCGAATCGAGAGATGCAGTCGCGGGAGTCGTTCAGCGCGGTGCGCACACAGTTAGCCTATCATCAGCGCAATGGGGGAAGACCGACCGCAAGGAAAGGCGGCCTCGCGCCGCCGAGCCTAGGAACTAAGCCGAGGACCTCGTGATCCGTGCTACGCTAAGCCGACAGACTATACGGGGACGAACCACAAACAAAAGTAAATATACCAAATTAAACTAATCTTTTTAAGAAAGTATACCATTCAAGTTCAATACAAAGTAATACATAAAACGACATCTAATAATGCATACAAATATACATAATTCATAGAAGATGTTGTGTCATAAGGTTCCCAAATATTGCATTAATAAATTAAATTGCTTAATAATAAACACTTTTCTGAAATCTATGTGCATGATCTTAATTAAATTTTAAACATAGTTACATACAAATGTTTTTTTTTTCATTATATTAGAACAAATTCAAAGTTTCACATAGATTCTAGAAAAGGGTTAATTTACTAGTATTACTCTTAATTAATAAGCTTGTCGTGACTTCAATATTATAATTTGAAAATTTTGCTTCTTTCTTAAAACTATGATTATTAAATAATGTTATCGGTTATGATGGTGCATAATATTATACAAGTAATTTAATTCTAGAAGTTACCAAAGGGCTCGATTGAAAAAAGTTTAAAAAAACATTGCATAACGTAATAACACAATAGACTGCAGATTTCGACGAGGGAAATCCGTACAAAGATGCTGCAACCTTTTGCATTATTAGATGGAAAATATAAGACGAGCGTACAGAAGATGATTAAATTTAAGGAGAAAAAAAAACTATAACTAAAAATTCTGAAATTTCTGCGTAAAAACTGCAACGTTTGGAATATGATAGAATGTCAAATGAAATAGAAAAGAGTACGAAATAATCATGAAAAAACCAATTATTAAACAGGTAAAAAAATGCAACTTTTGGATTATCATACGGAATATTTATGATATTTAGAAACTTGAAGGGAACAGCTGGAACAGAGAACCAGTGTTGTCAAACCATTTATAGATTATTAACAGGTATGCAAACCACACGTTTTAAATGTTGGCATACGGTGAAAATACTTGCGAAATTAAAGATAAACGGTTCCATTCTTACAAATATGGATGGATAGTTGTTCAACTTAATAGGGTTGCAAATATAATATTCATTTAGAAAACGGTTTTATTTATGAAATAAAAAGGTGAAAGAAATTTAAAAAAAACAAGTTTCGTTAAAAATGACCAGAGTGAAAGACAATCTAAAAACATGTAAAGTAATGACGCAATGTTTTAGTAAAAATGTGAAAATGAGAAAAAAACTTTTAATGAAAGATTAATAATCAATTACATTGGTAATCTATAGATTTATGGGTAGTATTTAAAAACTATTTACGGGCTAAATTATATCTTACATATATTTAATGCTTACCTAAAATATCTGTAACAGGTTGATTATGGCTAATGTTGTGAAAAACCAGTTTCAGTTTGAAATACCGCATACACCCCAAATATATATATTTTTTTTTGATTAATGAAGAGGGATACAAACTATTTGAAATGCCGTCAAAAGGTGAAGTGAATCGGGATGTCAATGTTTTACGATGGTATGTCAAAATTAACGAACCAATAATAATAATAACGGTGAACTTATATATCGCAGTTTTGTGATATTTTACCTTAAGTGCGCTTCATACTACATTAATTATGCTAATAATATTAACTAACAAGGAGAAAATAACACATAATATGTATAAAAAGATTCATATGGTATTAATTACCGCAGTTCCGCTAGACAACGAAAGAGAACTTGTTACGCAAACTGAACTTATTGATTTGGTATCAATTTCAACTACTTATTTAAATAATTATTTTGAAGTGTAAAAATAAAATTTTTTAAACTATTTTTATCACCAAATAATATTTTTAATAATTAATAAAAATATTATTTAGTGATAAAAAATGGTTTTTATAAAAAATCTGTTGATGTTAGTATTTTACAATTCAAAATAATTATTTTTTACTAACTAAGTAGTTAAATATCTAAGGGTGGGCAGAAGGATATATACTGCCATACAACTTTGTCTTGGCACATACTCCTTGATTGATATTCATACCATATCAATAAGCTCTCTTGCGGAACAATATCGGCACTGAGCGGAACCGGACGTTGGTGTGAATCAGCCTTTAATGGGTTCAATTATATTCGAAAGAATTGGAAAAAAATTTGAAACTCAATTAATAACTCAACTAATTATATATTTAATAATGTATTCTTCATATTCAATTATTTTAATTTACCTTCCGCATCTACTAATAAATATTATATTTAACAATATATTCTTAAAATTGTAATAAAATTTATCCCTCCTTTCCTTAAGTACTAATAAACATTTGAAGTAATAATAATCAACGGACCATTATCACAAGAAACTTTAGACACGAAAGAAAAAGCTTTTCAATGAAACAATAACAGAAATTACAAGATAAATTTCGTTGGTTTTCTAGAAATCGCAGATGGCATGATTATTGGTTTGCTGAAGAGTTTAAATTAGATACGCATTTTGCATTTCAAAGACAAACATTGCTAGGAACCTTGAAAAATCTTATTATTTCAAGAAAAACTTTTTACGACAAACTTACAATTATTCTTAAATCACCTAATTTGCTGCGATATTTATTTTATAGTTTATGAGATTACTACAGTGGTGTTTCTGTGCCGATTCAGTTTAGCACAATAAACATTTTAATTATTAAATATAACCCCCATGAGTCCTAATAAGAGAGTGGAAAACTAGAATAGGGTATTGAATGTTGAGTTCCCCATCTAGTGGTAATACTAATAGAGTTAAGAAGAGAGTGGCAACAAAGAAACAATTTTTAAAATCAAATAAATCTGTACTTAGAATAGGGAATAGCTAGAAACAGGATGTGTAGTAAATAGAATGTAATTAATTCAACACGAGAAGCGAGAAGGTATAATAAATAATATTAAGAATATTTAAAAATTTATAAAATACGAAAAATAAACAGATTTGGAATTATAGAAAGTAAACTAGAGAAAATTCACTGGAATTATGGGAACACGGTGAAAATAATTTTTTTTAAATGAATATGTGGAGTAAGATTTGTTGAACGTCAATGGAAGTAGGTTTCACAGAAAACATGAAAAATGTGGGAGTTAATGTAAGATACATAAATTATTTGATAAATTATTAATAAATGGAAGCAGTAGAAAAAAGTCTCAGATTAAAGTAAATTTAGGAGAATTAAGATTGAAATAGTGATGTTAAGGTTTGACTAATTTTTCATAAAATATATTAACATGGGGAAAGAAGGCTAAAAGAAAGATACATAAATTTACCGACAAAATGAAATAGGTTTAAAAAATGTTGACATTTACGAAGAATTAAAAAGAATTAGTGAAGTTAAAGTTTAAGGTAAATTTTATAGCAAACGATGGGTAGGCTTTGAAATAAAATGTAAACAATATGTGGAAAAATTATTAATAAATGGAAGATCAAAACATTTTGTGATTTGAGTAGATTTAGAAGAATGATGGTGAATTGGTGAAGTTATAATTATATAATGTCTTATAAAACATTCAAAAAGGGAACGCAGGGGATGAAGTAAGATAGATAAACTAAATGAGAGGATGTAAGTGATATTTAAGAGGAATTAAAATTAACTGATTGTATAATGTCATAAACATTGAAATAATACAAATACAATTGAAAGACCAAGTAAGCTGATAATAGTATGGCTAGGTGGTAGGTTCTTAGGCTATTTCTATTATACAGTCAGTTACTTAACGGTTTGAGTGAACCAGGCCAATTTGTATGAAGATGTGAAGCTGACACCCGAGAGTTGCCATTTCACCAGAACACTTCATCTCAGTGACGCAAGGTAAGCCGGCCAGAGGCACATGGGGAAGGTGGAACTAATTGTCACTGAGCATGGCCTACGTCCACTGAAGAGAAACGATATGAATTTCTTAAACTAATTCAGCTTTGAATATATTCCAAGCTTATTGTGCTAACTTACAAATACTAACTAGTTTAAATTGCTGGGCTGTTTACAATGGTATATTATTTATAAAATACGAAAAATAAACAGATTTGGAATTATAGACAGTAAACTAGAGAAAATTCACTGGAATTATGGAACACGGTGAAAATGATTTTTTTAAATGAATATGTGGAGTAAGATTTGTTGAACGTCAATGGAAGTAGGTTTCACAGAAAACATGAAAAATGTGGGAGTAAGATACATAAATTATTTGATAAATTATTAATAAATGGAAGCAGTAGAAAAAAGTCTAAGATTAAAGTAGATTTAGGAGAATTAAGAATGAAATAGTGATGTTAAGGTTTGACTAATTTTTCATAAAATATATTAACATGGGGAAAGAAGGCTAAAAGAAAGATACATAAATTTACCGACAAAATGAAATAGGTTTAAAAAAGGTTGACATTTACGAAGAATTAAAAAGAATTAGTGAAGTTAAAGTTTAAGGGAAATTTTATAGCAAACGATGGGTAGGCTTTGAAATAAAATGTAAACAATATGTGGAAAAATTATTAATAAATGGAAGATCAAAACATTTTGTGATTTGAGTAGATTTAGAAGAATGATGGTGAATTGGTGAAGTTATAATTATATAATGTCTTATAAAACATTCAAAAAGGGAACGCAGGGGATGAAGTAAGATAGATAAACTAAATGAGAGGATGTAAGTGATATTTAAGAGGAATTAAAATTAACTGATTGTATAATGTCATAAACATTGAAATAATACAAATACAATTGAAAGACCAAGTAAGCTGATAATAGTATGGCTAGGTGGTAGGTTCTTAGGCTATTTCTATTATACAGTCAGTTACTTAACGGTTTGAGTGAACCAGGCCAATTTGTATGAAGATGTGAAGCTGACACCCGAGAGTTGCCATTTCACCAGAACACTTCATCTCAGTGACGCAAGGTAAGCCGGCCAGAGGCACATGGGGAAGGTGGAACTAATTGTCACTGAGCATGGCCTACGTCCACTGAAGAGAAACGATATGAATTTCTTAAACTAATTCAGCTTTGAATATATTCCAAGCTTATTGTGCTAACTTACAAATACTAACTAGTTTAAATTGCTGGGCTGTTTACAATGGTATATTATTTATAAAATACGAAAAATAAACAGATTTGGAATTATAGAAAGTAAACTAGAGAAAATTCACTGGAATTATGGAACACGGTGAAAATGATTTTTTTTAAATGAATATGTGGAGTAAGATTTGTTGAACGTCAATGGAAGTAGGTTTCACAGAAAACATGAAAAATGTGGGAGTAAGATACATAAATTATTTGATAAATTATTAATAAATGGAAGCAGTAGAAAAAAGTCTAAGATTAAAGTAGATTTAGGAGAATTAAGAATGAAATAGTGATGTTAAGGTTTGACTAATTTTTCATAAAATATATTAACATGGGGAAAGAAGGCTAAAAGAAAGATACATAAATTTACCGACAAAATGAAATAGGTTTAAAAAAAATCGCTGACATTTACGAAGAATTAAAAAAGAATTAGTGAAGTTAAAGTTTAAGGGAAATTTTATAGCAAACGATGGGTAGGCTTTTGAAATAAAATGTAAACAATATGTGGAAAAATTATTAATAAATGGAAGATCAAAACATTTTGTGATTTGAGTAGATTTAGAAGAATGATGGTGAATTGGTGAAGTTATAATTATATAATGTCTTATAAAACATTCAAAAAGGGAACGCAGGGGATGAAGTAAGATAGATAAACTAAATGAGAGGATGTAAGTGATATTTAAGAGGAATTAAAATTAACTGATTGTATAATGTCATAAACATTGAAATAATACAAATACAATTGAAAGACCAAGTAAGCTGATAATAGTATGGCTAGGTGGTAGGTTCTTAGGCTATTTCTATTATACAGTCAGTTACTTAACGGTTTGAGTGAACCAGGCCAATTTGTATGAAGATGTGAAGCTGACACCCGAGAGTTGCCATTTCACCAGAACACTTCATCTCAGTGACGCAAGGTAAGCCGGCCAGAGGCACATGGGGAAGGTGGAACTAATTGTCACTGAGCATGGCCTACGTCCACTGAAGAGAAACGATATGAATTTCTTAAACTAATTCAGCTTTGAATATATTCCAAGCTTATTGTGCTAACTTACAAATACTAACTAGTTTAAATTGCTGGGCTGTTTACAATGGTATATTATTTATAAAATACGAAAAATAAACAGATTTGGAATTATAGAAAGTAAACTAGAGAAAATTCACTGGAATTATGGGAACACGGTGAAAATGATTTTTTTAAATGAATATGTGGAGTAAGATTTGTTGAACGTCAATGGAAGTAGGTTTCACAGAAAACATGAAAAATGTGGGAGTTAATGTAAGATACATAAATTATTTGATAAATTATTAATAAATGGAAGCAGTAGAAAAAAGTCTAAGATTAAATTAGGTTTAGGAGAATTAAGAATGAAATAGTGATGTTAAGGTTTGACTAATTTTTCATAAAATATATTAACATGGGGAAAGAAGGCTAAAAGAAAGATACATAAATTTACCGACAAAATAAAATAGGTTTAAAAAATGTTGACATTTACGAAGAATTAAAAAGAATTAGTGAAGTTAAAGTTTAAGGTAAATTTTATAGCAAACGATGGGTAGGCTTTGAAATAAAATGTAAACAATATGTGGAAAAATTATTAATAAGTGGAAGATCAAAAAATTTTGTGATTTGAGTAGATTTAGAAGAATGATGGTGAATTGGTGAAGTTATAATTATATAATGTCTTATAAAACATTTAAAAAGGGAACGCAGGGGATGAAGTAAGATAGATAAACTAAATGAGAGAATGTAAGTGATATTTAAGAGGAATTATAATTAACTGATTGTATAATGTCATAAACATTGAAATAATACAAATACAATTGAAAGACCAAGTAAGCTGATAATAGTATGGCTAGGTGGTAGGTTCTTAGGCTATTTCTATTATACAGTCAGTTACTTAACGGTTTGAGTGAACCAGGCCAATTTGTATGAAGATGTGAAGCTGACACCCGAGAGTTGCCATTTCACCAGAACACTTCATCTCAGTGACGCAAGGTAAGCCGGCCAGAGGCACATGGGGAAGGTGGAACTAATTGTCACTGAGCATGGCCTACATCCACTGAAGAGAAACGATATGAATTTCTTAAACTAATTCAGCTTTGAATATATTCCAAGCTTATTGTGCTAACTTACAAATACTAACTAGTTTAAATTGCTGGGTTGTTCTAGCGATCTGGTCGGTTTAGAAGGTTATGCCAATAGAGGAGACTAACTGCTTCCTGCCTAATAATCTGCAAAATAACTACACGAATCGCATAATCGTAGATGGCCAGCGATCTCATCCCCTAGAGAGTAATGCCAGTAGTGACCACATTTTCATATTCGTGCCCACTAACCCCCGAGCAGCCAGTGGGTCCCTTCCAGACCCCACGCCCGCCTTCTTGCTATTCCTCGGGTCGATAGGAACTTTCCCACTATTCTTCCTTCTAGCTACAGGAAGGTGCATACACACATGGAAAATAGTCTGAAGACTGCTGACTGAAGGCACAGCTCGTCCAATAAATTACCAAAACCAGGCGTAGCACTGAAGAAAACCTTTTGCCTATGGCAGATGGTGGTAAACGTAAATAAAAAATCAATCGAATTTTAGAGGATAAATAGGAAATTAACGAGTGCAATTTTTAACAGTAAGGCAATCGCTGGTAGCATTCATAACAAAATTATATTTTATTTAGTAAATAACTGAGAAACAATCGATAAAATCTTTTCGGTAACTACAGTCTTGGAATGAAGCTCCTAAAAATGTACTTGGTTTTCAACATTTGATGATTCCAGCCCAACAAACAAACAAATTGCGTCATGAGTTGTTGTACAAACTTTGTCTACCCGATATCACTAATGCAGACCATAAGAAGATTCTAGTACGAAGCTTTATTCCCGACAGTACAACCTCAACACGTCTTAAGGCCTCGTGTGGATATAAATAACTCAAGTCTCACCACAACAACTTTATTACGATAAATTTAAATGAAACATTAATATCATATCCAAAAAAATAATGTTCATATTAAATCAACCTTCAAAAAGTTTTCTGAAATGTTAAAAAAATTTATAACGTTAAAAATAGAATTAAGAATCCGCCAAAAAAGTAAAATCTTTTATATTCCATAAAAAATAAGAATGAGAAACTCTAGTACTTTTAAAGCTTTCCGAACCAAATACGTGTTACATTGGGCCCGTCTCTAGATGTTTATTTACCAAAAGGAAATTTGATGTCATCCATATAATATAAATTACAGCAAAAAATAAACTATACTTTTTAGAAGAAAAACCAACATTTTATTTAATCAATAAAAAATAAAATTGAACATAAATCATAATCCAACCAAATTCATGTTACTTTTGGACGTGTCTAGACGCTATTTACTAAAAGAGGCATTTCGATCCCCGAATGCATGTTGCTTTTCAATATTTAACCTAATCTATCACAGCACCTGTAGTCGCTTTGGAGTGATCTAAACAGTGGATATACATCAACAATATGAGTATTACCAATAGCATAAGCTATTGTTGATACTCATAATGTGCATTAACTATACTTTTTACACCTAAGAGTCTAAAGTAGCTAAGGATGTGTTTGAACTTTCAAGGAGCTAATTATGTGCACATAAAAATCACTCCCAACCAGTAGATACTAGTTGAAGGACGATGCTCATTCTAGGATGTTTTCCCAAGCGCTGCATGACAAGCTAAATCGATTCTACAACTTGATCAGAGCTTTTCTAACTTCTTATCGATTCAATCCATTCAACAATAATTAAGTCTTTCAATACGAATGGTTCTCGCAATCACCTCACTGAAATAGTTAAAAGATAACGGACAAAAACTATTCATTCAACTGAGAAGGGGAAAAGGAAGACTAATTGGAAATTCACAACATTATCATTATTGCCGCCTAATAAACTAACCTAAACATATTTATACTAGTAGCAATCAGGCGCGGCCGGTGCATTAAATGTTTGGTGGTTCACCAAGCAAAAAATCAAAAACATGTGTACCTTCAATGAAAGTGTATGTACCTCACATATTTATAGAGTAGATCAATTTTTCGGTCCTTTTGCCGACCAAAGACTTGATTGGTTGATTATTAAAAATGGTTTTAGCGGGCCGTTGGTTTTTATTTTGATTTTATTCTAATAGTTTATACGATTATTTTTATACAATCCACATTAATTATTATATCAATCATTTTGAATAGATCGAGCATATTCAATTATATCCAATAACAGCGATTGTAAACAATACACTTGACGACTTGACACTACGCAGTACGCGGAGCGAATGAAATAATATTAGCTGAGCTTTGATGTCAGATATGAAGTTAGCACAGTGACAAAAAACGCACTCAAACAAAAAAGGTCACTTTTAACTGTGAAAAAGAACTAATGATGACAATGACAAATAGTTTCCCAAAATCTCAAGCGCTCTACCATCACACGAGATATCTGCTGACCCGTTGACTCGTGGTTGCATTTTGCAAGAAATATTTCTCTTTTCTCAAACCCTACTCACGCAGTAAGTGCATCTTTCCGGAATATTTCGGACGATTCCGGCGCTATTCGTGATCCGGACGGCGCACGAAAGTCGCCATTTTTTGGTACGATGTGTGATATCCACGGTTACTTGCCTATGTACAAAATGATCCGACAACGAACAATCCAGCCGGACGCTTGTTGAAATCGTGCGGATTTGCATGTACTTACCCTCGGACTCGGTGGGTTGGTTGATCCATACGGCCAGTACAGACGGCGCGTCGGGCGCACATGCTTTATGCCGGGCGGCTTTATCTCTTACCGAATTATTATATATTTTGTGAGGATTGTGTCTAATTTTATAAATAAAAATTATTTTATAGGAATACGATGAAGTGTGAAATGGTAATTAATTTTGCCGGTTCAGTGCACAAGTGAACCTTAGGACGAGCCGCGCCTGGTAGCAATGATCTCCTAAAATAGCATATTCATAAACTTAATTACAATGAAGCAACAAGTTCACAGTAAGTGGTTACAACTCTGTAATAATAATTGTAAAAAAAAAGATAAGTAACTGAGGAAAATAGGATTATAAATGATAAATTGTGAATACTCCCTTACTATCGCTAAACCTTTTTTTTACCAACACCAGCATTTAAATTAAACACTCAAAAATAATAATTTTAAAAGGCGCCATTCACACATGTCTAAAGCAAGTTGAACAAAGTTTCAAAATAACACAAAATTTTGCAACTGTTGTTATTCTCAACACTCTACTGTTACTCTCCAAAACACGAAAACCCTAAGATGTTTAGCATATCGATTCACGCTCTTAACCCCACTTGTCCAGAGATGTGTGAATGTTATGAAAGGATTTAAACATAATCATAATTCAAGAAAGAAAAACTTATATATACGAAGAGTAAAAACTAGTAATTTATCCATCGAATTCGCAGTAGTATTGGACTAATTGTCCAGCAATCTCTTGAGCAAGCTCCATTGTGCTAGCACACAGAACCCTTCGGGACATAACGTTGAAATCTCCACCTGTGGACATGCATGTCATATTATGTATCTGAACTAGGCGTTACCTAAATACAGCATCACTTAAACAACATTAACTGACACCTCCACTATCCTACACCCCTTGACCAAACAGAAAACAAATGTAAATAGTTTATTTATCTATTGCAATCATTGTCTCCAGCTCTTGAACTTATACAGAAAACCAATGTTTTTTCATTTTCTAATACTTGTTCTTCTCCTGATTATTTGTCTCCATTATATATAATTATGTTTTACTTCTTTTTAAATATTGTTTCCAGTTCCTGAACTAAAGCGGGAAATACTGTTTTGTGTTATTCACCATATGGTCCTATCCAGGTTAGTTTTTCAGTTTTAGGTCCAGCTATTTCCATGTGGAAAAGATTTCCTTTCAATACTTCATTTTCCACTACTTGATTTCATTCCAATTCAGGTGAGTTATATACATATATCCATTATGAGTAGAAAGTAAGTTTTGATTTTTTAAAACATTATTTACAGCACCAAAACTTATGCAGGAACTACATTTCTTGTAATTTTAACTAATCTGTATTTTAGTTTACCGCTAGCTGGTGCCAGTCTGGTTTGTTGTTCTCGTTATAAATAATATAATCCTTCTATTGCAATCCTTAAACTGAGTTCCTGATCAAGTGCAGTAATTTTTTTGTTGTTGTGAGATTTACACTACATAGTCCTTGCTAGGCTATGTGTCTCCGTTATGAACATAATACTGCTGTTTACAGCATTTTACTTATTTTTGCAATTTTTTATCTATGAAAGATATTTTGGTGTATTTTAGGTGTTTCAAATATGCATGTGTAGAATATTATTTTATTTTTTACAGCTGTTTCTAGCACCAGAATAAATACCGGGATTACATGTCTTGTTTTCTTCATTTACCGCTAGTTGTACCAATATAGTAGGTATATTATTATTTTATTTTTCAATCAGTATCCAGCTCCAGAACTTATCCCCCTACGATATATTCATGTTTTTTTTTGTTATTCGCTACTGGATCTCCTATCCAGGAAAGATTTCTTTGTGTTTTTAGTTAGTAGCTTTACTGCAATATGTAAATAAATTGTTTAAAATAAGGTTGAAAATTAACATATGTTGCATTCTGGTTCAAGCTTTTAAACTTATCCAGGAAACAGTCTACTATTTTTTATTTGGAAATTATTAGTCTTATCCAGGTTTCTTGCCCTGTTTTGGGAAGGTTATATTTGTATCTCACTTCGTTTTTTAGAATAGTTGATAAATAAATCAGAGACTGCTATAAAGCGAAAATAAATTTCCCCAACACCACAATTTAGTGTGTAAACCACGTTTAATTGTAATAATTAAAGTTACACGTTGAAGCTCTGCCCTTAGCGCAGTTGCGCTGTTAGTGGATGATCACATTTTTCCTTGTGTTTCATTAGCTGCTACTTGAACCTCTTCAGGTTAATCACCTCATTACTGGTAGAATTTCATCAACATCCTTTTCTTTTCCCTGTCCTTTTCGGGTCGAATTACTCCGATAATCTTGTCCACAAGTGCTCTGCTGGCATTCCACAGTGAGCACACATTAAAGTCACCTCGTTTGCGATAATAGTAGCAAAAGATCAACGCCGCGCACACTTTGGATGTTATCGAGCTTCTTACTCGATCCCATCTTGTGACTCCTTCAGCTCAACTCGGGACCTGAGATCTTAGAATGCGCTCTCTTGTTCTTTATCCAGATAGAATTTTTTTTGGTGTTCTTTATTTTTCACTACCTGTTTCTATTAAGGTAAGTTGTCCCCGTTTTGGGGAGAATATTTTTTTTATATTCTTCAATTTTTTAACAGCTATTTTTATTTATCTATTCAGTTCATAATCCTGTGCAGGAAAGGTTTTTTTTGCTCTTCGTTTTCAGCTGCCTAATCCTATGTAGGTCTTTAATCCGCTATTATAGGGCTCTAACCTATCCGAAGCCATCAGTTCTCTTCAAATCGTAGGCTAGTCGTAGGCTGTGGGCAACTTATGCTTCTCTTTTACAACTAAGAATGCCATTTGATGACACTGTGATTCCAATGGTAATTTGTAAGTTGTTCTTTCTGCATTTCTAGTAATTCTATCTTGCGATGTTCATACAGTCTCACATGGTCAAAGTTTTTAAAATGTCTCCAATCTTTTTTGGGTTTTTTCAAAATTTTCAGATTTCATGATGAATTAGATGCCTGAAATAGCTGTTAAAAATTTAGAATGATGTGAGAAAAAATGGGTAGGATATGGGAATCAGAAAGAGGGCTGGGTTTCGGATTGAATAATTGAAAAGCCACTGACCGACCGGATCGATGCACACCCCGCCTGCCTCCTCCACCAGCAGTTTGCCGGCGGCGATGTCCCAGGCGTGAATCCCAAACTCGAAGTTGATGTCCGCTCCTCCGCTTGCCACCGAAGCCATGTTCAGGGCAGCGGATCCAAGAGTTCGAATGCTACACCAAAACAATCACAATTTTTAGTATTTCAGAAAAATTTACAGCAAAGATCGCTCAATATAAAATGGACAGAAATGCAGTATTTCTCAAAGTAAACAAAATAAAATTTACGTTTCATTAGAATTAGACATTTCGAACATTTCAAGGTATCTATTTTAATATTGAGCAATTTTCGTACTTGAATATATGTCAATTTTTAAAACTATAAAATTATCGAATTGTACTTATATTATCAGTAAAATCAAAAAATATCAGTGAAACCGAAAGACAGAAGTAGTACCTAGTAGACAACAAAATGAAGCCCGGCAAAACATGACAATGTTGAAACATGACAGCTGTTGAATTCCAAAGAGAAACATGAGCATTACATTAATTTAAATATTTATATCGCTTATGCAATATATAGACATAGTAAAAAAACTTCGCAATTTAGTAATATTATCGCAAACAAAGACTTGTGTGAATGTTTCATCTTTAAAAATTCATGTAATATGATACGTAAATATTTGTCTAGTACAGTTAATACTTTCGCCCTTCGAGATTTTTTTCAAAAACATACAGCAAAAGATTTTGAAAACTGAAAATAAAGAAATACTGACCCATGAACAATGGGAGTCAGGTTGGTCAGGTTAGCCAACACCACCTTCAGCTTCTCGGGATCTCGGCTTGTTCCAGATTCTGCCATCACCAATGCTTTGCACAGTTCCGTCTCTTTTGATACGAGTATCGGCTCTCCATTCAAGAACGATCTCTTCCCTTTGCGTGCAGTGTACAACTGGTTCATGAAAGGGTTGAAAATAATGGCGATAACTGGAGCCTGAAACAAATATATATTGTCAGAATATACTCATTGATATTTTAGTGGAAACTGTAATAAATCTTTAATTAAATTTACCTTTTCAAAATATAGTGCAATCGATATAGCTGAATGCTGGAAACTGTGGACGAAGTTCATAGTGCCATCAACAGGGTCGATGATCCAAGTAGCTTCTCCCAAAAGCTCGCACTTGCCGCCTAAAGAGACGGCCTCCTCACCGATGAAACTAATAAGAAAACCAATATTACTCACAATTCTCATGGCCAACATAATATTAATCCTTATTTTATTAAAGAAAGTTAAATATTAAAATTATTTTTACTTTTACCTGTGTTTTGGAAAAGCTTCTTTTAGGCCATCGATGAGAGTTCTCTCTACTTCCTTGTCGGTTTCTGTGACTAGATCTACATCGCACGACTTTTTTTCCACCTGTTTCCTCTCTTTGTTGGCTTTAAGCATGAGCTGTGAACAAGGAAGGTGGAATAGTAAACTAGTGATAGAAAAACAGAATCTATCATAAGCATTGAAGTGAAAATAAAAATAAAACTCAAAGGATGAGAGCTGGCACACGACTTAGGTAAAGGAGAAATCGCTTGTCCAGTAGGCTAAGGGTGAGGAGTAAGTACTCTGGGTAAGGTGGTGAGTTGGTAGTCCGTGTAGGTGCAGCAAACTAAGGGGGGAGGAAGGTCTATCGGCCAATAGTAGGCAAGAAAGAAGGGAAACTAACCAAGGTAGTTAAATGTTTAGTAAGTCATTAAAGGGGGTTTGAAACTGGTTTACTTGATTCAGAACGAAAAGAGCAAGAAGTGAGCTGAAATATAGGGGGGGGGGAAATAAGGTGGGACATGATGTGATAAGGTGCCTCGGAGATACACAAATTAAAGATGAGGCAAATGTCAGCAACGAGAAAAATGGTGGGGTGAAATAGATGTATTACGAAAGTAATGTTAGGAATGACAAAAAAACGCTAAATCACAAAATATATTCTCATGCATATGTAAACGTTTTTGCAATGCAGCTTACAATTCTTCTTCGGTAAAATATTATGTATTATCATACAAAAATAATAAAATATCTTTAACATACATCGGACTTTGAAATGGAAGTTGTAATGTTGGCATTTAGCCACGGAGCAACCCACACCTAACCCCGGTGCACCACCCTATGCCTCCCAGCAGCTTGCTGCACCGCTACTCTTCTACCACCCACTAGGCCCCAGACCCCAACACCCCCTCCCACTCACAAAGCTGTACAAAGGTCAGCTGCAATTATTGATTGATCTTATGTGTCCCGTTCAAAATGGCCATGTATGCATACAAAATAAGCTGTCTGGCCTAACATGGGAGAACGATAGCATTATACTTTTGCTATCCCAATTTACTTTCATCAGGACATTTCTGAGATAAAATTATGACACTTTTAAAAATATTTAAAAGTTTAGCTATCATAGTATCAAAAGAATATTTAAGAATCGCAATACAACGCACGTGATATGTCGCGAAATAAAATTATCATACACATATAACTACAAGGGAATCTGATCTGACATTCAATAAACATGATTCACTTTGATCTGAAAATCTGTAGACTGTTCACCGCTGGATTCCTTCAAGTTATTAAAACAACATGATTAAGACGGGGAGAAAGAGCTGCAAAGCTATATGCAAGGATTGTACTTACATTGCCGCACTGGCGAACAAGGCACAGGACTACCTCGAACTCCTTATCCCAGGCCTCCATGATGAGAGTTGACACAACACCAAAACTTAAACTGAAGTGAAACTGAAGTGAAACTGAAGTGAAACTGAAGTGAACTGAAGAGAACCTAAAGGAATGAAAGGAAGAAAGGTGCAACTAAAGTGAAGGAACAAACTAAACTGGCCCGGCCAGGGAGTGCGAAGGGTTTATATACCCTGATGCAATGCTACTACGTAGTTTTATGTATCCTGCACATTCAAACGCAGGCAGCAGAATGGGTATGGGGAAACTAACACTTTCGCGATTCATAGAGTATTGACAGATAGGTCAGTGTTGCCGCAACATTTCATCCCTAGATAATACTAGGGCTGCCAGTGTAAAAAAAAATCTTTTCGTACATAATATTCTAAATGTCAAAGCTAACTTTGAACAGTGTGCTATGTATAAAACTAAAATAATAACTATTTTGTACGAATTTATCATTTATAAGACATTTATGAATTTTGTAGATTGTTTTTAGGAAAATTCACGAGCTGCGGTACGCTGGCGCAGGCAGTTAAAAAGGAACTACCAAACGATTGAACTATTTTTAAATCCTATTGTTTATTTTTGTCAATAGCAATGCCATTCCGATCGAATCTCGGTAAAAGATTTTAGTCAAAATCTACCTATCTACTGACATTCATGGAGAATATGCCGATTTTTTTTAAATGTAGTTAGAATATGCAATCAAACCTATTTGATAAAAATAAAACAGCGGAATAAACTGAACACTCAATTATTATTAAAAAAATATTCGGGTGAAAATAATTGTTATGATTGTGAATTTGTCAAAAAGGCATTATACCATACTTAGAGTACATAGAGACCTACCTATCCAAGGCAGGGTAGTCAGTTTTATAAGAATTTCGCCTGACTTCCCTGAAAAGGCGTGGCTAGGGATTTCATAGACACACTTTTTTTACAAATAAACAAATATGGGACATAACCTCAAAAAAGCGTTCGCATAACAAAGCGATATCAAAAATACTTTTAAATGATTTATAGATTCAAAATATTTTACAAAACGAATAGTATGACGTTTGCTTAATTAATAATGGAAGTTTATAGTCAATATAATATATTTATATACTCGATAATTCTAGCACGCTGTCAAAAACATTTTAAACTGTTTAACAACCTGCAAAAAGGGATGTGTTTAACTCATTTTGATTTTTTTATGCATGCGCTCATAGCGCATGTCGACATAATGTTTTGCTTATTTGTATAACCACTTTTTCGCTGTATTTTTACTAACATAAATAAAGGACATAACCTCAAAAACCGGTAAATTACGTTGTGGGCGTAAAGTGGGCGAAGTCCTTGATCACGTGGGTCACAGAAAACATTCTAACAAAACCTAAAAGCGGTGTGATGTTTTGAGAAAAAAATGTTGTCTCTGTCTCTGTCTCTCTCATGGTGTACGACGTAAAAACCCGGAGAAAGTGATATATCGCAAGTTTGTATCGCAGATTGGGTAAAACAAATTAGCTCTTTCTTCATAGATATTCTTACTCCAAGATGCCATATGACCTTAAGTCGATACGTTGTCAATACTGATGAGGAAAGTGAGTGGTTAAAGTTGTCAGAATGTTTTTGCAAGTACTTATTTATAATAATCGACGAATTTTGACTTGGTTTTTGTTATTTGTATTGTATTTGTTTTTTTTTTTATAATAGTAGAACCTAGTAATAATATCGTCGCTAGCAGGGCCGGTTTCTATGACATCTAGCGCCCTGTGCAGTAAGTACTAGTGCGTCCCCGGACGACGAGGGGTAACATAAGTCTTTAAAAGGATGAAGGGGTTTGTTTACCATAATCATTTTATGATGAGTTCCTACTTACCTACTTAAATTATTTTAAAAGAGATCACTTTTAAGATAAAAAAAAAAACAAGCGACAAATTTTATTAAAAATATATTTTATTCTACAATTTAACTAGATTACGAAAATATTTTTTTAAATCTATGTGGCATATTCGTTGATAATCGCGCGCACGCTCTCGTATGTTCCCGTGGCGAAACCGAGCAGCCCGATGACGAGGATCAGAGAGTTCTTGACTATGACAATGATGGGCACTCCCTCGGCGTCTTGGCTCCGCGAGATCATCTCCATCAGCGGGGGGAAGAGCAGCGCCAGGGCCGTGCTGCTAATGGCGCCTACCAGGGATATGAACAGCCCCAGGTTGGGAATTGCTTCGGCAAAGATAACTAAAAACAACAATTATAATTTCAAAATATTATCGATAAAGAAAAGTTTTTTTTCCTTATCGCGCAGTGTGTGTTCGGCCAAAAAATGAATCCGGGGGATGTTTGTCCACGGCGTGTTAGTCCCCAGTGGCATTATGAAGATTGTCTTGTTAGGCCCGGCCCTGAGTCAAACGGCGTGGCGCCTGGTGCAGGTATAACTTCGAACAGAATATTAGTACCAACTCGTATCAAGTAAAAGCCGAGAGGCGCAGGTTTTTATTCCGCGCCGCCGGGCCGGAAACTTACGGGTTCAATTTACGTCAAAGAATGGTGTGTTTTTTTTCTTCATTTTATATCAAATATATAAAGCACTGTGAATAGGCACTAGCAGCGCTTTAGTGATTTTGAGTGACTACTCCAATTGCACCTGCACAGGACCGGCCCTGTGTGTGGGTATGCTCGAATAACTAACGCTGGGATGGAAATCGGAGTTGTTACCGATGTCTTGCCAAAGACAAAGAAGTCCATATTTTCGTTGAGGAATATTTCTCGCAACCAGGTAAGTAAAAAAGTTTTTCTAATTTACGTTGTTTATGGTAAAAAAATCATTCGATAAGACATGTAAATTTAAATTTTTTTAACATGTCATTAATTAATTAATTAATGACATGTTAAAAAATAATACATTGTAAAATGCAAATAATAAAAACAATTGACCTACTATAAGTGCGTTCTTTCTAATGTACATTTTGTACTATTTTTGTCATTGCTTATTTATAATATTATTATGTACGAGGTCTGTTCAAAAGAAAGGGTGAATTTTGAATTTTCGCGGGCTGTGTACATTCGACTATCGATTTTTTTTTTGTTATGTTGGTACACATATGTTTATCATATGTTAGAATTATCAGCCATTTTGGATTAGTGGTTTGTTTTCGACAACTGGAAAGGTTAGTCACGTTTTTGTGTGTTCTTCGATTTTTTACTTTTGAAAAAAATGGATCAAAGAATATGTATTAAATTTTGAGTAAAAAATGTAATAAAGTGCTCCAACGCACTTAAAATGTTGACTGTGGCATTCGGCGAGTCTACTTTGTCTCAAAAAAGTGTTTATAAGTGGTACAAGCGCTTTACAGAAGGCCGAGGAGATGTTAATGACGATGAGCGTTCTGGAGTTGTGGAAAAACAAATCATGGATTTTATTCATTGATCCATTTTTTTCAAAAGTAAAAAATCGAAGAACACACAAAAACGTGACTAACCTTTCCAGTTGTCAAAAACAAACCACTAATCCAAAATGGCTGATAATGCTAACATATGATAAACATATGAGTACCAACATAACAAAAAAAAAACGATAATCGAATGTACACAGCCCGCGAAAATTCAAAATTCACCTTTTCTTTTGAACAGGCTATGTATGTGCTGTCCTTTCTCTGGTGGTTTTTTTTCCCATTTCGTGTGATCTTTTTTTTGTAATTGGACAATAGTCAAGGTAATAGATAAGTTTGTTTCTTAAGATTTTTAATATTTCTTCCCCAACCTTCCTCTTCCCCATTTCCTTCCCCTCCTTACTACCTTCATCCTCACAAAATACCCCAATTGGGGATGCCATAGTCCCACTGACTCCAGACAGTTGGGAGCAGTTGAGACTCTAGTACGGAATTCTCTATAAAAAAATTTAAAAAATAACAGTAAAAACTTACATGTAACAAATACTAAAGCCACTCGTAGTGAAAGTTCTATAGTTTTCGGGGAGTCGAATGGACCATATTTATCTTTGATTTCAGGCCAGATAATATCAACTGGCACGTAGAACTGAATAGGATATGTGAACACTATGCCTAATGCCAGAATTCCTTGTACGACCAAACTCCATCTGAAAAATATCAATAAAAACAATTATTCTTTTTCATTATAAATTACAAAGGCAAAATATTTTTTAAATACAATAATAAATTGAATATTCACAAAGAAAATATCCTAGACAATTTAAATATCTATTTGTTTGAAAAATTACTAACGACATCTGACATGCAAAGTTGGTATTGACAACAATTTATTGACCTCACCACTACCAGAAAATCAGCACAGTAATAATGAAAGTTTTAATAATAAGTTTGTATAAGACCAAAGATTTTATTTTAATTTTTATGACTGAACGGTTTCGCTTAGCCTAAGCATCATCAGGGTACAAAATTAATCTAAACAAAAATTACAAAGTGTACGGCTATATTTACATACAGAGAAACCTGTCGGTCATAAAAAATGAAATAAAAACTGTGGTCTTATACTACAAAGTTATTATTTCATTTTCATTAAATATGTCAAACCACAAAGTGATTTTTTTCTCCGAAAATAATTTAATAATAAAATGTTGTTAAATGTTTATTAATTAACACTTCTCCGGGGTTCCAGATATTCGTCTACAACCTATAAATAACATGTTTTTTTTAAAGATGTTATCTCTCTATCACCAACCACCATTGCTTGTGGGCAATACAAATAATTAAACAGGTCATACAATTAGCCAATCCATTGTATTCGATGTTCATTATTTTATATTTCTGTTAATAAAAACTTATAATAGTGACCGTGGAGGAATAAACCTAAAAGCCAAGCAGAGATATCGAATGATTGAACTATTAAGAAACTTAATTAACTTCAGCCGCTATTTAGTCCATAAGTCAGTGACACTACTTCTACCCTGTGATAAAAAATAAATAAAATATACGTAATTTTGAAATTGTTAACATAAAGATTTTAAATTTAACGAAAACACAAGAACAAAGTATTCCTAACATCCATTAGGAGTCTGGAGCGACAACATTGGTGAAATTCAAGGAGAGACAGGGCCTGCAATGGCCAAGGCCACTGAAGTAGCGCAAGATAAGGACGCTGGAAGGGAGAGACTTGAAAAGGAGAAATAAAATAGTCGATGATAATAATAAAACTTACACGTTGTCAGGGGGGAGATTAAGCGTGAGACTGCCCTGGACGTCGTCTCCCCACTGCAGATAGCCCAGGAACCCCACTGCAATGAGCAAAGCAGTCACTACCACCATCCCGATGTTTAGCACCCCGAAGGTTCCTTGAAACTTCTTTGGTTCTTTCATCTCGTTTTTTAAGGGCAAGACCTGAAACACGCAAAAGACTATTCATATTTCAAAATTGAAGACGAAAAAGTTTTTGGAATTAGAACTTACCCGTACCTACCCTTATAAACCGAGGAGGGAAATATAGATAATTTAGACATAGCTTAACTGTTTTGATGATCTCCGGACAATTCTGGAAAACTACGCTTAATGCAATCACTAAGCATTTCAATCAGTATTAAGGATGATAATGAATCTAAATTATTTCTATTTATTGATTAATTATCTTCCGGCTTCGCAGATATTCATCACTATTTTTTCTTATTGAATAAATTTAAATAAAAAAGATTTTATAAAAAGGGCGTCTCGTTTTATGTTTGACAGTTAAATGAACAATTCAAAGCTCATGATGAAAGCTGACCTAGTAATTCCAAACCTCACCAGCCAGAGGTTTTGCTTGTTCGGAAAACAGATTTTTATTTTATAGTTAACATTACGATTGGCACGCAATGATTTTTGGATATTTCAAATATAAAATTTCATATTGTCTAGATTAAAATGTCTTACAGATTATGTAACACGAATTTTCAAGTAGGAAAGGATCATTAAATTCTGCATTCGTTCATTTCTTACGCTTCTTATTGTTCTGACTCCTTTATCGCCAGCGTAAAAGATAACTATGACATTTTTCTTACAAATGTATTCATTTGTAGAAATGCAATTATGACACGGAGCAATTCTTAAAAAATAAATTTAAATATTCAATCGATTCAACTAAATACTTTTGGGAAACTGTTGGATCCCGTAAAAGATACAGGATGAATAAGCATCGATACCTACATTCAATTTGATCGGTAATTTGCTGTATTTTTTAAAGAATACACATATTGTGTGATCTTCGATGAAATGATTTACCCAAGGTGTATCGGGGCATCACCGACCGACTTTAACCAGCCATTCCTGAGCTTATTTAGAGTAATAAAACCAGATTTTGCTTTCCGTTGAATTATTTTCAAATAAAAACAAAAACATATATTTCTGCCACACATCCACACCGGTCACTCAGCTAAGTAATTGCCCACCCCCACTGAAGCACTTTCCCCTGACACCCGTGCCCTATCCCCTGACCCTTATTATCCAATGCCGTGCAATGCTGTGTGCACAACGTGGTACAAGCGGTCTTTGTTCATTTGATTTTTCAAGTCTTTTTTTAAAATTTCTTACCAGTCCAATGCCTTCGAACGCATATATGGTAGTTCCAAAGTACAGTGGAATAGAGCTCAGATTTCCGATGTATTTCCTCGTACTGGGGGCGGGCAGGTCCCGGGCCGCGAAGTAGAGGGTGATGGACACCCCGGCGGCCATCAGCAGGTTGGCGGCGGCGGACAGCGGGGCCAGGTACTTGAGGTTCCTCACGAGGCAAGACAGCAGGATGGGCACCAGCACGATGGCCATGTATATGTGGATGTCCATGTACAGCTCGTAGTGGTCGAATAACTGACGACAAATTGGTATATATCGTATTATAGAAATTTTGAATTTGTGGTTAGAAGTGCATAAATGAGAAGGTAATCTATTCTAACCGGGCGGGCTGCCTTTTGCTACTGTAGGGTTTTTTGTGTGTATGTATATCTAAATGCAAGTACTTAAAGTGAAATTTTGTAGACTGTGTTTTGTGTGCTTATAGCAATATTTTATTCTATATCTATTTAGGGAAGGAATAAGATGGAATAAGACAGAGACGAAGGTGGTCCGTACTGGGGGTCAAGCGGCTAAGGTTAGAAATTGAAGGATTCGGGTTTGATTCTAATCTGGAGTAAAATGTTTTGGCTAAATCTATTATGTGTTTTGGAGTGGAGGATTATAAATTGATGGATGCAGAAATTAATATAATATTTTCAAAAACGTACTTTTGTTTATGTTTGTGGGCAGAGGCGGCTCGTGACTTTTTAGGTTGCTAGAGTGCTGAGATTGAAAAATACGACGTTTTTAATGTTGTTGTAGACGAAAATGATTTTTATTTTATTAAAAAAAATACATATTTTGTATGAAGATTTTTCAGTTTTGGTGGGTCAATGACCCCCCCAAACTGAAAAATCTTCACACAATATATATTTAAATACGTATTTTTTTAATTCATTTTCGGCCACAACAACATCAATCATGACGTTTTTTTTTCAATCTTAGCACTCTAGCACCCTAAAAAGTCACGAGCCGCCACTGTTTGTGGGGATTTACATAAATACCCAAACGTATTCATGGCTTTATCTAAAATAGTGCAGGTTATTTTTTTTACCGATGGCATGTTATCAAAGTATTGCATATTGATAAACGTCATTGTATGTACGTTTGGGAAGTAGACTGATGGCAGTTGTTTTATGTCATGCTTTAGAATAATAATACAAAGGAAAAGTCTAGCTAGCCATCAACTATTTTTTTTTAAACAAATCAAAATGACGAAAGCTTTAATTCATTATTATACTCCAAATCACCTTTTTGACGTTCGTGGAGATGAACACGAAGTACACGCAGCAGAAGCCAAGTTGTGTCACGCAGAGGAACATGTTGACGAGCCGCCGCATCGTCGTCGCCAGCCCCCGCAGCCTGACGGGGCCCGTGGAGAAGCACAGCTCCACGGTGGAGGCGAAGTCCGGCGGGGAGGTCAGCTTCATTCTCCGCTGCATCTCTTCCGAATTGGTGAGCTGAAACGATTGTGGTAATTAATAATTTGATGGTGATACCGACTGATCTGAAAGTAATATCAATACGACGAAACAGCCAGTTAATATAATGTCGCACTCGAAGTGGTGCTAGAGTGCTAAGATTAAAAAACAACATTGATGTGACGAAAATGCTTTTTTTTTTTTCAAAACTTTAGTTTTTTGTCTGATATTTTTTAGCAAACTGGTGCAGTGCACCACCAATTATTTTTTTTTTTAATTTAAAAAACATTTTCGGCTACAACAACATCGAAAACATCGTATTCTTTATCTTTCTTTTCACTCTAGTAAACTACAAAGTCACGAGCCGCCAATGGTACTTATCACTCACTCGGAAAGCATCTGTTTACTTATTATTTATTTTTTAGAGTATTCGAAATTAATTTCCTTTATAAATTAAAATATTTCTAAAAAACGCAGTTTTGTGGATTTGGTTCATGCAATAAATAAATGTATGAAAAAAAATAACTCGTAGTATGTATTGTAGTGAAGAACATAATTTGTATTTAAAAAATAGTATATTCTGTTTTCAATCACATTATTATGAAGTGGTTACAAACAAAATATACTTTGATTTAAATTACAATGTCAGGCCACAACGTGTTTCCCTCCTTTTAAAATTGGATATAATTTTAGTAGGCCAGGTGAAATTCAGGCCCACTGATGATGCGTAAATTTGGGCTCATGAAGAGTGTACCAAACAACACGTACAATATACATGTTATAATTGTGAATCTGAATATTTATTAATGATGTGCCTTTATGAATCTGCATTTATAGACTTTATAAAGATGTTTAATTAGATAAGTTAAAAGGGCTTACATAATATTTTATTACTTATCGTTTAATTAATGTAATAATGTATAAATTGCCATAAGAAGAAGTAGGTACCCCTTTCTTTTAGGGCCGTTCTTTACACACAGGTGTTAGTAAAAAAAACAATACTTTTTTTATTGAAGTATCGATTGAATATATGTTTAGGTTTTAAGGGGTTACAAATATAAATAATTATGCTGATACTTCCAATGTTAGATACCTACTAATTGTTTTAAAATATAAAAAGTAGTACTTATTATTAGTAGATACGAACTATTTACTTGTTTAATAGATACAAACTATTTACATGTTTAATAGATACTTTGTGTTTTTTTGTTTCTATAATATGACATGTCACAAATCACTTATTTAATTATTTTTATACCATATTCTACTACCTACGTTAATGCATATTTTATAATATTGACTTCTTTATTATTGAACAGAGAAGTGCTCACACGTTAGGGTTAAATTCAACGTTGTTATGAAAAAAACACTTTTGTATGAGACCAAAAAACTTATTTTTACCCTCTTCTAGAGTAATATCGTAGTAAAACAATGTTGATTTTACAAAACACTCATGGTTAGTATAGGTAAGAACACTTAAACACACATAATAAAAACTTATTTTATGTTGTTTAATTTCAAGACATTTATGTTTATAGTTTTTTAAATATTTATGTGATGTGACAATCACGATCTCATTGAGCACTATCATAATAGCGAAAATGTCCACTGATTAAAATTACTCATTTTTTTTCCAAAGATATTTGAGTGTTTAATTAAGCCTAGCATAGGTTCAATTGAACCACACTTCTCCATATTCTTTAAGTGGTTATTGTAGCTTACATGTATGAGTTGTCGCAATCCAATACATTTTATTTGGGAACTAGATAGATTATACTTGAACTAGTATAAACATCTTACCTATAAGTACAAAATATACTCCACTACCAGTTAGATTTAACAAATATGCTACGTTGCCGTCAATTCATTCCTATCTGTATTTATTTCTTCTTACCAGAATATGTTGACAATGCACACTAATGATTGCCAGGAATAATGTGACTGTGGTTCCGAATATGAGTCCAGCATTTTTGAAAGCATCTCCCATCGCGTACATTCCTGATCCAACATTTCCTTTGAACAAGTGTGTTAAAGTTTCAAGATATCTAGAAAAAATTGCAAATACTAATTACTATTTACTTTAAGATCAATTTGGGGTTATTAACCTCCGCACCAATAAGGTAACGGCTGAATTAATTTTTTTTTTTTTTCGAGAATGGGAGACAAAGTAAGGTGAATGGTATACATGTGTATAAGAAATACTCACGAAGTCGGATATGTGACTTTATCAAGTTCTGCCGAGGGGTCTGTTTTTTCTCCATCTCCACTCTCTTGCAGCTGGATATCGACTATCGGGTCTTTGGATTGAGCTATACTGAAACATGCAAGAGGGTACTAATTAATATAATATATTATATTAAGTTTGGTATACACGTATGCCACACACCATATAAAATATTATACATTGAGATGCATATTTTTACTTAATCATCAAAAACTCCTTTTGACTGTTTTTTAAAAGCTGTAACTGTAACATTACCGCAGAAATATATATTAAAGTTGTACATGTACATACTTATAGCTATTACACTTTTTGATATCTTTACTCACATTCAACGTTAAAAAAAAACATTAAGCAAAATTGATTTATTTTGGCTCTGATCAGAGATGTGTCCTTCAGTTCACGGACAGAGGCTGAAACGGACAAAGTTTTTTTGCTCTTGATGACACTTGATCTGACAGATTAAGGATTTGACAAATACGTGATTGGATCTGTATCTACGATCAGTCCATTGATCAAAAGGAAGGCGTTTGCACAACAAAGTATCAAGAATCCTTAAACCAATCATTGAGGTATACATCTATGGAACTACGAACCAAAAATAAATATATTTTAGTTCGTGCCTAGAATTATTATTATAAATATTATTACTATTATTATTAATAAAAAATGCTTCGCCTTATTCTTGTTTAGAACCTAGAATGACACTCATCATGTATGCATACGAGAACGTATAAAATCAAAAGTAGAACAAAAACATGTTCATAACGTTAGACAAAAACAAAATAAGGAAATCCTGGTGTTTTATTATTCTCATACGCAAATGGTAAGACAATTGTAATTTTATCAAATATGAAAACTTAGTTCAAATTTTACTATCGATTTTATCATTTTATAAACAATGAACATTGACTCATTCCGTTCTTCCTTGCGCACACAGAATTGAAGACTTCGAGGAAGAGGATTTCTATTAGGTAAGCAGATTATTTGAATTATGCTATCATGTTATATCCGCTGTAATCCATAATCACATCTACGGACTGGCTTGATAATTATTTTACTTTTCATAATGAATTGTACTACATTTCATCGGATAATTTTACACAAATTTCAGACCACTGGAATACAGGAATATGCCTAGTTTCGGGGGTCGTATATATATTTATATTTTTGTTGCCTATGATTAATAAAGTAAAATATGAAAATGAAAAAATTAAATCGATTGACTAAGGAAAGCTGTAAAAAATCAAAAGTAACTGACATAACAGAATACGCTAAAAAATCATGTGGAAAAAGTCAGCATTGTTAATTATAAATTACCACGTACAAGTATTACAATGAATATCGATTTTAATGGACATTCACCAAACTTTCTTCGAAGCATTTTGCTGTCTACTTACTTTCTAAACAAACATTGCTAATTATTATCATTGCAGAAAAGTACATAAGTTGTATAACGTACTGAACATTCCATCACGCCATGTCATTCTGCATTTTAATACATGTGGAATATACATACATACGAGTATAACGCTAGTCGCTTCTTTGACACACATGTACATATTTGCAAAGTTATACGCTAGACCGTACGAGTGTGAACTTTTCAAGTTTTGAACTGATGTTAATTGAACTGATCAAATTTGAAAAATAATCTTTTCAAATCCCCGCCTACGTAATGAAGTACCTACCTATAATGCATTTTAGTAGAAATTATTCTATATTTGAAATAGGGTGAATAAGGCAATACATATTTTGCAGTTGTGGCTTCCACATCCAATACGGGACCATACATATTCTACGCTCTGGAGTGGAGCCTTTCAATGGTGGTGTTGCTATGAGGTTAGTGTAAGTTTAGACTCTGAATAAAACGGTTGAAGTTTGTGTAGTTATCTAATGGCATTTTTCCAACAGAAATGTGTGTACTGTGCATTGTTATCGCAAGGTCCCCGCAACGAGCGTGATGAACTTTTGTGTTCTTCTTGATCTGTTCTTGGCGAATTTTAACCAAACATTGAGATTTGATTTTAAGTGTTTTAATGGGTAGCTATTATATTTTACTTATTGAAACGTGGAAAGCCTAGGTGGTCTAATTACTGGCAGGGTAAACTATATTTATGGAATAATTGTGATAAAGCGTTAGTTCATTGCAGCAGAGAAAAATAAAACAGCTTTACAATTTATTTTTTTATTTATAAATATAACATTTGAACATATGGGGGTTTCAATGAAATTTTATACAGTGAGTGACATGAAAATACACCCATTTTTAGTAATTATTAATAATTTTTCAAAATACATCAATCATCTTCATTCACACACTCGGTAAAATAAACAATTTATAATTATGGTAATTAATTAATACGATGCCGAGCTATTTTATAGAAACTATGGTTATTAATTTATTAGAAATATTCTGATAAAATGAATAAAGCTTGACATATCTTAATGTTATTTGTACTACTACGTAATATGATATAAAACAATGAGTATTTGATAAGGCAAATAGAACAATACTATTAAAATAAACGGTAGAAGGGACGAAGGAATCTGTCCACTTCCCTGTTGAATTGTCTGTAAGCCCTCCTTGCATTGAAATCCTCGTATCTGTTGTATTTGATGTCATCTGGAACGGAGCCGCCGAGTGGACCGGAGCTTCCCACACTCACCGTGTCATCGGAGTCGGCTACGGCATCCACCGCGGGCGACAGCGGTCTATTGGTTCCGAATAATACATTAGACAGAAATGTTCCGAACGCCCCGGGCCTGGCGGGCCGGTTGCCTCCGTGGTGGGGCCTGTTGGAGCTGTCATCGCCGAAGCTGGACCCGCAGCCGTGGCCTGCGCCCAAGTAATTACTAGTAGAGTCCGTGAAGTACAGGTTGATGAGGGTTTTGTCGGACGCCCCGCTGAGCGGCTCCACCTTGCTGGAGGCGCAGGGGCGGCGGCGGCGTTTGTGGCGGCGGCGCCTGGCCAGTTTTCCTTCGGCGTCGACGTCGCTTTGCGAGTCGTAGCTTTGGCTGTAGTAGGGTCGTTCGGTGGTCAGGCGGTAGTCGTCATCTCTGATTATAACGGCGGAGGCGGAGCACAGAAGCACGGTGCAAATAAAGACGCACTGAAATAAAACATCTCTGTATAAGTATTTGTGCAAGCGTCACGTGCTACTTTTGTAGCGGTCAAAACATAATTATTCATTATGTTTTCCAAATTTCCATTTCGCGGATCGACCATATTTCGTAAAGCTTTCATAAGCATTCCAGCAATCAAACTATTTCATTTTATTCCTGTCAGTAGGTACCTATATTTCCCATCACATGTGTGTACAATTTTTGTCCCAATAATTAAGCAATGAGAATCAATCGAATGCTATTATTAATAAAAAGACACCGATTACAGATGCCTCTAAAACACACATTGAAGCCATATATATACTCGTATTTGATTCATAAATTATATCATCAAACTATACCATGGCTGAACGTTTACAAAAATTAACTTGTGCGACAAATGAATCGACATAATTTATTTGTTAAGTACGCACGTACTTATATATAATCTGAAGTTTTGAAAATAAAAACCGACGGTGTGTTTTAATTCGCTATACCTAATAAAGTACCTACATATAATGAATTTTTGCGGACATTATTCTACATTTGAAATGGGTGGATTAAAGCAACCAATGTTTTTTTCTTGGCAAGTCACTAGTATGACATAAATTTTAACTAAAAATACAACAATTTAAAAATATCAGTCACTATTATTCTGCTTTAATAAAATGCGTGTAAAACAAAATTTTCCGTGAAATAGCAACACGCTAGTTATTGTAATTTGTTAATTATTAAAGGAAATGAGATGTCTCCATTAAAAGAACGATAAAATACATCAAATTAAATTAACCTCACAAGTTAAAATGTCACAAATAATCTGAAGATCGGCAAAATATATGTATGTTTACCTTTTATTTTGTGATAATATCATTTCAGTACGCACGTAAATACTATTTATTTCTACATATGTATGTCTACAAATATGTAGGATTATCGCCAATAAGCCGTTTTAATTTGAATAGTAAAAAAGAGATAAAGACCAGAACAAAACCAAATGATTCGCTTTCTAAAAGTGTTTTATATAAAATTATGTATTGAATTAGATTGATGAATTTATATTATTTCTGGAGATCGACAGATGAGAAGAACTGAGGTAGGCGGTTGCGAAATTTCCACGTTGACTCTCGCTGGCAACGACGCCATCTGCAAGCTTTTCACCGAAGTCCATTAATAGTCCGGTTGTTTTCTGTCGAAAGTAATAGAATTACTAGCTTCTCATATGCCACGTGCGCGAGTTTGTGTTTGTCTCCGTTCCAATTTAGGACGGAACCCTTTGCCTAGGCACCGCATTCTATTGTAATGCTTGGATATAGTTATAAACTACCTCCGTGCGGACATGCTTGTGCAATGATGGAGGACACGTCGCCCGGATCGGGAAGATTACCGATCCGACGCATTAGTCCACTCAGCTACTAACCGGTCAAAATCTGTCCCTGATAATGGATGCTGCGAGGCTGTCCGAGACGTTGGCTAAATGAGAAGGAAGCGCAACACGGCATAACACCCCAAAAATCAATTACGATGAACTCTGTGCAGTTTGCGGTTTAGATCACCTCACCTTCGACAAGAATAAGATTGTGTCAAATGCACACAAGCATTCACTTCAACAAATATTAAATGTTGTAAGACGAGAATAAAATGTCAAGTATTTGGGTGTATTGTAGTAATCTTAGCAATATTTATAGAAATGCATGCAGTAACATTTTATTTGCCACAAAAACTTTCCAACGCATCGCAGCACGATGTTTACAGCAAGAGTGCAAATAGTGACACTGTAAGATGTATAACAATACCGACGTCGTGTCTCCATAATAAACAAATCCACTTAAAACATGATTAAAAAAACACAAATTTTTCATATTACTGAAAGCAACTGTAAAAAATGATGGATTTGGCTATATATTACATGACATTCCATAACGCTAATAACCGTATAAGGATTCAACAAATTATTCTAAATCTAAAAATTTACATGTTTTCAATTCAAGACATCGCACAAAAAAGGTCACAAATTAATAGATGAAAATAGCAGAAGAATATAAAAATATTGCGCAAATGGGTCGCAAATCCTACGCAATCTAGAAAAACGGGACAATGATTAAATAGCAAAACATCTTATAAAATACCATTAACATAATTTCGCATATTCACTATGAATAATATCATTACTTGATTTGTAAAGACCTTTTAGTGAATAGAACAAAAAAAACTCAGAAAAAATTGTGAAGAAAAAATATTTTGCAGTCGTTGTTTAAGTTAGCAGTACAAATTATTTGATTTCAATGGCCTTATTAGAACAATTTTTATATTATACTATTAAAATAATGTGTAGGTCCTATTACTCGCCCGTGTTTGCAAAAAAATGGTACCTACCTACAATCTATTATGTTTTAATAAGTGGAAAAAGACCACAAGATTTACTAAATACTTTTTTTTCGTAGAAATCAATACTTTGTGGTTTGACATATTTAATGAATAATAATATAAATTATAAAATTAAACTGGATAAATAAAATAAAATATGTAGTTTAATTTTGTACCCTGGTGATGCTTAGACTAAGCAAAAACGGTCGGTCATAAAATTAAAATAAAATCTGTGGTCTTATACAAAGTTATTATTTAATTTTCATCATACATACGAGTATACATCATTATAATAAGTACATATTCAAAGTTTCGCAGAGAGCTGGTTAAAATCTCATTTTTTCAAACGTGACAGATTAGTCGGTGACATCAGATTACTCGGTAATCACGTGCTTATTAAGTTATTATTATTATATCTATAATTTGTTAAAGTTACTATTTCTGAGACGTATTCGTGGGAGGTTTTTTCCAGATGATTATGATAGTTAGTCAATTAAAATTCATATTTTGTAAGTAGGTATGAAGATAAACTGGAAAAATACGCCACATTCACAATCATTATAATGCGAGTTAAATAAATCTTGAATAGTAAAAACCTTTTATAATGGACTTTAAAAAAAACATACTTCGAAAATTTGTAATAATCTAACGTTCTTGTTTTATATATTATTTTTTGTGAAGTAATTTAAAATGTATTATTATTTTTACTGGCTCCGTAACTAGTTGATTAAAGTTTTAAAAAAATGGTATGAAAGGAGATTTTTATTTTTTGAAAGAAAACTATTTTTTGTGCATTGGATAAAAAATATTTCTATGTAGTGGTTTTGAGTCACCGTGTTTGAGAATAGGAAAGCTGAAAAAAAAAATGGCCATTATTAAAAAAACTCGAAAAATGATAATGTTCACAAAAACTATACGTTTAATCCAGTTATGACGTAGAGGTAATTACTTATAGGTAAGTCAAAAACTTGCCATTTCACAGACAGCAGCCACAAAGGGAATAAAACACTGAAAACCTTACCTTCACGTACTCGTATGTCATTTCTCTGTGGAAAAGGTTCCCAATAGCTCGATTACTATATGGGTATTAAATATAAGCAAGCCAATAACTCGATAAGGTATTTTTTATGGCCGATTTAAAATAACTTCTATGTCAGCAACGAAATAAAATTAGCATATTTACGAGTTTATTTCAAGGTTTGTATTTCAAGATTCACTCGGTGGTTTTTCACGCATTGTAATGTTTAGAGTAAGTCATAAAATATAATAAACCAATACAAATTAGTCAATATGTAACTCGTGTTCAACAGAGATTAGGCCCGAGTGGGTATTTATCTAACAACAAATCTTTTCATGCACATTATTTCCTCAGATATAAAAACACAATACTTTGAATAAATTAAGGAATAATATTCTAATGATCTAAACATATGCGATAATTTACTAGTATGTTATAAAACGTCAATTAAAATTTGCATTTTCACAAGCTCGAGTTCAACTAGTAAAGAAGGTACTAAACGTGACTCGTTTTAAACAACACAACATAAACTTCCATTCAAATCTTTTTTTTTTAATAAAAATACATTATATTCAAGTGTTAATATATGTTTTGTCTGCGAAAGGAAAAGGGAAATAAGAAAAAAAATCGAGTAAATCTAAAAACATAAAATTTTACTTTAGCAAAGGACACGATCTGATCCTGTATTTGAAATTACGGCAAGGACAAAAATAGTTTATTGTACTCGTTCGTTAGATGTGTTTTTGAATAGTTTCCTTTCACACGCGGATTTGATTTGTACGCTTATGGTATTTGATATACTTGAGGTGTGCTGGACCTAAATAAACTCACAGACTTCGAAAGAGGTGGTGCAATTAACTGACCACACGAAATATTATAAACTAGAAAAAGAAGTTGTTTGGTATGTTTTAAACTAACCAAAAAGGCTACTTACTATTAAATTCATTTTGGGACTGTTTTTAAAAATATTTTTTCGATAAATGTAAAGTCACGTCTCCTGCTAATGCGAAAGGCTCGGAGAATACTGAACGCCAAATGTTCATCCATTATTTACAATACCCCGCGAGAGAAAGTATTCGCAAAACGCCTACATTATGCAATAATAATATCCTGCAACCAAACCGGAGTTTGAGTTCATTTCGCAGAAGCATGTATATCAACTATACTATCGGCATAAAGCAAAAAGGAATGACCCCTCACAAATATCCAGTATTGCGTTATAAGCATCATTTGGAATAACACTGAAAATTTTAACCAGGCAACCAAATAAAATATTTTTATTTTGTGATAAATAAATCATTATGAAAAAGTGAAAGTACATTATTTAGAAATAAACTTAGATTAAATTTGACCAAAAGATTGGAGTTGCCCTATTCATCATCATCATCGGTGGTAAAACCCGTGGAGGGTCCAGGCCCACCTACTCTGAAACCGCCATTTTTCTCCAGTATTACCTATTAAAAGGACAGAACACATCAAACGAGATGCTTGATCGTGATTCACATATATTATGATTTAATTCTGACCTTGGGTATTCTTTTTTTTAAAGCCTTCTTCTGAAACACAACCCTATGCCCATTGTCAAAGCCTTACGTCAAACATCATTTGTCGGCAGGTACGAACACGAATCACGATGCATTATTCAATTTACTTCAATGAGTACTTGGTGAAACCTTTTTTTTTACATTTTGAATTTCCACAATTTAATAGAACATGGACGATAGAGCATGAGCTAATGTAAATAAATTTGTTCTATTTTTAAGTCTCCGCCCGTTTGTTTGGGAATGCCCCTCACCGATTTATTTCTAGGGTAGGTACTGTGTCCTCTTAACCCATATTTAGCATAGAATCTTAAATCTCGATAGTATTATGTACTATTTGATGTTTTCATGAATGGTCTATGGGGCAGATACGCCGTTAAGGTCCTCGAAAAACATAAAACTGAATTTTAATGGAGTAACTTAACGAACGGGATGACATTAGTTTTTTCGGACCCTGCCTCGTGATCCGCGGAAGACTCTGGTCTCATGGAGGACAGAGGATTTCGGAGTTTTACGTGGTGATGTGCCTAACTTACCTTAATAGTAAAATAGGAAAAGAAGATAATCGATTAAAATGTAATAATATCACCAAACCAATACCGTAGCCAAGTGGACAAATGCGTCGGGTTCTCGCGCAAGCGTCGCGGACTTAACCTTCTGCTAGCTAAGTCCTCCATCACTGCAAAAACAATATTTACCGCTTAGATTGATGGAAGTAGGAGAAAATCAAATATTGTCAAGTTATTCGTAACCTGGGAATGAAACAAAGGTAAGTGTTTTTTTCTCAGAAAGTAACACCACTCACAGACCGATTCAGAAAAAATATTAACATCACACAATAATTTTTAAAAACTGACCACCAAAAACAGAGAATTTCTATCTTAGCTGAGAATTGGTAATCAAAAACCCACGAAAGGATCATCACGGCGCTCATTGGAATTAGGGCTCCTCCACAAATGTTTTCCACCGACTACACTCCCTAGCATATCGTCTTCACTCAACCCTTCCCCGCCCTCATTCAATCTTCTTTCGTGCAGTCAGTCCACTTCTTCTTCGACCTGCCTCTACGTCTTCCACTGGAGCACTGATTTAGATAATTGTCGGTGCCGACGGCCTGCCCATCGCATTCTTTGAGACCTACTGAATCATACGATGGTTTCGTGGATAATTCATCAAGTTAATAGTTCAATTATCCAGCATAGGCTTAAAAAAATACGAATTTAGCATTTCTTCTTCTTTCTACTCTTTTCCCGTTTGCGACTGACCTGCTATTACAGAAAACAACTCGCCCACGCTCGGCACGGTGAGGCCGCGCCGCGTGGGAAAGAAACACTTTTGGACAAAATACGCGAATGCTATTGCAATACCTTACTACTAACGCCGAATGACTAAATCAATGGCATAATTAGTTATGGCGTAAAAAAATGGGATCATTGAGCCACATTTTAATATGCGTACAATATAAGGTAGGTGGGTACTTATGCTAAATCTGTGCCGTTATTTTGCTTAAATCATTAATGGAGCACTCGTAAGATTAATACTGTATGTGTAATAATGAACGGTAAGGGGCACAGCAAATGTAATTTTCTTTAATTTGTAAAGTTTTTTTTTTCGTTGCTCAATAAACGCTTCTTTAAAACGACACATGCTATCTCTGTCTGACAAAGTGAACAATTGTTTTTTTTGAATTGACCATTCATGACGAGGCTTTTCACGGATATGTGGAGATTTTCCGCATTATATAAAGTTTTTGTAATTATGTAACGGTGGCACAAACTGACTAAATAATATGTTCACATCAAAGAACTGTAATAACTACTACAGGTGAATCAAATATAGATTTACGTGCATTTTGTAGAACAATTAAAATAACTGCGTACGCGTGTTACGAGAAATTACGACGTTTGTGGTCACAACAATACAAGAACTAATTTTATGATCAATCATTTATCATTAACCGTGCAAACTATCTAACATATCTCTTATGGGGAACAAAAGAAATCAGTAACCAATGATCAGTAACCATGTGCAGGTTCTGTCTACATCGAATGGCCAGAATCATAATACATTAGAAGTATAATACTGTAATCATACCTTGGCCACTTTACCAAGCTGACGAAATACAATGAACCAAAATTGGACGTAGTTATGCAGAAAGCTTCCAACCCACAATTTTCCAAAATCGAGTTTCACATGTTTTCCTATAGATAAATACGAGATTTCTATCTGCTGAAAACATCCAAGCTCCAATTCAATAGATTTTTCGTAATTCAATTTTTTACCAACCCAAATTGCCGATATTTGACATAAATCGAAATTTAAAAACATTAAAATGTAGGATAACATAGAAAATACAATAATTTTTTTTTATTAAATACATTGATTGATTATATAACACTTTGAATATTCCGTCATATGCTTTTATATCGTCATATTTTCAAAGGCCCTTTTCTTAATTTTATCTTTTTGAGGTTAGATGCTTTCTGCATAACTTCGTCCAATTATAAGCCTGGTAGACCGATGAAAGAAGAGACACAGGATAGACATGCACTCATGAATTCGATGTTTATTAGGTACTTGTCAAAGTTTTTCCGAGCTGCAGTCTGTAAGGTAAATATAACCAAAATATTTACTAGACCCTTTCTATAGTGATTATTTTTAACGTCGAATTATATGCATTTGCATATTTAGGTTCTTTTTCTTTGTCATTTCACTGACTACCACGGTCACGCATTCCTTTACCTCACATACGCCTCAGGGATCACATTTCTACAGCATTCAGTCTACTTTCACCCATTCTCTGACGGTTCCAAGCCTCACTGCCAGGGTCGGTATCAGCACACCATTGTGGACTGCTAGCCTGAGGGGAAGCCGTCAACACAGACACATTTATGTCGTAAGTAAAAATATTCATTCTTATTTCGAAACACCCGCTTAATATGGGCACATAAGTGGTAGATATATATGGAGATAACACTACGAAGTAAGTATTCTTGTAACTTCATTTTTATCATATAGTACATTATGCGGGATGTATTTTTTATCCATGGGCTTACTTTATTCATCATCATCAGTAACGTTAATATAAATTTTAATTTTTAGGTGATTTTCTCACAAAAACGGTGCTCTAGAAGTAATCCATTTTTAATTTATCATTATTATTAACTATAAATAATTTGCCTTGTAATTAACCTACCTATAATGTATTTTAGAAGACATTATTCTAAATTTAAAATGGAACCAATATTTTTTCTTGGCATGTTAAGTTACATCATGTGATTTTTTACGGATAACACTGCGTACAAAATACAATATGCTTCTTTGCGTAAGAAAAAGGTCAATTTTCATAAATCATTAAACTAATATTGAATCAGTATTAACAAAAAAAAATTTTAAACTTGTAATATTGATTGTTAATTGATTGATAATTAATATAGATTGGCTAAAGCTTTTAGGGGTTTTAAGCACAAACGATATAATCCAAAAAAAATACGAAGGGACCCTATATTTCGGGTTTTTGGGCAGTGAAAATTCAGAAAAACAGAAAAGTATATATGTAAAGAAGAGTGCATGAATGTGAATGAAGCAAGGATTGTTTTTTTTACATTAACTCCATACGGGAGACTCTGAGGGAAATAATGTTTGTTTTTTTTTTCGAGTATTTTGGGCCTATACACTAAAGGTGGCTGCCAAATTCAATAACAGGGCGTACTTTTACGTCGATTTGTACATGGTCAGCGTTTGTGTAGGTACTATTAAATTATCTGCGGGCCCTGTACAGCATGCCCAGCTTCTGAAAGACCAACTCAACTCTGACTTCGATGGTGCCCCCATGCCTGAGCTGGTCACTTAAGATTACACCAAGAATGTCAATGGAAGGCTTGTTGGGAAGATTACTTCCGTTGAAGGAGACCAAATTGTCATTACGATCCCTTTTAGTCGTAATCAGACACGATTGGGTCTTTGAAACATTAAATTCGACGAGGTTATTCTTACCTCAAAAGGAAATTCTCTCGAGGTAATCGTCCATTACGCTTCAAAGCCCTCCGGGCCCATGTAGGTTCAGTACCTTTTGGGGGGTTGTCAAACAAACATCCAATTTCTGATGGATATTAGCTGGACGACGATATCATTCTCATTGTTTATCATAATTTCTTCATATTATATTATACTTTAGAAATAGTCGGTAAATGCATTGGTTTATACTATTTCTGTTTTCTTAGATATCAGATCAAGTAAAAAAGAGGTTATCTAATTAATAACAGATCTATAAAATATTTTTTTTTTAAATAGTTAAAACTCAACATATTTATTGAACCACAAATTTAACGGTTGCAGATTAAAAAAATAGTCAATCCTTCTTCATTGTTGAACCCACATTTTTTATCATTATTTGCTACTACGATTACAAGCACAATAAATTTAGCCTTGCAAACCTCACCAAGGCAATACATTGTAACATTTTGGCTCGTATTGATACAAGTGCCTTTGTACAAGAGTCGTATTGCCAAGCGGCTGAATGATGCTACTTTCAGATACGGAATGCTTGATCCGGCTGCAATACTCAGCTTTAATGATTTAACCAGTGGCGCGGCGTTGCGACCGCTCGGACGGCCCTCCCGAAGCCTTAGATTGCCACGAATCGTGTAATGACTTTTTTGTGAAAATTTAGAGGTTCGCTATCTTCGGTGGAAAAATGGTTCGATGGTCAAATTAGTCAGGCATCCGCTCGGCAAGCGGAAATTCGGTATCTCAGATTTGCCCAGGATTCAACTGTTTTTAAAAATCTTATATAACACATCATGATATTTAGAATTGTTTTTCTGGACTTTTTCTGATTTGAATACATTACGTGTATAAGGGGATGGGTAACTGGATCTTGGACCGGGGACTGAAAGTCAGTAGCTACGGCACTGGATTCAGCTTAAGCCAAATATTAACGTCAGCCCGGTCAATAACCCAAGCACTGGTCAATAACCCGTACTAATTTCGAGTGTTGGATATAAGATGAATGACATATTTAAATACACGATATGTCAAACAAATCGTATGAATCACGATGAGGATCCATATCAAGTGTTGTGAGAGTACAGGCAGCTTCAGCAACGGATGATCTCCATTGATTAATTGAAATGACTAATCGCCCCCAAAATCATTCATAATGATTAATTTACAGGTATTAAATTTTAAGGATGGTGAACGGAAGATCTCTTGAGAGTCCTTTACAACCTAAAGAAAATTCTCAGTTTCTCCCATTTCACAACTTACAATTTCGAAACAGGCACGTGAATTAACGTAACGATGGAAAAAACTACATTTATACAAAAATAATTTTAAAAATACTGACAATATTATTTCCGGTAAGCCATTGTATTATTTCTTCCCTTGACTTATATCCATACACCTATACTAATTTGTATCTGCTGTTTGATTCTCTCTCTATCTATTGAACATAAAAAACTATCTAATTATTTTTCAAACCACCTCCACTCACTTATTCTAGCCTCTGTCACAGTTACAAAAAAACACAGTTAAAAAAGTTACAGTTTTCATATTATTTAAAATAATTATTTTTGATTAGTTTTCTTATCAGCCACTGACTATCCACCGCTAGGCGAAGGGCTACCTTATCTCCCTCCTCCCTGTTATAAAAATATCAACTGAAACGAAATTGGTGTAGGTACTTGTAAGATTTCTTACATTATGAGGTTCAATTTTTTTTCTTTTGTACCGACTCTTGATATGCCCCGGCTCAAGTATTTGGTCCACGGGATTGGGAAATGTCTTCCTCGGGTGTCTCCGACTTCTTATTCCATTCACATTTTTGTAGCATACACTTATTCTCTAAATAAAACTATTAGCAAACAAATTAGCAGGTGCCTACGAAGGTTATCCAGAAAGTAAGGTTACAGGGGTTTCTGAGGCCAGGGGATTTTTTTTTTCGTTTCGAAGTTGGCGCACCTGGCGTGCAGGGGGGATCTTAACGGTCAGTTTGTTTGGTCCCGCGTGTTTATCGGCCTATTTTTTCAATCACAGTAAATTCTTTCGATGGAGCGGTCATCACGTGTTCCCGCCACCTCACGTCCGTGCGAAACCGCGCGGAATTTTTAGATTTTTTGCACAGGAGGGAGAACCTTTTCTGGACTCTATCGCGACGGGAGATAAAACGTGGTGTGTCACTACACCCCAGAATCCAAAAAACAATCACTTTAGTTGTGTCATTCATCTTCTCTAGCCACCAAAAAGTTCAAGACGACCCATTCAGCCGGAAAAGTCATGGCATTTGTTTTTTGGAAGCCGAAGGGAGATTTTTTGGTGGATTTTATGCCTAAAGGGACTACCATTAATGCAGAGGCTTACTGCAATACCCTAAAAAACTCAAAAGAGCCATTCAGAACCGCAGAAGGAGAATTCTGACCCTGGGAGTCAGCCTCCTGCATGACAACGCCATGACACCGCGCGCGAGTTTCAAAGGAGCTGCTGATATCGTTTAGATGGGATATTGTCACCCCCCCCCTTAAACTCCTCATGATGCGGGTAATTTTAAATGATATGGAAAAGTTTTTATATGATTTAGAGAATATTTTAAGCCAATTTAAATCAGATCTTTATTTTCACGGCGCCCCTTCAGAGATGGCGCCCATGTTTTTTGCACAGTTTGAACGTATGGTGGATCTGGCGCTGTCTATGACACTGGCATTCAAAAATTAGTTCCCCGACTATAAAAATATTTCGATCTCGACGGCGATTACGTTGAAAAACAGTTTAATATATTTGTGAAGTATTCTGTAAATTTCAATTGAGTACATTTTTCGATCCTACATAAATGCTGTAACCTTACTTTCTGGATGACCCTCGTATTAGAATGAAAATTAACGCAAGGAAGGAAACCAGTAGGAAAGAATGTGGTTTTGGAAAGGTTATGCATTGGTTATGTTGCAAAAAGTGTAATTAAAGAATGATATACAGGAAAAAGTAGAAAATACATGCTGTTGTAATTTACAACACGCGAGCACTCGGATGAGAAACGCAATACGGTTCAAATAGAACCAGAAACATAAATATATATATATATATATATATATATATATATATATATATATATATATAAATGGCAGAAGCAAATTGATAGAGAAGCCATAATGTACAGTTTTTTAACCATTCTTTATATTGTTTCCGTTCAGTCGACCATGTCGTTCACTGATGACCCGACCATACTCGCGTACCCACTCAGTGCAAAATGAAATGAATACACGCGAGTGACAAAGAACGAACAATATGAACGAATGCGGACTCGGTGCCTTCCCAGCGGCAAGAATAAATTTACGAACGACCGAGAAAGAGGCGACGATTTGCGGAGGCGATCAAAGAAGCACAAACATTGGGAAACTTCAAGTGTTGAAATTATTTAGCTTATTAATTAATTATTTTCGCAGAAAGCAATCACTTTGTGGTTTAACATATTTAATGAAAAAAAAATGTAACTTAGTAGAAGACCACACATTTTTGGTCTTTTACAAAATAATTATTTCACTTTTATCAATTGTTTTCCTTGTGCTTTTGTGTAACATGGATTTTTATTTTTAAAATCTTCGACTTAAAGCCCTAACTAAGCCAGTGAGACTATGGCACCCCGGATCGGGGTATGTTGTGTGGCTGAATAGAGGGGGAGGGGAAAGATACAGGGGAGAGGAAGGATGGAAAGTAGCTATTTTGGTCACTAAATACGGCTTCGGTCATTTCACGTAACGCATGTTTGGATTCTGAATGGTAGTATTTCACCAGGACGATACTGATAGTATCTACCCTCATCAAATAAATAAATTAAACTAGAATATTGTTCAATACCACATCATACAAAAGGTACATTTGAAATGACCTTTCATTCTCACACACTTTAGTTTGTCGTAAACAAGCCGCGTAGCCTCAGCCCAGACCTCGAAAGGGTCCTCGGTTGAAGTTTGGAATGCAAACAAATATTGCGCTAGAGATTTAAAATAACATGTCTTGTAACCTTTTGACGGCCTCCATGGTCGAGTAGTAAGACGCTCGACTACGAATCCAAAGGTCGCGGGTTCAAATCCGGCGTGCGCCAATAACTTTTATTTAATTAATATGTGTCGTAACACATTTAATTCATATAAAAACAATGAAAAGTATATTTGCGGCACGTTCCAGAGTGGTAGATACTCTAAGTATCGACCTGGTGAAAGACCACCATTCAGAATCGAAAAGTTGCTTGAAATGGCTTTAGCCGTGTTTGTTGACCAGATCTGAATAGCCAGGTACTTCTCAACCTTCCTCTTCCCCATCTCCTTCCTCTCCCCACTACCTTCAGCCTCATAACATACGCTATTTAGGAATGCCATAGTCTCACTGGCTCTAAACGGTCGGGAGCAGTTGAGACTCTTGTGCGGTATTCATATTAAAAAAAATTAAAAAAACCCTCTTAGAATCGGTGGAAACATTTCTTAATGTGAAGAGATCATTTGAATTGAAGCCATCATACTATAAATTGATTTTCCTTGTTATTGCAAATATTTGTTTACTTGGCTATTTTAAATCGTTTTCCGCAACTGTTCTCTACAATTAATATCGTCGCAGGAAAGTAAAAGGGCTTAAGCGACATTTTGGTAAAAAAATAAGTTAAATATGCAGTTTTGGTCAGCTTTTTTTTTTGCATCTTGTGCGCTGACTCTCGTTTGATTCTGAAGATTTTTGTGGCCCTTCACCCATCTAAATATATTTACTATTTGGGAGAAGGCTTGACTCAAGCGACACAAGTTTGGGCTTTTTAAGCTATTTATCGCTTCAGGTAACTCAGTGAGAGCTTTGAGTTAGTTTCAGAGTCAATTTTTTTTTTCAAAATCCAACCGGTACTGAAGACCCATGAATTTTATTATAAAACAAAGAAAACTTTTAAAGTGCTCTGGTGTAAACTTTCCGAAATGGCGCTTCAGCCCTTTTGCCTTTCCAGTGACGATAGAAAAAAGCAGCTAAGCATTCACGAGCGTATTGCAATGATAATATTATCACAAAATAAAAGGTTTTTTACCGATCTTCAGATTATTTGTGACATTATAACTTATAGGGTTATTTTATCGTTTTTTAATGGAGACATTTCATTTCCTTTTATAATTCATTAAACAATTATTAACAAATTATAATAACTAGCGTGTTGTTAATTTACGGATTTTCTTACGCAGACGTGTTTTGCTCTGCAGCTGACTATTTCTCCTAATCTAGTTTGACAGATATTAAAGCAGTATAAAAGTGACTGGAACGTGTGACAATACTTAGCCAAGAAAATCACGGGATGTAACTTGACTTGGTAAGAAAAACATTGGTTGCTTTAATCCACACATTTCAAATATAGAATAATGTCTGCTAAAATATATTATAGGTAGGTAGCGATTTGAATATTTTCCACTGTTCATTTTTACTTATAATTGTTTTTGTACTTTATGTATTTGATTCTTTAAAAAAAATGTTTGTAATTTTTTTTTTGATTCAGAAGTTTTCAGATGGAAGTGCAATGTAATACGTTCCATATATGACGATCAATAAAATTAAAATATAAATAAATATACTATTTTTTATAAGGTAAGGAAAAAACTTATTTATTAGCGTAAAGTTACAAAAAAAGTCATATTTCGTTTATATTCAATTACATTGCTCGTTTGACTGAGAGACTAGTGTTACGCCACTGCCCGAAATCTTAAGCCGCTTATCACCGAGTTATGCAAATCTATCCTAACCGTTTTAATCGGCGTTTAAATTTACATTCCATCACATCACAGTCTATTGAGATATTGGATGTTGGATATCCTCTTTACCTAGTTAAACATTCTACTGTCAACCACAGTGTACCTACATAATATATCACGCACTCGAAAAGGAAATCATTTTTAACAAGTTGCAGCACTAATCTTTCTGCAACATATTCCAAGTAACGCTATTCGGCTACGATTTTTTTTTATTAATTTCGTAAAGGAAGTCAGTTTTTTAAAGAGCAAAAAAAATACAAATATTCGAATCTAGTGCAATAATATGAGGCTACAGTGATTAGCTTGTTTTTTTCAACAGAAATTTAGTTTCGGTCGTGAAACATACGTTTAGCATCATCGCACAAACCATTTGATACAGTGTAAGGCTTCAATCAAAAGTGGTGTATGCAAAGCAACACGTACATTTTTTATAGTCTTTGTTATTCACATTTTTTTCAATACATTCTTAGTCTTCAACAAAGCAGGTTTTTAGTGCTTATTGTATTTAACACACAATCACTAATAAGGTGTATTATTATTACTATTTGTTTATAGACAGCCTCCGTGGTCGAGTGGTTAAGACGCTCGGCTACGAATCCAGAGGTCGCGTGTTCAAATCCCGGCGTGGGCAAATAATTTTTAATTTAATTCATATGTTTTATTTCACATTTAATTCATATAAAATGAGATATTTGCGGTAAATACCCTAAGTATCACCCCGGTGAAAGACCATCATTCAGAATCGAAACGTTGCTTGAAATAGCTTTGGCCGTGTTTGGTGACCAGATCTGAATAACCAGGTAACTTCTCAACCTACATCTTCCCTATCTCTTTTCCTTCTCCACTATATCCAGCATCACAACATATCCCCATTGGAGATGCCATAGTCCCACTGGCTCTAGACGGTTGAGAGCAGTTGGGACTCTTGTGCGGTATTCACTATAAAAAAAATTAAATAAATGTCTATAACGATTTTTCTCTAGGAAACACATGATTAGTTCAAGAACCAATAGGTTAAATAAAAACCCGCATGAGACACAGGGCATAGTGCTGAAAGGATAATTAAGAGTAGAATACAAAAAAATGTGTTTTTTCATTTTGAGAACTACGATCCACAAATAAAAAAAATGCATAATACTGTGATAATTTTATTGTTTTCTTTTTCTATTCCACTTGCTCGTATTTTAGTACTGGTTCATCAATCACAAACAACTTCACCTCAATAATTACAAATTTAAAAGTAGGTCTGGGTTGCTTTATTTGAGTTAGAAAAAAAATGTGGTCACTACGGAAGACTGGGCGCATTAAATGCACAAAAGTGCGTCACTTCACGAGTAAAGTAAAATATGTCAACGAAAAAAATGAAAAGCTGAATTAATATCGACGTAGCAAAGAGTATATTCGCTTTTTTTCGCGTGCTATTGTGAATGGTGTCAGTGATGCACAACCCGCGGTCCATTTCGTAAACGTATTTCGCCCACTTGGAAAAAAAGTTAATGAAGAATATCCCAAAAATGTTGCTAGCAATCCCCAAACATACACTTGTACTAAATAGGTAATGCGACCTTTCAGCTAAAAAGGTTGTACGTCACTGCAATATGTCAACTCTCCCCTTAAATCGTGCACTTATAAATAACCTACAAACACCTATTACTGATGTCAGGAATTCCCTTAAAGCCATGCCATTCAAAGGTTATTTGCAAATTATTTATCCATCATGTTGTTAACTCGTGATTATTAATGTAGTGTGAATATTGTATTTTACAGCAATTTAGATGTCAGTATTTAGCGACGGGATATGAACGATTTGGAATAATTTTTTCACGGTTAATATTGTGATACGAATCTAAAAAGCGGTTGAAAACAGCAATTTCATATTTGTGTCCGAGCATGTTTTTATACGCTTTGCATTACTTGTACGAAAACTTATAGATTTTTTTAAATTCTGGAATTAATGTGCACGAAATTTGGAAGAAGAGTGGCTGCCTTTTAGAAACAACAATAAATTGAACAAAAATTCTTAAAAGCGTTAGATACTATTTTGTATTATAACCCGATTATCCTTGCCTCTGGCGGCTGCGGAAAATTGAACCCGCGTGAAAGAGGTCGCACGATATATTCATATACCCGCTCAATATTTTGTGAAATTGAAGGGTTCATTTTTTTTTACGCGTGCCACGAGATCGAAGATATCAAGAGATTTTAAAGCATTTGGTACATACAATATTTTTTTCCGCACGGATTGTGCTTCGCTTTTCTACGTCTAGTAATAATATTTTTTTAAATACATATAAGGTATTATGCAAGTGGAATTTTAATTATGTTGGTTAGTCGCGTCTTACAAAATATATATTTTATGAGTGGTTGTGAATAGCCTGAGTAAGTATAGATAGCGAGCAAAAAATACACCCACGTCAAATCTAAAACATATTATTAAAAGATGTTATGCTTTTAAAATTATCAAGTACCTAGTTGATGATTGAAAGATCCGCTGCATTGAGGGGATAAAAATAAGCTACCTACTAATATCTGGTTATCATTTATTAGGAACCGATTAGATGTATTTCGTAATTATAAGAATTTTGAATAAAAGAACTTTCTAAAAATAAGAAACATATTTTCCACAACGTGCTTTGAAACGCATAATATATTTATGTTTCAAAGAATTATTTTTAAAAACACCATTTACCTTTAATCGGTACAATCACATTTAAAGGGTGTATATGTGGGTACATCACGCTATTAAGTATCAAAGTGCCTATTGTTTTGTGTGGCCTTCAGAGGACTGCAGGCATAATAGAAGCATTACACGTTCTCTCCAAATGACATAACCACTAGCTGGGAAGCTGTTGACAAGAATCCTGACTTTATTATGGTCAAATTAAGCACAAAGAAGGTCAACATCCGCATTCTGCGGATCCCGCACAAGCGCCGCCATTAATCCATTTACTAAACGGCAGTGGAGTATTGACAAATTGCAAGCGATCCAGAAAATAATCTCTTTTTAATAACTTTTGCCAAAACTGACTTTATTATTTGGCACATTGACTAGGTGAAACAAAGAAGCGATGTCCAGATGAGAAAGAAAATATATGATACGGCTTCCAGCTCGAAGAAGGGAAATTTAAGAACGCAATAAAGTTACATCGCAGAACCCAAAAAAATTAAATGGCGTATGCTTGAAAAATATAAAAGACATATAATAATATTTTAAAAAAAGACACATAAATTTAATTACATTAAAATTAATAGTGAAACATAATGTATGTGTTCAAAGCGTAATAAATGTATTATTATTTTCCAACTGGTAACAGTTGTTGTGGAGTTTGAGGAAAGCGTTTGAATAAATTAATGTAAATAAATACTTATTAAATTGAAAGAATATGAAAATAGAAAAATACAGAAAATAAAAAGATTTGGTTGTCACTGAGACTCTCTCAACCTCAACCTAATATTTGTAGTTTCTACGTCTTTTTCTATTTGCATATTCTTTAAAGATTGTTAATATTATTTCTTCTTACGCGGGATTGCATATGGGTGAGAAAGAGGCGATTATTCATGTAATGAAATTGAACAAACATAAAATATTTCTTCATTAGAAAAGTGTAGGAAAGACTGTGATTTAATTTGCAGTTGATATATAAATTTTTAATGGTATTATTGACTCTCCTTCTTTGTTGCAACTCATCCAGTTCAACATTCCTTGCCGAAGACTCAGAAACAATGAAGTTCAGTTCCTCAATCATCACTCTACTAATTATTATTTTTAGTTTTTTTAAAGAAAAATATTCATTTAGTTTTCTAAAAGAAATACAAACATTATCTAGCTACGAATAACCTGAAAATATTTGAAAAACTCCTACTACCATCATAATAAGCGGAAAATTTTGCTTGTGTAATGATGGAGGACTAATCCAGCATAGAAATTGAACCCACGACGCCCGGGTGGGAATCCGACGCGTTTGTCCACTCAGCTACCGACCGGTCTATGGGTATCTTATGACCGTCTTATCGGTATCATTCTCCACTGTCCATAATGTCGAGACTTGTTAACTCAAGCCATGGTCTTGAAAATGTTGGTACCAGTCTAAATGATTTGTGTCATTCTTTACGACTCTACCACCTTGACTCTCTACCTTGATTTTGACTTGAATGCTCTTTCTAATGTATATTTTTGTTATTGCTTCATTAAAATATTATGTATGTGCTGTTCCTTCTCTATTGCTCTTTTTTCCCTTTTCGTGCTATGTTTATTTTGTTGTAATCGGACAAAAGTCCGTTAGTATATAAATAAATATGTATTTTTATACTTCTTTGAATTCCTTGCTAAGAGTAGGTAATGTAATAACAATAAACGCCCAAGTAAAGTGGAACAAAAATAGAAGAACTTAAAGTGTTGTGTTCGGTAAACGAGAGGATTGATTCTCAGCAGTGACTGACGTGGGAAAGGGAGGGGTGAAAGAGAAACATTTTCTTCTTTTTAGTTTTCGTCCTGTTTTTACTATTCGGAAAAGGTTGGCTGAGCTGTATCTACGCCATTGCATTTTCAGTTTGTATCCTATCCCACAACAATAATACCGCCCATATTTTTGCATAATGTTATTTAAGATAATTCCTACAACATATCTTGATTGTAATTATTACTGTTGAAGACCTTGCAGCTTGCAGTTAGTTGATGCACACCAAGTACTCGTAGCTTGTATTGTCAGGCGCGGTATTGCGTCCATCGCATGCGAAGGTCAACATGCAGTTACCAGTAACCACGTTGAATATAGCTTTTGTTTTTTTAACATGTATTCTATTACATAGGTAATTTTTATTGATGTTTCACGAATCGGATGAATATATTATGATAATAATGCTCGAATAATTCATAAAGCGCTTTTTGGTAAACTATCACCTCAAGGGCGCTTGATAGGGCTAGAAAAAAACTTAAAACTACTTTAAAATTAAAACACTTACTCTATAAACTCTACTTAGATTTAACTTATCGATAATTAATGATATTTACATATAAATTATTTTCGCATGTCGCATGGAGTAAAAAGTGATGGACTTGTTCAGTAGTTCTTAAATGCAAATATCTTGTTTTCTCCAACTCCAATAGTGTCAACTTAAAACTTCTCAGCTTTCTTACCATTTCTCATATTTTTTTTTATGATAAGACACGTAGGCAATCTATATTACATTTTAAAATCGAGTTTTTTCTATAACCCCTAACTAGATTTATTTGAGTTTCTTGAACAGGTCGATCGGAATGAATAATTAACATTTTACCTTGCTTAAATTAACGATATATTTGCTTGAGTTCGAGGAAATAGATTTATTCTAAAGAAAGTATAAACATTTCCGGGTTACGAATAACCTAACAATATTTTTATTCTTCCTACTTCGCATACTAATGCGGATGCAAGTTAAAATGATATCTACTACAGTTTCTCCGTTCCTTTGCCTCGTTTCAAGTTCACTCCGTAAGTCAGCTAATTGCCTGCCTTGTGATAAAATGTGATCGGTTCTAGCTTTAACACCACAGGATAGCTTAAACTGGTTAACTATGAACGTTCTTGCGGAATGCATTTTAAAAGGATATCTACTATAGTTTCTCCGTTCCTTTGCCTCGTCTCAAGTTCACTCCGTAAGTCAGCTAATTGCCTGTCTTGTGGTAAAGTTTGATCGGTTCTAGCTTTTACGCCACAGGATAGCTTATACTGGTTAACTATGCACGTTCTTGCGGAATGTCGGTCATTTAGCTATGAAATAGTATCCTTGTATGCGTTGATAAATAATCATATTAAAAAATTGCGTCTCTGTACTAGGGATGCGTTGCATTTGTATTAAATTATCGTCCTGTTTTCAACAATCAGATGTGAAATTATCTGTCACTTTTCATTTATTCACTATCTTCAGTAGCGTCAAACAGCTTGAACCGGTGGAACGTGCGCTATTGGGGATCACCCAATTGGTGGCCGCACGGCAAATTCAAGTTTAAACTCATTAAGGAAGTGTTAACTTTAATTGAAAATGTAAAAAGTGATCTAAAAAACTTAACTACGATAACGGATTCCAAAGTGAGAAATAACCTTGAGTTAACAGTGAACCATCTAGAAGAAACATGGAAAGAAAAAATACTAAATTTCCAGGAACTAATCATTGAACTCCAAAAAAAGTAATAACTTAGCTAGAAAACGTCAAAAATTAAACCAAATCTTACGCAATGATTTTAAAAGAGAGGACAGTACAAATCGAAGAACCTAAATTCGCTCTCATGATATCTGCTGAAGGTCAGAAGACATCAGAAGACATGAAGAACATCATAACCAAAACGATCAAAAGACCAAACCTAGGAATTGGAATAATTGGGATTAAAAAAGCCGCAATTAAGAAAATAATCATGACATTCGCGAAAAACGAAGACGCCGAAAAATTAAAATTTGAAATAAATAAAAAAAACAAGCGGAATTTTTGCAACAGAACTAAAAAAAAAAAGACCATGCATGATCATCAAAGGTGTAGGGAGGGAGTATAATGAAGAAAAAAATTCTTAACGACCTTTTTCTACAAAACAATTAATTAAACAATACCCCAAATGAATCTATTAAAGTAACAAAAAATAGATAAGTGATCGATTAAAAAATATTGTCATGGAAACAACGGATGCAATCCGAAAAATATTACTTAACAAACAAAGGGTCAATATAGACTTTGTCAGAGCCCATATTGAAGATTGCAATCTTCTGATGCGGTGTTATCACTGCCTGGGATTCGGTCATACATTACTCAAATATCTGTACAAGATGAACAAGCCCAGATGCATACACTGTGGTCAAAATCACAAATTTATAGAATGTGAGAAAAATAAAGAAAACATCATGTCAACTGTGATAAAATCAACCAATTATTTGGAACAAATATAACACTCCACACATTGCAAACAGTGATAGTTGCACTTATCTCAAAAGAATGTCAATCATTGCGCAGCAGAGAATGCACTACGAATAAATTATGGATAATTTTCTAACAGATGAAATTGATAAATCAACTAGCATTTCACAGTATATCTGCGAAGATGCCAATCAGTGTGATAGAATAATTAATAATTCTCAAATATATTTACTGTTTTACATCAAAATATCCGAAGCATTAAAAAAAACCTAGATGAATTTTTGATAACTCTAAATCTTCTTTAAATCTTATCGGACCTTTTTGTGTTGACAGAAGCGCACATAAATACGATTAATGTGAATATACAATATGACAAACCTTAGTACACATACCACTCGTCTACAACTACAATCAACAAGAACAGTGGCATAGCAATGTTCATACTAAATAAATACAAAAATGTAACAATAACAGGAATTGCAATATAACGAACGAACTGCCCAAAACTGCGTTTGAAAATCAACAAGGGTATTTTTCATATTATAGCTATATACCAAAAACACGGATCGGACCCTTAAAGTAACAATATATGGAGAGAGAGCTAATTCTTTTTACCCAACTTATACAGATTCGGTACAAATCACGTCAAAGAGGCAACAAATTTTCCCCAATTATCACACCGCTTTAAAGTATTGTTAGAATGTTTTCATACATTTCCGTTGACTCCTCCCACACGTTATGATACGCGAAATAAATTGACAAAACTTAACGGTTTATTAGGTTACATGTTTTATACATTTTTTTAACAATACTGTGAAAAGGTGGTTAAATGAATAAACAAAAACATTATGTCGACATGTGCTATGAATGGATGTATAAATACCCTAGTCCTAGTCCTAGCCACGCCCAGGTCAATCCGAGTCCGGCAAACCTTGTAAAAACTGACTACAGCTCTCTCTACAGCGCCCTCTCTTGTATATTATTGCTCTGAGGATCGGACCCGTTTAATTTTATTAAAGGTATACAACAATGTGGAAACGAGCAGAAAACACTAAACATTGATAGCACAAATATAGAAAGGGTTAGCAGTATAAAATATTTAGGTGTAATAATAGATGATAAGTTAAAATTTGACAAACACATAGAATATATAACTAAAACAATTACTAAAAAGGTTGGATTCTTAAAAATAATCAGAAACAACTTGAATCTCAAGACAACCCGCCTTGTATACAATTCTATTGTAACTCCGCATTTAAATTATTGTTCTAGTGTTTTATTCTTATGTAACGAAGCCCAAAATAATAAACTGCAGATTATACAAAATAGGGGGATGAGGATGATTTTGAAATGCAATATTTTTACTAGAGTTAAAATTATTTTACGAAATTCAAATATGATGACACCTAAACAACATATACTATATAATACTTTAACGATGATTTACAAGCTTAAAAATAACATGCTCCCTAAATATCTGCTAAATAATATTATGTATAATGTAAATAAAAGTATTTACAATTATCCTACGAGAAGTTGTCATGATTTTAGGCTTCCCAAAACGAAACTTGTGTGTACTCAAAACAGCGTGTTTTATTAAGGCCAAAAACTTTTTAATAGTCGTCCAAATGCATTAAAAGAAGCCTCAAGTCTTGGCACTTTTCGTAGGATTTGTGCTGAATATGTTAAAAAAACCTATGATTCTTAAGATTTCAATTTATATCTGGTGTATTTACCTTATATGCTTTGTTCTATTATTGTGTAATATATAAATGATTTTCTTACTAGATGTGTGAAAAAAAAAATTTGCATACATCTAAATAAAAAATACAAAAACAAAATAAATTATTACGTAAGTTAAAAGACACTTGCAATATTGAACAATTGGTGATATTAATATAAATATAGAAGATAATCAATGTAGCAGAGTAAAATAAGATTATATAAATGATTACATTACTAAATTATAGGTCGTATATAAATAGTGATACACGTAATGTCCTGGTACAAACCCCTTCCTGTATTGATTACATATGGTGTAATTCAAATAACATAGGAAAAACATTATCAATATTCCGTAAGTATAAACTTAAACTTTAGGCATCGGTTATACTGTGGAAAACCAGTATAACCGATCACCACACTTGTATATTTGCTCACAATATCAGTAAAATAAAAAATAACAAAAAAAAAATTCTAAATAATCTAAAATTGGTAATCAATATTTTAATCTAATAAGTCTAATAAGAATCGAATTCAATAAGTTAATTTTAAGTTGTAATTAATTTGTTGGTCGTACGTCAGCCGCGCGGCGTTTGAACGATGCTAATAAATCTTCGAATATTAGTTTGTGAAGATAAATACAAGTCATTTGGCGGGTAACCCCGCACCGTGTTGCTTACTTTGACCGCTGAGAGATCATGAAGTTTATCTGAGAAATCAGAAAGTATAATTTGGTTGGCTCAAATACATAAATGAATTATTGTTACCGTGGGTAAACATCAAAAGCCTGAAACAACTACTAAAAATAAATTTCCTGGTAGCAAACAACACCCTGAAGTGTTTTTTTACCCAATGACAGCCTCTTAAAAGTATCGCCAATTGTCTTTTTAGTGGTTGACATTGACTTGAGGTGTTTTTATACTCCTTATCTGAAGACATCGTCAATGAGAAATATCCAAGGATTCTTTTTTGAAATTCGTTATGATTTATGTACAACATTTCCTGTAACCTAGCAGGTGCTAATACTTTTAGTGATAATAATCAACAAGTCTAGTTATAAAACATCTCAAATTATCGATGTTTGATTCATGTAATCCCTCGGAGGTCATAAAGACACTGTGAAATGTCTTGCACAACAGATTAATAGTTGTATCCGCGCTCGCGTTGTGACTATATTTGAATCGACGCGCAGTCATAATAAGTTCCCCGTGAATAGGACGAGTTTTCACATCGTCTTGGGCATGTTTTTAACAAGTCGATGCTCTTTTTATTGTTTGTGATGATTGAGTAATGTCTTACTGTACCATTTATTCCTACATTTGACCTAAAAATGTCTTTACATTTGAACATTCAAAACAGAAACCTTGTAGAAAATAAAATCATTCGAACAAATACAGAAAAATAAATCCATTTATTTTTGCATGAAATATGTAATTTTAAATAATATAGAATTTAGCTTTATCATTCATATTTTGATTTGTTGATAACTATACAACCTTTAAACATACAACCAGAGTAAAAATATAATAAATCAAATGTAACATAATGTCACCATCTAACGTGGCTAATAGAACAAAAATGCATCGTATGCAAGAACAACAAATTATTTGTTTTTAAAAGTATTTTTCAACCGGGTAGATATAATATTGTCTTCTACCTTTGGAACACGAGTCCGTTGGGTTTAAAACTCGTTTTTCTTCACTAGATAGCCTTGCTTCATGCAAATATCTGGGTTACCTGAGTCTCTCACTGGCTGTCTCCAGCGAGTTTGCTCGACTACAGCTAAAGAAATTCGCCAATGGCTTGCAGTTATTCCAGGCTTACTTTATAAAGGCTATAATTTTCAGTGATAATTTTTTTTTAATGATTTATATAAGTATTGTTACCTATATATTTTTAAAAAGATTTTATAGATACTTTTTTCGTTGTATAGTAGTTGGGGCTCAACACCTGTTACGATGGTCGATTTCATAGCCGATAGCTGTCACAAAAAAGTCACTATTTTTGATTTCCAACAATAGCTATACAACGTTAGTGATATTTTTAGTAGTATTTTTTTACTATATAAATTAAAATAAATTATAATAATAAAATATATATATTAGTGATACATTTATGTCATTGACTAGAATTTTTCTGCCGTGCGATTTTTCAAAACTCTTCTGAATACGGCTTCAACGGGTGAAATTGAATGTTCACGCTAAGACGTAGATCTAGATTTATTCAATTCAGAAAACCCCCAAGGTCAATCCTGCGACCTCTTGTTTGGCTAGTTGTTGTCAACATTATAAGCACCTCCGTAAAATGCTGCAATAAAATTCTCTCCGCTGAAAATATAAAGGTTTTCAGAGTTATCATGAAACAAAGACCCATCGATACCATTTTATCGCAGATTGTTTTTGGTTCCTTGTCACCAATGGTCTGAAATCAACAAGTTGCATTTTAACTTTAATAAATGTTGTTTCACATACACAAGGTCCAAATGCACTTTGTTGTTCCCCTACAAAACCGAATGATTTATCGCGTATGAACGTAATCTAATTACTTTGGCTAGATTTAGATTTATCTTCTATTCATAAATGCCACATACAATCTGACAGTTTATTCGATGCCAACAAGGTGCTAGAATATGTTTTCAAAGATCGTTTTCCAAAAGATTCATGATACGTATAACGTACAGTGCACATGTCTGCAATAGCCTCGAATGTAGTTCCATTTTATGGCCCCTTAAATTAATCGCTACAAATTTGTATATTATATTCGTCCACCATAACCAAGGGATATCTCTATAATAGAGGGCGAAAAATATACCAAAAATGTACGCCAATCTGAACATTGAATTATTTTTTTGAATATGTAGGAAAAACTTATTTGTTTCATGCATTTTAATAATTGTATTATGTGTTTGTGTCTAAGATTCGATATCATTAATCATATCTAAACACCTATAAATAAGTCGGTGTTACTACTTAGTGATAGTGCATTTATCTTAGAATTTTTTTAATGCGCATCCAATCAATTTAATGACTTAACAAATCTGTTTATTCTTCACAAGTACATTATCATAAGTTTTCATAT
>JAGWCC010001067.1:0-127537 GCA_022651775.1 Drusus annulatus | reverse complement strand
AGTAGATTATTTTATGTTCACTAGACTACACTAAATGTGTATGCAAGTATGATGTGAGCTGTGTGCGCGTTCAAGTGGCTCGTTTATGTTAGTATATTTTTTTAGTGTCAAGGCAGTGCTTTTACAGAACAACTAAAATAACAATCAGTGACATCTGTTGGTGTATATCTCTATTATCAATTATTAATTCGCTGTTTTCCTACTGCCTACCCTGATCAAAAACTATGTTCACGCCGCTGTCATATATATTTCTGCTTTATAGTTAGTTAATGGAAATTAAAATATTAAAAACATAAACTTTATAGAAATATGTTTTAAGTTTATAATCGATGTACTCAAGTATACTAAATGTATAAGCGCTCGACTTGTGTATCTAAGCAACCCCTTGGGATGTTTAGACCAGGGAAGTAGGAGTATAGTGCTGCACTAAGTCAGGCCTTAAAACTTTATGCGTTCTTAGCGCAAACTTGCAATGGCAAAGTGGATCTATAGGGAAATGTTCCTAAAGCCACGCAGGTGGTCTGGATCACATGTTTTATAAATGAATACGGTGTCGAATGGAACATGGATACAGTCGCCTTTCTGCCTGAAATAATTAGAACTTAGGGAGAATACTGGCTGTAGGTAGAATGCTCGAATCTCTTACGCGTAATAGTTTCATTTTCAATTTCCATTTTCGAAGTAAATTAGAAAGGCAAAAGAGCTTAAGCGACACATTGGTACAAAATGAGTTCAATATGTATATGTATATATCTCTCTTTTGATTCTGAAGACTTTTGTGGTGCCTCAGCCATCTAAAATATATTTTTTTGGGAGAAGGCTTGACTCAAGTGACACAAGTTTGGGAATTTTTAGGCTTTTTGCTAACTCAGTGAGAGTATTGAGTTAACTTTTTTTCAAAATCCAACCAGGTACAGAAAACTTATGAATTTTATTGTACAACAAAATAAACTTTAAAGTGCTTTGGTGTAAACTTCTCGAAATGGCGCTTCAGACCTTTTGTCTTTCCGGCAATGATATGGTTATGATTCATTGAATGTATCATTTTCTTTGGTACTGAGTACTTACTCTCATTTTTTGCCATCATTTCGCTCAACCTCACTCAAAAACCCAAAAAAATCGAAGATTGAAATGTCCAGAGATGGCTGACCACAGTGAAAAAGTGAATGTTTCTATATTCCTGTAAATATTTTATTTAGCTGAAAAAAGAAAGATATACAAAAGAAGAGTCATAACAAAACATAAACTGAACTCTTTTTTTCAAGCAATGTTTCTTTTCTAAATGGTGTAGGCTCACCAGAGCGCTACTGGGAGTACCTTCCGCTCTCTAATCAGAATTTAAAAAAAAACAACTCACTTCGTTTATATGAGCACATATTAGGTACTATTGTGATTTTTAGTAATGATATTCAGCAAACTGTTGGCCTGAGTGGTATATACTCTTAGTATCGCCCCGGTGAAAGCCCTTCATTCAGAATCGAAAATTTTCTTGAAATGGCTTATCCGTGTTTGGTGACCAGATCTGGACAGCCAGGCACTTCCCAACCTTTCTATTCCCCATCTCCTTCTCCTCATACCCCAATCGGGGATGCCATAATCTCACTGGCTCCAGAGGGTTGGGAACAGTTGAGACTCTTATACGGTATTCTATTTTAAAAAATGTATCTTCCAATACTTTTTGGTTTTTTTTTGTTAATTGTTTTTATGTTTTATTTGTAGAGCTCAATTTTGATTTTAATAATGGCCCTGACCACCGAAACAGCTATCACTAAAAATAAAAACTAAAAACAATAACCAGCAGAACCAAATAATAATAATATTAAATTGTATTCAGTTGTATTGTAAAAAAAATGCTCTTTTTGTGAAGATGATGATATGATGACTTATTATTATTATTTACTCCAAAGTTTAATGCACGACAACACCGTAGATCAAAAATCTAACAACAATAATGATAGCGACAAAGTGATGTTTGTAAGGTCTTTCACAAACTTAAAACAATCCGCACATAAGAAATATTACGAGTTTTTACTTGGCAGAATCGAACCCGCGATCTTCAAACCCAAAACCACTGAGTTACGGAGGCCGTGTTAGATAAAACTAATATTTGATTTAAAATCTCCTTTGAGCAGTGGGCTGAGCCGAGTGAATGATGAGTTTCAGTGTCGACGCCATTTCAACGCATTTCAGCGATTCCGACTGGATACATACGAAATAGCGGTTAATTGTATAAATTTGATAACTCGGTGTTTAATTAATGTGTCGGGTATTGGGTGGTCGCTGGTTTGAAATAAAAATAATGACGTCTATTCGTCTTGACACGGCGATGAAGACTTGCCGGGGCCCGGTCGAGAATCTGTGAATCCGGAGAGCAATTTGACAGAAATAAATGTTGTAACCCTACGATTATCTTACACGGAACGTGGATAACCAAATTTGAATGTCATTAAAGCTTTGCGTATCAATAAAAGTGACAATTTAACGATTCTTCTTTTCGCCGTTTCGTGTACGTCTCCATTTTATGCATAATTTAGTAATAGATACAGTTTGTAGGCCTAAACATAAAATCAACGTGTTGGGACTGGTATAAACACATTTCTTATTGGATACATGTTGCAGTCGGGTCATAAGATATAAAATTAATGGCTACCAATTTCCCTATAACTTTATTTCCTGAGTTTATTCGAAAAAAGATTATTGAAATATAGATAACTTAATCATAGAAGATCTTGTTTTGACGTTTTTGAAATATTAACGAATGTTTTTGGAGGAATTTTAATATTTTATTTACAAATAATAGGAATGAAAGCGTCACTTAACTTTCAAAAAGAAAAAAAATAAAGAGTTATTGAGTGCAATAATAAAAGTTATTTCATGGTTTTGTGTAAACATTACAAGTCAATGTGTTTTGTGTATAGTTTATTAATTTAGAATTTTTTTCTATTTAAATACATTATTTTGCTTAGCATTGCATTTTTGTATGTAATTATTAAAGTACCGATGTTCGAAAAATACGAACAAGTCATCTTATTACCTAAAGGGATTCGAATATTTAATTAAACTGGTTAGTAACTGGGTGGACAAACGCGTCAGATTCCCACCCGGGCGTCGTGGGATCAATTCCTTTGCTAGCTAAGTCCTCCATAATTGCACAAGCAACATCTTCCGCTTATTATGATGGAAGTAAGAGTTTTTCAAATATTGTCACGTTATTCGTAACCCGGAATATATATATATATATATAGATCTGTCCGAAACGTCAGGAGTTAAAAAGTCCTTTTAAGGACTACGTTACGCGGGTAAACCGAGAAAATTGTTCTACATATATATATATATATTGAGTGTGGCTTTTCAAACAATCAATGTCATAAGTTTGACGCTCATGGAAAGTAAATAAAATATGCAGTGACTATGGTAGTAGTTTTTGGTCTCCTTTGCCCAGCAAATGTGTTTAAAAATCAATTGTATAAAGTTATGTGCAAAATAATAATGTAACCAAGTAAATTTCCAGTCATGCCAACCTGTCTAAACTATCCAGGGAAGTACATAATTTCACTGGTCCGGAGTTAAGAGCTTGCAGCTCTCAAGCGAATTAGTTGCGAGCATTTTACAACGTAACATTTTGCAAGTTTATTTCCGTGTCCAGTATTGGTCGTGGTTTTCGTGTTCCTCGCATCGAACACCATCTTGGTTGCAAACTGCTGAGGAGCGGAAAATTCCCCCCGTGTACCAGGATCGCAAAAGTGGCAGAAGTATATCAGCCTATAAGTTTAGTTTCACGCTTGACTCGCTACAGTTTCGGGACGAACGGTTCTCCCTTCTAGGCCGACATGAGCCCCGTGAAATATAAGTGTGTTTCCATGTCCATCCACCTGAGTGCCGTGTACCGACGTGTCCGGCTGCTTGCCTGGTACCTCGCCGCTGCCTCGCCGGTACCTCGCCGCCGCCTCGCCGGTACCTCGCCGATACCTCGCCGGTACCTCGAGCCGCTTCGAGCGACAAATCGCCGATTCCGGGAGGCGGTTCATCTTGAGACACACACGCGAAGGAACATTGGCGTTTTGAAACTAACCGTACAAAAAATGCACCTTGTTTTAGAAACTTGGGCATTTCCTTAAGAAGTCATCGGAGTTCCAATAAAAATAAACAACGAAACGTTTTAATTCTTAGACTCTTTTTTTCATTAAATAACGGCGATTTGTACGACCCGGATTCTTGTCGCAAAACAGGGCATCAAATTCAGTGAAAAATAATTGAATTTTATCATATAAAAATAATAACAATATATTTAAACATTTAGGTTCTTAAGATTAGTGTACCATGTTTGGGTTGAAAACTAAAATAGTTTTTTCAAACTTTACGTTAAGTTTAGTTCTATTCTGTAAATATTATGGCTTAAAGCTTCTTTATTATATGATAAAAGTTCTAAGAGATATAAGTCTCTCTCAAACAACATTCAGGTACTAATCTAAAAATCGGGTTTTAGTGATTGGTCTTAAGATAGGTACTTACCTAGTGCATGCAAAGAAAAATCGCAATCCGTGTCCAAGAACAGTTATTTATGTGTATTACTCGTTACATTAAAATATGTTCCGATATATCACATTAGGTGAACAATAGGAATTTAAAAAAATAATTAGAAACAACATGTAACACGGTTATAATTACGGTTAGTTAATTGTCAGCAGTAAAAATAATCACGCCGAGAAGTAATACATAAAAACAGCAAAGAAGAAAAGAATAATCCAAGAAAGAAATATACGATACATATTAAAATAATTTTAATTAATTATATTATGCCCTTTTTACATATAATCGGAGCACTAAGATATATTCCACGTGAGTGTCGTACAGTTAGGTATGAGGAAGTATCTAAAAGCCTCCGTCATCTAATTGTTGTCAAAATAAACTTTGTTTTAATAAAAGGCGTAAGAAATGATGTATTTGCGTAACACTTGTAATAACAAATAAAACATTTATTTAGGTAGGTATAATAGTGTACTAAAAACGACCAATTGATCTATTTTCTGTAGGTACGTAGTTCTTCCACGTATTATCTAATCCGTTATATTAGATTATCAAAATATTGGATTGTCTTATCAATGTTATCTATTTCGGGGTATTTTTCGTTTCCTTTGATCTTGTTTTAGTTATATTACTTAATCTATATGAAAATCTTAGAAAAACAAACTTGAATTTGAAACACCTCTCAATTTTCTATTACCTGTAATTTCGTCACGAACTCTAAATGTTTACCGATTTAGGAAGTTGTCCAATGATAGAAAACCCTCCAGAATGGAACAGCGTGTCGGGTTAACTTTGTTTTTAGTGGATTCTTTAATAAATATAAAGTTAATGTTGAACTATTAAACAAAGGATTATTTTGAAAATATCTGTGTTAGCAAATACTATGGAATTTTTGATTGCTTTAACAACCGAGTAGAAAAATGTAATTTTCGAACGGTGAGTTTTGAGATCAAAATCAGTAATAAAGAAATCACATTGAGTTGATATTTCACCTTTAACATTTTGAATTTTATTTTACCTATTTGCTCAAAATCTGCGTTTGAGTTTAACGCTATATTTGTAGGCAAATTTGAAAATTTTCTTGCCATATTACACTAGATTGTATTATTATTAATAATCTTAACATTGCATTTCCATGGTGCAGTTTTGTGATATTTCACCTCGAGTGCACTTTACTTAAACTTTAAAATAACGATTTTGTAACCCCATTCAGGGGTCATGTTATTAAAATCACTCCCTCGGTGTTCCTTACATAACTCATAAAAACTCGTACATTTAAAATAACTGAACTTAACGCTAAAATATTAATCCTACTTCAATCATGCAACCTAAATTTAAGATTTTTTTAGACGTTATTAACAAATATAATAGGCAAACAGGTAATAGATACCCATACGTTTTCACCTAAACATCATTATTTGAAAAAGTGAATAAAGCTAAAATGGTGTCAACAAAGCAGTTCCTCTGGTAGATATACATTGTGGTATCTATTTTGTTTGAAATAGAAAATCCATTGATATGTTAGCTTTTGATATCGTAATCAATAAGTTGAAGCTGTAAGAATAGAGTAATGTTTCGAAAATAGGTTTCAGTAATTAGATAAAAGTCAGTGGTCGTAAGTCACTGGTAATAATTTCTAAGTTACAGGTATCAATTCTTGATTATCGAATATCAGTATTTTTTGTTGGTTTACCTATAAATACACCTTCATCTTACCTAAATACATTGTACCTTTTATAAAAAAAGATGTGACGATTTAAAACGAAGTTGGAGTAAGAATATAGTAGATTTAAACAGCCATTTTGATGATTAGGTCATTTCATTTCGTTTACAATAGGTACCTACATTGAAGTTTCAACTAACATATTTTACGATGAAATCTCCATTGGTTCGTGTGTTCAGAGAGGATTCAGTTTAGCTGGACGGTATTTATAGTCTAGGAAATGTGCATTTCTAAAAATTCCAGTCACAACTACCGAAAGGAACATACGCGCAGCCCAAATAATTAGTTGGGATTTCACGCTTTCGAAAGTGCAAGAGCTAAAGCTTCTAACGAAATTATTGAAATAAAATTTCCTTCTGAACGATGCAGTAGAAGTTTTATAGAATTAGAGAGAAGTATTCAACACACCCCTTAAAAATATAATAGTTTAACTTATTTATGACATTAAAAAAAACTAAACACTGCTATTGTATCGCGGGGTGATTTTTATAAGTTGGCCCTTTTATATACATTTTTTGAATAAATGTCATAAAGCAATAAAACGTAAGTTCCAATTATACAAAATAAACTGTATTTGCCCATATTAGTTACTCATTCGAGTAGATTGTAAATGGGTAATCTTCCCCCCAGTGTATGGGGTGCTGTAAAATTCATGCATGACAATTATACGTCTTTATTATCTTACCTGTCGCAAATGATGTATTGAAAGTTATACAAATTTTTATTTGTGCTTTAAACGTAGACGAAAGATTTTTCAAATCTACACTTGACACTGAAAAGAAAAAGAAAATACATCGGGCTGTTGGCATACTGAGGGACTTGGGCTTTAATATAATTGTCAAATATTATATTTTTCGAAGGTATCCAGTCCAATGTAGATAATCTGTGTCATACTATTTGTGCAAAGTTGACGGTTGTTTAAAATTGTAAAACGTGAGAATTTACCATTGAGTTCTGTGAAAATAGATGCCTTAAACATCCTAAACACATTTTCATTGATATATTTTAAGATTTACTTCGGTATCCTTTTAAAAAATATATATTTGAATACCGCACAGGAGTCCCAACTGCTCCCCAGCTAGTGGGATTATGGCTTCCCCAAATGGGGTTTGCTGTAAAGCTGAAGAAATTGGGGAAGGGAAGGAGATGGGTAAGAGAAAGGTTGGGTTAGTACCTGGCTATTTAGATCTGATTACCAAACACGGGTAGATCATGTCGAATCTGAGCGGTGGTCTTTCATTAGGGCGATAGTGAGAGTATCTTCCACTCTAGAACGTGCCGTAAATATTCTATAATATTTATTATTAAAAATGAATTAATTGTGAAATAATACATATTAATTTAATAAAATTTATTTGTGCACGCTGGGATTCGAACCCGTGACCTCTGCCTTCGTAGTCGAGGATCTCAACCATCCTGACCACGGATGCCGTCTTAAGCAAAATAAAAAGATTTTCCTAGCACGTACGCACTTTAAGTACCCACATAGACAATTATGTGTACATGTCATTTTAGTTGTCGATTTCAAAATATTTCCTGCCGTCATCATTTTATTATTCATGAGGTTGGCGCATTGGTTTCATGTTGGATACATTATTTATATAGCTAATGAAACCTGCAATTAGAAATAATAATTGTGCTTTATTTTATTAATATTGTACCAATTACTTGGTGATTTATTATTCGAAAATGATTTAAATTACTTATTTAAAAATGCGGCTAACTGGGTTCAATTTAATCATTAAATGGATCTTCGGTTGCATCGTTTTACGGCCAATTAAAGTTAAATATTGCAGTGTTTCCTGCAATACAGGTCGCTGTTTCTCAAAATCAGAATTTTACGATTAAATAAATCAAAATCGTTCATAATTATGGACCTCGTTGTATAAAGCAAATTAAAATACGGTTTTAACTATCCACGCCATATAAATAAAATCCTTATTTGTTCAAATACATTGGCAAGTTAAAAATCGAAGCTTTTGGATTATTTATGATTATTTGAGTTTCCCGTACTGAATCGCTATATAAGGCCAACTACTACGTTTTATTATAGAGGTAGTTCTTAAAAAAGCATACGCCATCAAATCATCTAAATGATGGGATTGGAAATATTATAAGTAAGATTTTGTAATTGTCGTTCGTATTTGCAAATTTGCAAAATGGCCCATAAGGTGGAGAATGAATATGATCATAAAATGTCATTCTTCGGATATTTGAATTTGTAAAGTATGAGTGGTTCGGCAGACAAGTCAATAACGTCAACAACTGATGGCATATTTTCATAAGTGAGTCTTTCTTTTTCAATGTATTTAACTTATTTTCAAAATTTAATGAAATTTTCTTTCATTCTTAATTATTTTACTGTTTTCTTCATGTATTCCTAAAAAACATAAACTAGAAATTAATATCTAATAATAGAAAATAAGATCTGTACAGCGTCCTCGAGGTGATTTTTCACAAAAAACGGCGCTATACAAATCATCCAAATATTATTATTTTTTTATTATTCTTCTCTTCTCTGTCTTTCTTTTTACTATGTGTAAACACCCGTATAATAATATTATTTAAATCTTATGTTCTAATAAAATTTAAACTTGCCTGCTTTACTTCTAACAGAAAAATTTTTTTTTTCGAAAAAAATATTTTTGGGATAAACTGACTGGAAAAGTGACATACGACAGTACAATTTTGGACAAATTCTACAATACGATCGATATATTGGAATGAAAAATTTTGAACGATTGAAAAGGTTAACTTCAAAAAAACTAACTATTCTCCAGACACCGTTTTCAGTGCAGAATTAAAATAAAAAAAAACATATTCTTAGGTTATGAAATTGATCCTATAACAATATTTTTTAGGTTTTTCCCTGGAAAATCTTAAATTTTGTGTCATTATACATTTATAATTTGCTTTTGTCTATTTTTTTTGAGTATGTTGTACTATAATAATATTTTGATAATTTGTGAAGCGCCGTTTTTTTGAAAAAATCACCTCAAGGGCGCTGTATGCGCTATGGTAATAATAATAATAAATTAGTAAATTATTATATGATATTATAGTGCGTTTTACCATTAAAATAACCTAACCTAATATAATAATGGGGTAATAACGCAAAACAGATATGTATGCAAATTATGAAGTTAACATATTCATGGAGCAGAAGGTATCTACTATCTTAGGTAATAAAGGTAACTCCAAAGTTAAACAGTTGAAGAAATTAGTAAGAAGCAGGATAACAAATAATGATTGAGAGAATCTGGCTATTCAGGTCTGGTAACTAAACATAGCTGAGGCTATTTCAAGCGAAGTTTCCATTCCTAATATTGACTTTTCACCAATGCAATACATAGAGAAGAAATATTTAATTCTTGGGCTCCCCAATCTATATTATTCCAAACAGATTAGTGTTTTCCATAGATTACAATACATCTTATCTCTTACATTGTACCCAAGTCACGTCGGTCAAATGACTTTGATGAAAAAACACATTAGCATGGTAGATAGTACCTTTCATGGAATATTTTGTTTCTAATTTCTAGTTATTATGACAAGAGTTAAAAACTATGATGCGATAAGATAACAACTGGCGGAGTAGTTCCCTTCGCGTTATCCCTAACAGTCGGTTGTACTAGGGAATGTTTGTAGCCCAAACCGTAAAGCGAGATTAACCAAAAAGTCACGTTTGGGAATCTATTGTTAAATATAAAGAGACTGACAATTATAATCCATAGGTACCTAGTGCTTATGGAATTATACTATGGGAAATGGTGTGAGTGCTTATTAAATTGAGCGTGATATTTATGGTGGATATTATTTATTAGTTATTTAGTGGTATTTTTTTTATGTTTTAACTAGCTATATCTACACAAATTGTATTAGTAGAACATTAATAAAATGTTTAGGGAGATTTAGTTGCGTTTATTTTTAATGATTGCTATTCACATTGAGGAAATGATTGTACATATGCGTGATTGAGTTTACGCTAATAATATAAAAAATTATCAAGTTATTATTTAAGAGATGTATATATACGAGTATACCAACCTTAGTAATGTAATGTAGAAAATACATATCTTGGTATTGAATGTTTTGATAAATAAACAAAGTATAAAGCATCGGTCAACGGAGATGACAGTGGTTGTGTGTTGGAATAGCTTATTGTCATCATTAGTTTCTTTTTTTATGTGTGTTTTTTCACTGTTTTTGTTTAGGTTAAATTCCGTCACAATATCATGAATAAAACACTGTTAAGCTTTTTTCTGCGGGTACGTTTATTTTCGATCGGACTGTTTACTGAACTGCGCTACGGATATTTTGACACTCTGCCAAAATAATTAAGTGGAATAAAGATTTTATTATGTGAATACCGCACAAGAATCCCAATTGTTAGGAGCTAGTGGGATTATGGCGTCCTCAATTGGGGTATTTTGTGAGACTGAAGGGGGTGGGGAAGGAAAGAAGATGTTGAGAAATACCTGGCTATTCAGTTCTGTAACCATTTCCATTCGAAGCAACGTTTTGATTCTGAATGGTGGTCTTTCACCAGGGCGATACTGAGAGCATCTACCACTCAGAAATACGTGTTGTGACTAATGCCATATTCTCGTATCAGAAGAATTGTTGCTAATCATAATATAATAAAAAAGGATCTTATTAAAAGTGCATTTTACTATAAGAAGATAATCATAAGCAATTCCATACATGTACGAGTATATATGTATTCACCTATAAAAATACAAAACGGTGCACCCTCATTGCTATCAATATATCAAATAATAACGTCACTACATGCTCAAATTGCCGCAGATATCTTAAAAAGGTCAAACATTTGAAGCGTAAACAAGGCAAGACCGCTTAAAAAGTGCAAAATTTCCGCGCGACCGGCTAAAAAAAGAAAATTCCTTATTCCTAAGCCAGTCTCGTCTCGGCGCAGCTGTGGGCTGTCCGTCTCCCGCGGGACGCTGCCCATCCCACGGGGCCTGCTCGCGACACTATAACACCTTGTCCCAGTCGTGACACTTTTTTGCCACAAGAGATTTGTTCGCTCGCCTCGTAAACCTTTTCAGTTGTAACGTCCAAACCCCCGGGCTGGGGGCGCGGCCTGTCCCGGAAGAGGCGCGGCCTCCGGGAGGGGGGGCGCCTCCGGCCCAATGGCAGCGCTCGCAAGCAGAGTTTTCACAGTTATAGAAGCCTTTTTAAAAGCTCTCCCGAGCCGCCATTGGCTGCGCGGCGCACGGCCCGCCCCCGCCGGGAGGGGCCGGCCGCGGGCGGGGTGAAGGGGCGACGGAAGGCCCTCGCCAGTCTTGGGCGAGAAGCGATCGCGAGCGGCTGACAACTAGCTCCGTGCATGTGACTCCGCTCCCGACTTCAATCTTACGATATTGTGACACATGACCTCGTATTAACCTCCAAGCAACAAGTTTTAAGTTCATCAATCCGCAACAACATACAAGTGTAACCGTGCCTAGAACATTACCACTTAGATTCAATTATTTATTTTGTTGATACACGTTTAAAAATTCGGTTAGATAAACAATTATTCGAATGAACGAGTTCTTGGCCGCGCGGTGACGGCTGCTGAGGCGTCGCTTTCCGGACAGGTCCTGGAGTTTCCTCGGCCCTAGTTCCAGCTCCCAAATGGAAATAACTTCGGGCCAGTTGACGCCGAGCGTGCGCTTAAAGTGACAGGTACAATGCCGGACAATGGACAACAAGTGAAGAGTAGTTAGCGCGGGCGCTGAACTGTTGGGAAGCTGTTTTGTTTATTAGTTAATAGATTAGTGAATTGGTTTTATTAGAAGATGGCAGCTTACGCCCAGTTTGGCTACACGTACCCCCCCGCATCCCAGGTTAGTACTTTTATTATTGTGCAGATTACCTACCGACAAGGGAAAATCGCCGAGTTGGAAAACACTTTTTTGCAAGATATCCGTGTCAACTATGCCCAAATTGATTAATGATCGAGTTTTCCCTGTAATTTTCTAAATGAAAACCTACGATTTTACATAAAATATTGGTGATTATTTATACATAATTCTTAACTATCTGAAAATGATAATCTGTTGTTAGCAAGTATATTGATTTCGAAATACCTGTGTGTAATAGAAATGCAAAGTGATATTTGAAATCATTCTTTCCAAATATAAATAAATAAAAAGTTGTGTTGTGTTTCTGATCAAATTCTGTTCAGATAAACATATTACAACTTGGTAGTTCGCGCCCATCTTTGTTTTTACAAAAAGCTAAATTAAGGATGTTGGTATTGTGTGTGTAACCATTCATTTAATAAAAAAAGTATTTATTCTGAACTCTAACGTAAGCTGCAATTATTAGCGTTGTATTAGGGCAAAACGTATATATTTTTAATTTCTAATTTCATTCCATCGCGTTTTTTGTGATAAAATTTTCTTTATTCATTAAAAATCTTTTCTTCTGTTTTTGACAATAGCGTCGCATAAAATACAATCTCTGGTTGGTATAATTATAAGACAGTGTCTCTCAAAAGAGCTGTGAAGTTAAAATTAATTGGTAAATCTATATGTAACCATATAGAAAGGAATACATTTCAAGTAAATAAAGAATTATTAACTTTATTTTCCTGATTCAAATAATCTAGTAGGCAATTGCTGGATCTCGAGTGAAGCGTTCCAACTACATGACCGCGGACGTTGTTGAATTATATTGCCGCATATCTAATTAAGTATTATCGAAGTATTACATGTACATATGGTGTTATTTAGCAACATCAAAAATGCCTGGCAATTTGAAGCTGATAAGTATTTTCCTTTGTTTATTTTCCGCTATACAGTCGAACGTGTTGTTCGCATAACAGTTCCTTTCGGAACTAAGATGTATAACGAGCCCAATAGAATTTTGGTCCTGACTGAAAACTTACTTTTTCAGACTCTCATATCCTTAAATTCATTGAAATAATCTCAACATAATCTGTCTCTCGACGAATATCTTTTAGATATACAAATTTTAACCAAATCTTGTACTGTACGACAAATTCAGAAGGTCCGTTTTTTTTTAATTTCGCTCCCATGCCCTAAATCGGAAAAAATAAAATCATAATTATAATTTTAAGTTAATACGTGTGTCTATCTGATAAGACCTGCCAGGTGAGTATGTTCCTGTATATTTTCTTATTTAAACTAGGAATTAATATGTAATAATAGAAAATAAGATCTGTACAGCGCCCTTGAGGTGATTTTTCACAAAAACGGTGCTATACAAATCATCCAAATATTATTATTATTATTAACAAATTTCCTAAAGAGCGAAAAGAACATTTTTGTTAATTAATTATTATATTTTAGTCCTTCCATATTTTCGCGTAGATACCTACATAGGCACGAATTCAGAAAGTACTCACCTACAAAACGATCACCTATGAAATATCTACCTAACTATTAACGTGTTTTATAATTCGTTTTCATTAGAATATAAATTATATCAAAGTCATAATTATTAAATTATAAGATGTATCATTATACTTACACTATACAATGACTATTTTATACAAGTCATCCAGTGAAAAATCTCGGAATTTAATTTGTCTTGCCCAGAGAAAAATACAAGTTGCTCTAATCCATCCAATTCAAATATAGAATAATGTCTACTACAATACATTAAAGGTAGGTACTTTATAAGGTATGTTTATTTAAAATAAATAAATTGATAATTCATTTAACATCAGTTTGAAATTGGAAAAGTTAACACTCGTAAGGTCGTACTTACTAACAAAGAAATATATTTATAGTTAACTATAGAGGGGAAAATGTTTAGGTGATTAGATAGCTCCACATAAATCTTACAAGGCGTGTTGTTAAAAATGTTGCCTAATTTTAACAAATCATATTCATTTAATATGAACCTATTCCGAACGTTCCCAGGAACATACCTATCTGTATTTATACCTAAAGATAAATGCATTATCTACACATGGTTACGCAGGTAGGTAAGAATGAATTATTTCATCTGTACAGTCAGCGAGACCAAGATAACCCCAGTAGTAATGGCATATTATAGATATCATTTGTTTCTGTCTTAACAAAAGACTATTATTTTTGAAAGATTTTTAAGCTTTCCGTCGGAAAATGTTTTGAGTTGAAGCCATGCAGCCCACACGTTAATTGTAGCAGGCTTTGTTTGTGTTCCATTTGTGGAATACCACACGGGCACTATTATTTATTTATTATCGATCTTATTACTTTTAGGTCTATCGATTTTTTACAGCTGCTGGTAATAATATCACGGTACATTCGCACAAAGTTCCCAATTTCCCTTTTAAGGTGCCGCGTGCCGCCAGGCAGTTTTCAACCCAACTCCACACTTCCATAAATAATAATAATAATTCTACACGAGAATTAAATTTATTTTCCGCCATTCTCACAATAACTGTAACATTACACACACGAATGTGAACAGCTGCCATTGAACTGGGGATATGTGTCAAAATAAAGAATAGTTGTATAAAAATGTGTCAGATTTAGACTCGGAGAATGGAACGTTGACGTTTCTAACGACAGATGCAATTATTATTATTCACATTCGAGGGTCGCTGGATATGTGTCAATTTTTTCTTCTGGCTTTTGAGTGGCCGGTTCGGTGGGTAGGTAGGTGCTGCCATCTAGCGCCCGCAGCGGGAATTAAAGCGATAAAAGCACTCGGCCTCGGCCGCAAGTAGCCGGCAAGTGTCCTGCAGGTAGTCCCGTCATTATAATACTTAATAATACGTAATAATGATAATCGTCTCTAACATGGATCCCAAATAATTCCAGGGCCCTCGGGCCCAATGAGCCGATAACAGTTGTTTATAAATATTTACACATTTATTTGGGACCCTTAGGAACGGGGCCATTTAACGTTCTTAATCTCTCGGCGGAATTAAATGCCGACCGGTAGCGCATATATTCCCCGGCGTAGCGCGCTGAGAGAAATAACTTGATTATAAAATTATATCTAAACGATATTATACTCTGAATTTGTAAATTGAGCGAGCTCCGATGAGAGATAAATGCGTTCGCTGCAGATGTAAGATAACATCCGTATATTATAGACTAAATTTACTGGAATATTTCGAGGCAATTTATTACACACGATGAAAGAAATAAGAAGGAATACGAAGTAGCTAGATAAGATGTGAAATACAATTTCAAATGTAACGAGACGTTACCAAAATAATTTATTATATTCACTAATGTAGGTATACGTACATTAGTGAATATCTGTTCCTATTAACTAGAACTTAACATGTTGATAGGTAGATATCTAACTGCAATGTTTATACAAAACGCAGGAGGCAAAATAGTTATTGCTGGCATTAAAATTAATTCTAGTTTTTAAGATAAACGTAACTTCTCATTCATAAAAAAATAACAGCTCACTCTTCTTGATGCCCCTCGGTAATATATCGTTTAATGAATGTAAAACAGTGATAGGACTCATGAATAAAATAGCACTATCTTATTCATTTTTATATGTAGGGATTTGAACGCGACCGTAACATAATTCTCCTCTCTATCAGAGAACATACTACTGGCAAACAGTTTGAATACATTACATAAAATATAAATAATTACGTTTTCATCTCTTAAGGTATAACAATTTAATGTGAAAGTGTAGAAGGCTTTTGTCAAGAAATCACATTCACTTATTATTATTTATAGATGCTCAGTGATGTCATGGGATATTGAGCCGAGGCTAATTTGTATGATGAATTTAGTATCTAGATTAAAATATTCAGATTGTCCAAATTACGTGGTTCAATAATGACTTCCTATGTTTTTTATGCGCCGAGAACGAGAACTTTTATTAAACTTTCGGGCCTTAGAAATAATTTGGGTGAATATTTAATGATACATTATTAATTTTAAATTCCACAACTTAATCGCATTGTGGATTTTCGTGGGGGGTCTCAACATGAGAAGTCATTAATCCTGTACAAATCGAAGGATTAAAACTACAAAACTTTGGCTCAATTTAACTTTTCAAAGAAGGTACATTTGCGAGTGCCACGAGACATATTACGAATGCTAATGATTAATACAATATTTATAATATGTCGTCGGCGCCTTGCCGTTGACCCAGTGTGGTTGATAATCTTATATTGTGCACTGTGCTAGTGTGACTGCTTGTGATTGGCTGCAGAAAACAGCTGTCTGATAAACTTGTGTCAATATTTAACCATCAGATACGAAATCTGCGATTAACCGGGAACGGACCCATAACCAATAAATTATGTAAAAGATTTTGCATTATTAGCCATGTTTTACCTCGTTTCAGCCAGCGCAGGTTGAACAGGTCACTGAATAATAAATATTATTATGATCAGCGATCATTGTCGCCTGATTTATATATCGTTATTTTATTTGAATCTCGAGACGCTTAAAATCAGGCAAAATCCTGAGAAATTACGTATAGCCATAAAATTAAATCATAGTAAACGTTTTCGTATGCGTTGGGAGGAATGCTGCGATAAGGCCGGCATATAAATACCTAAAACTAATTTATCAGTAATAAATTAAAACCAATTACTTGTTATAATCTTATAACATAACTTGTATATCCACATAAGAAAAGAAAACAAGTTATGCATATTTATTAGGTAGGTACCTTACCAAATTATTTAAGCATAATACTCACCTATCAAAGGAAAACATATTTATTGAGGGATGTGTGTGACATACGATAAATAAAATTTAGAAATTTCTTGGGTATATCGTAGGTATTTGGTCAAAATATTTTTTTTTTTCGTAGAAAGCAATTATTTTGTGGTTTGACATATAACGTATTTTTTATTAAGTTTAATTTTGTACCCTGATGATGCTTAGGTTAAGCGAAACCGCTCGGTCATAAAAAAAAAATAAAAAAATGTAGTCTTAAACAAAGTTATTAATTCACTTTCATTAAATATATATAGCTACTATTTTCTCCATGGAACATAATATCGGACGAATTTCATTATTTAAAGCAATTCGCTGTTTTTAAAACTTGTAATTCACGACGTTAACTCGTTCCATTGACGACCAAACGAAAGAAAAAAGCGGATAAACCCTCTTTTAATTAATCCACTTTAAAAACTTTGACTTTCTTCTCCGCCAGAAATGTAATTAAAGGGGGTTGCCATTCTCAGGTAGGGAGGTGGGGCTGGGCCTGGGAAGGGGGTCCGTCCAAAGTAGGGTCGTGTAACAAAAATAAAGCTGTTATATCATCATCATGCTGCAGAGCAAACAGAAGGGTCGCTAGACGGAGTGGAAGATGAGTCAACATTTGCCCACCACTCCAGGCATGGCCTGTGATGCGTAATTTGTATTGCAAAGACAAATCAGACCGCGGCAAGAATCTGGGAAAACCATATGGAAAATAACTACCCCGTGTAAAAATGTTCTGAAACATATAAAAAGCGAACATTTGACTCGGAAACGTTGATAATACCTATTGGTTCCGTATTGCGCAGCTATTTGTTTTTTTCGCAATGCCTCACTAGTTTGAATGCATTCTTTGTTGCTCTATTTAGCAATTAACGAGTGTGTGTTACAGTAGTGATTGCTCTCAGATGAATCACGAATTAACGATAGTTTAATCTGCGCTGTTTGTTGTTGGTTTAGTATTTAACAAGAACACAATGCGCCGCGATAAGTAGTCCGGCTTGTATATTTTATCACGGGAACGAACGTCGGACGCGTGATAGCGCATGGGCATGGGACGGAGTGTTGGTTGCAGTTTGTAGGCTCCGTGTGCCGGGATTCGCGTTCATGTTAGAACAAAATATCGGGTATATGAGAGCTTGCACGACAGCATTTTGCACGTCGCAGAGGTGTGTAAATAATTTATATTACGTCTCTCGCGTACAGCACAAAGGACCCTGTGAATAAATAAATATAAATAGGCGGTAGGTTTACCTTACGGCGCTGCGGACCTCGAGCCACTTGGAGAAATCAAAGCACCGACTGCGGGCCATCTCGAGAGTGCTTGGTTTCCCCAGTTTTAGTAAATATAAGCCGCAGAAAGCCAGCTTTTAAATATTGACAGAGCTTTTGTCGGCGAAACTAAGCCCGCGTACTTAACCCGCTGTTAACATCTATCCGAATGCCATCCACAGTGCCGGGGGAGTGGGACACGTTATTCCATATTCGTAGTCCCCTCTTAGGACATAAGACAATGGCACGATTTGATCGTTGACTGATATTTGTTTGCCCCGTGTAAACAAGAATATTAAATAATATATTGAACGAATAAACATACTCCGAGCCATCGGTATTCTTTCATGTCCACTGTGATATTATATGACGGGGTCGAGTGGCGGATTAAGGAGCTGAAGTAGAAAGCTCCGGGCACTTGTCCATATCGTTCCTCATTCAACATGAATAGATGTGCCTTTTCACATCGCACCGTGCTCGGATTGTCGTAAGGCACAAAGCGCTCAGGTAAGTCTGTGTGTGTTTTTCTGACGTAGTTGCTTGTTTACTCAGCAATACTATTTGTCAAACGGAATGTTTTCGTAGCATTAGCAATTTTCTACAGAAATGTTAAGAGAAAATATGTTGGGAAACGTCCAATAAATCTATATATGGTCGGAGTAGTAAAAACCCATTCGCAGCCGCACTCGAGCTATGTTTCAATAAAGCATTTTAGTCCGTGGCTATCTGCAATCGTCTATCTATGTTTGTATGTTAGAAAGTTAGCATTACTTCCCGCAGTCGCTCGGATACCTTCGCAAGCAAATTTTGCATTGTGGTTTGGAAGTCTTGAATAATTTTAGTAATACTGCAATACCTACGTAAGAATTTACCTAATAGTACCTGTGTATGAGGAATCTACTATATGTATCATTGAAAACATTATAAGTGTCTGCTCATAAGACAATCTAATGATATTATTAAAATAATTACAGAAATACAAGGATTACAATAGATTACAGAAATTATTCTAATTTGTATACCGACCGGTTTCGCTTAGCCTAAGCATCATCAGGATACAAAATTAAACTAATAAAAAAATACAAAGTGTTCATTTATATATACAAATAGATATCGAGAACAAAATATAAAATAAAATAACAGAACGATGAGAAACAATAGAATAACACTTAAATTGTAACAAAAGAACAGAGAGAAAGAGACAGATAATATAAATTGAAAGATACAAATTGTCGACTGAGAAGGTGATTAAAGAATAACGATAAATGTTATGAAATAAAATATGAGAAATGACGGGGTCTAAACCATAGGGGTCCAAGTGACATTTTGGTGAGAATCGAGTTAAGTATGCCATCACGTAAGTAGATTAGTATCCTATATAAATCACAGAAAATCGACGGAAAAAGTGAAGAATGGTCACAAATTTTGGACGAATGTTCCACTTTAAAAAAAAGTTTAAAATCAAAAGGATTCAAGTAATCTTTTTTGAGTACGTAAAAATCATATTTTTGAATTAAATATCTCCACGCAAACATATTCTGTTATTTTTATTTATTTTATTAGCATCAATAAAGAGGTTTAAAACACAGAAAACCGTTGTTCTAGAAAGTACCAAAATGTTACTTGAACCCCTATGGTTTTAGTTGATCCCGTCAAATATACCTAATATTGGACTACTGGAAAAATTTACCTGATTATTAAGAATATGCCTATTGATTTTAATGGTTTTTTTTTATTTTATTTATTTATAGTATTTCTAAATTATTGAATCTGTTGCCCTGATCATTTTTGTGAAGAATATGAGTCCCATTTAATTTTGTAAAAAAATTGTAAATCTTAGGCTAAACGAAACTATAAGCATCGAAAAAATGAAAATAATATCCGATGTCATATACAAAGTTATTTTTAAAAATTTCTTTACACATGTCAAACCACAAAGCGATTGCTTTCTACGAAGATATATGATAATATTATTGGTATAAAATATACTTGTATTTCTAAAGAATCCAGTCAATACTACTTTAATCCAATATGTCGTTTCATCCAGGTAAGTGAGTTATTCGCCAGTATTGACTCGGGGTTTCAATCCATTTATGTGCGAGTTATCCACGACTGTAGCTTAACTCATAATCCTCCCTAACCGACTAAACTGCCTGTTCATTGAGTTTCAGGGGTTCTGTTTGTTCAGATATACTTACCGTCTTTTTTATAACTCACAACTCGGTTCGTATTAGAAATTGGATCAACGAACCTAGCAGCGTCATCAGCTATTGGGAGGTTGATACTTCTAATGCGAAGTATATATACATACTTCGTAGGTAGCTTGGAGAAACAATGTATGGAGAGAGAGCTAATTATTTTTACCCAACCGATACAAACTTGCGATAAATCACTTTCTCCGGGTTTTTACCTCGCACACCATGAGAGAGAAATAGACAACAAATATAATACTCCGCTTCCACCTACTGCTTGCATCTTGGGCTTCTGGGTCACCACGGGACTCCGCCCACATATTTTATTATGCCACTAAACTTGACACAACTAAGCGGTTTTTTAGGTTTGATGCTATATTTTTGTTGATATCAATTCTATGAAAAAGTGGTTATGCGAATAAACAAAAACATTATGTCGATATGTGAAATGAATGGATGTATAAATACCCTAGCCTTGGTCTTAGCCACGCCCAGGTCCGCCGAATCAGGTGAAAATCATCAAAAACTGACTACACTGCCTTAGATTGGTACCACTCTATATACTCTAAGGTAGGTAGCTATTTGAAGTATTGGGACTTAAAAGCTTGGAATATATCTGTGTGCGCAAGGAAGAACGGAATTAGTGAATAAAATCAAGTTTTAAGTTAAGTGTGCAGAATTGTTTCTTAGATACATATCTATTAAGGACAAATGAGACGGGTCAGAAAATAAAATAATGTGCTATTATTTTTTGAAAAAGGACATGACAAGATTACATACAAAAGACGAAATTCCCAAATTTTTTTTTGGCTCTCCTGAACATCCGCGCTTATTGACTCATTCCGTTCTTCCTTGCGCACACAGATATACTTCTGTCGATTTTTATTAATAACTCGTTGAAAATATATTTTATGAAACAAGCGCCTTTGAGGTGATATTCTCTTTAAAAAATATTTTTTAATTTAAAATTTAATTCAGTTTAAAAATTAGACAATTCTTATTATTATTAATAATCTTAGTTTAATCTTGTTGAATGCTTATTTCATTAAGCATATCTTATTAAATATTCAGATTTTGATGTCATAAAATTTATTTGGAGATTTATTCGACCAAAGTTATGCTAACTTTTGCTAGCTATAATGCAACGTTTCGGTAAATATATGTTATTGTGCAACTGTACGCATATCTTTTTCATCGGTTTTGCATCATTATTGATAGTTTATCTCACTTATCTAAGCCATTTCAGAGTATTACGGGTCACGACACTTGTATATCAACTGCAGGTATGAGGTCTAATCATTTTCATATTTTAGTAGAAAGCAATCACTTTGTGGTTCCACATATTTAGTGAAATGAAAAAAAAAACTTTGTATAAGACCACAGATTTAATTTTAATTTTTATGACTAACCTGTTTCGCTTAGCCCAATCATCTTATTGAAAAGACCATACCTTCCATAAAAGCACCAGTGCTCATATTCTTTACAAAAATCGTCATGGCAACAGATTAAATAATTTAGAAGCACTTAAAATAAAGAAAGTCATAAAAATTAATAGTTACATCCTAAATAATCAGTTAAATTTGTCCAGTGGTCCAATATTAGGTATATTTCCTGTAAACTCAAATTATTGTATAATAATTGATATTATTTGTCTCTTCCTCGCTGTGGCTTTGTTATAATTTTAAATGATTATTAATTGTTTTCTCACTGTTCTTTTATTTTATTTTGTATTGTGTTCTCCTTCTGTATGTATACATAACCATACACTTTTTATTTTTTGATTAGTTTTTACTCACACCGGTCGGTAGCTGAGTGGAAAAAACGCGTTGAATTCCCACCCGGGCGTCGTGCGATCAATTCCTCTGCTGGCTAAGTTCTCCATCATTGCACAAGCATCTTTCGCTTATTATGATGGCGGTAGGAATTTTTCAAATATTGTCAGACAATATTTGAAAAATAAATTTATATATATATATATATATATATAGTTTTGTACCCTGATGATGCTTAGGCTAAGCGAAAACGGTCGGTCATAAAAATCAAAATAAAATCTGTAGTTTTATGTGAAGTTATTACTTAATTTTTACTAAATAATTTCACTAAGAATTGACGTATTTACTCACTTTTTAATTCAATGCTTAGTGAAAGTAAAAACATAATATATAGGTAATGTTTACACGCAAATTGAATGTAAACATGATACAGAAGCAGCCACGGTATGCACTGTTCGTCAGAAGCGGGAACCTACCCAATCAGTCACGTGGGGAAGGTTGTATAAGGCTTCTCGCGCTACTTATAGATTTTTGCACCTCCTGAAATACCCCTGCGTTGGGTGCGACATAAAGGCACGCAATGTTACGCTATACCCTTGAAGAGTTTGATGACTCAGATTCGGTGATATCCGATGATGGAAGAAAATTCTGAATTCGTAACATCACTGCATTTGGATCACAATGGTAACATTGAAAAGCAATGGCATCGGTAACAAAGTTATTATTAACAACGAACTTTTTCACTACCCGTTCGAAGACATCCGTAAGCTATTTATTCACACTTGTGAAAATACTTCTTCAAGCTTATTCCAACTACTTACGAAGATAATGTCGAGCTATTTCATCCACTTATAAACACATATTTAAGCTTTTCCACCCATTTTTGAAAACTAGAGCTTTTTTGTCCAACGATGTTGGCTTATTCTAAAAATTGGGTAACTAACTAACTAACTAACCATCACGCCGTTTCCCCGCAGGGGTAGGCAGAGAGGACGGACCGCCATATAACTCTGTCTTGGCACACACTCTTTGCTTCATTTACATTTATACATCGTCTCATACATACTCTTCACATGACCCGATTCAAGTATTTGATTTACTTGATCGTGCCATGTCTTTCTCGGGCGTCCTCGACTTCTTTTTCCATTCACTTTCGCATCATATTTTCTTTTCACACTCCTTTCTTCGTTCATTCGCTCTACATGCCCTACATGCGAAATTGGATATTTATTTTTTAATCTACATCTTCTCACATTTAACAAAGTTCTTTAGCTTTTCCACCCACTTCTGAAAACAACCTTTATCTGTTTCCATCCAACATTAAAGACATTCTGTAATTTTCCACCCCCTTATGGGCATATCCCCAATTTTGTCCGGCTGCTTATGAAGATATCAACGACTGTTTCTGCTCACTTATAATCACATAAAAAAGCCGATCCAACTATTTGAAAACTTTTCCGCCCACTTATGAAAAAAATCTCTAGCTTTTTACACCTCTTATGAACACACAACATTCTTAATCTTTTCTACTCGCTTATGAAAACGGAACAGATAAAAAGGCTTTTTCCCCCCTTCTTAAGCATTTTCGCACACCTATGACAATATCCTCCAGCTTTTTCCACCCATTTATGAATACACAAATATGTGTCCCCACCATTTTCAAACTTTTCCGCCCACTTATGAAAACATCCTTGAGTTTTTCTTCTTACTTATGAAAACATGACGTATTGTCATTATTGTAACTAACACACCCGCAGGAGTGCAGGAGTAGACAGAGGATATACCGCCATACTCTGGCGCAGTATTGGCACACGCTCCTCGCTTCATTCAGATTCATACATCGTTATTTCAGTGTAACAAGTTTCTATTATTTCAACAGTTGCTGGTGCAGGGCGGGCAGCCGACGACCGGCGCCTCGGCCACCTCTCCGGGGGCATCGTCCGCGCACGCGCCCTCGCTGAGCCCCGCCGGCTCCGCGCCCGGCAGACTGGCGCCGGCGGCGCCCCGTCCCTGGCGCGCTGGCGGGCCCCGGCGCCAGCTGCTGCGAGGGCGGCCACCCCATCATGACGGACCCCGTGTCCGGCCAGACGGTGTGCTCGTGCCAGTACGACCAGGCGCGGCTCGCGCTCTCCGCCGGCTACCCGCGCCTCTCGGGCGGCGTGGGTGTCTACGGGGCGCCCTACCCCAGCACGGACCAGAACCCGTACCCGAGCATCGGCGTCGACAGCTCGGCGTTCTATTCGCCACTGGTGAGTACATACCTTCCTATCAACTCTGCGCATATGTAAAGGCATACCGCTGATAGCAAACGGATTGCAATTTTTGAAGCACAGACGTCAGGTGAGAATGCTGTCGTTATTCTACCGGTATTTCAATAAAAGATGCTCTGAGGAACTAGCGTCATTGATCCCTTCGGCGTCGATGCATAGTTGGAAAGCTCGCCAAACGCGTGCCCAATATTTGTATACAGTTGACATTCGACACATGAGAACGGGTCGCTTCTACGACTCGTTCTTGTGTTCAACAACTCGACTTTGGAATGGTTTGCCGATCTCTGTGTTTCCTCCTTCCTGCAACATGGACATCTTCAAGGCCCAGGTTCACTCCTTCCTTTTCTCTGAAAGACCCTACAATTAATATCATGCAAGAAAAAAAAAAGATACAATTGAGCCATCGAACTCTTGGACTGTGAGCTCTGGTGTCATGAAATTTGTTTATTTTTTTGTGGTTTTTAAAGCTAAACGCAGCGATTTTCAACTCCAACGGTCATTTCCATTATGAGTTATGATGCTTTGAAATAGCCATCCCAAGCTTGATGTGGTTAAAATGTTGTTAATTTTACACCATAGTACCTATACGTACCAACACAGACATGGCTTTGGTTTCTCACGGCCAACTTATCCGAAGAACGTAGGCACCACAAACATATATAGATTTTTGATGTTGTGAAGCTGTACTTATATGCATTACACAGGCCCGTATGTAAATACAGAATTAATGAACATTTTCTTAAATTTAAGCCGTTACCTAAACATCCTGAACTATTATTGTTACATTGTGGAATTAATATCCAGCCACTGAAGTTATTACCGAGCTCTCCTTTTACATATAATCGCTGTACGATTATCGGGTCCAGCGCCGTATCAAAATTTATGTTAACAAAGTGTTGGAACACAGTGGGTACCTACATATTTATAAAGATAAAGATTAAATTTATTAAAATAAAGTCCTACCTCTTAGTGTATGGATACCTATCGAGTGGGCAGCTCTGTAATTATTGGTGTCGCCTTCCTGAGGAACGTTCAATAAGACGACCAAACTAAACATATTTCTAGGTAGGTACCTACCTACTCTATTTTATAAAAAAAATAAAAATACATTTCAATATCCCAACTGCTGATACCCGGTGGAACTATGGCATCCCCAGTTAGGGTATGCTATGGGGTCGAAGGGTGGGGAAAAGAAAATGAGATGGTGAAGACGAAGGTTGGGAAGTACATTTTTAATTTTTTTTGTAATGAATACCACACAAGAGTCCCACCTGTTCCCAACCGTCTAGAGCCAGTAGGACTATGGCATCCCCAATTAGGGTATGTTATGGGACCGAAGGGTGAAGTAGGGAAAATGAGATGGTGAAGAGGAAGGTTGGAAAGTACCCGCCTATTCAAATCTGGTCACTAAACATGGCTGATATTTTTTAAAGCTGAGAGTATCTACAACACGGTAAAAGACATAGCCATGGGGTAACAAAAACATTATTGCTAGGTATCGGCTGAACTATTTAGAACACTTGTGATGAAGTGTCACAAAACTGTGCTATAAAAAATCAACGGTTACTGAGAATATTCAATAATAAAGGGTAAGTAACACATTTATTGCTTAAAACTATCTGAGTAATTATAAAATCGTTTTAAAGGTTTTCTTGAAATATGCGTTTTTTTTTCATAAATGACTTCAATGGGGTTCATTAAAATAATTAATACCTCACATCTGTCCAATTTAGAGTGTAGACAACAGTCGCAGCAGCGATTATTGATCAAACAATTTTAATGTATTCAAATATGTGCATAGATTTTGGAGCGACCCTCGCATAATAATTTGATCAGCGTCGACCGGTCGGGCGACCTCTCGCGTATAAAACATCAATTACATATTCAGAAAACAGCCTCGTTTTTAAAATCGAAAATAATTATATCGAAATTAAACCCCCGTCCGAAATTAGGCCTATCGACCGATCAAGATTGCTTCTTCAAATTATAATAAAAATATCAGGTTCTGATCTCGGACCATAATAATAAAGCATAAGTATGTGCTACTGAAAAGCTGGACGTGCTGGAACAGAATCCATGCCTTAATGACACTGCCGCTAATGACCGCAGATGAAAAAGTCATCGGCATATTGTTATGACGGTCATTCCTGCAATTGATTGCTGAACTCATAACAGATATGAAATTATAATGCAATTGTGTAATCTCTACTACTTTATTGTGTTATTTTGCGGTATTGAGTTAGTTACCAAGTTGTTAGTGCTGTTTAATGAAGGCAGATGAAAAAGTCAACGGAATATTATTACGATCTTCATTTTTGCAATTTATTATTGAACTCATATTAGATATGAAATCAATAAGTTTTTTTTTACCCCTATTCGGTTTATTTAGTGGAACTTGTGCCTACTGCAGGTGAAAAAATCATCGAATGTTATTAAGTAATGCAATCGCGTAATTGATTTCGTCCGACTAATTATTTTGAAGTTGTTTGCCAGTTTTTTCAATGAAACTGAAATTACAGATGAAAAAGTCATAAATATATTTTTATGAAGATCGTTTCAGCAATTAATTTTAGTATTATGCTTAAAAATAATTGAATGTTTATATATGTTCTTATGACGTGTTTACTTCGAAAGTTTTGTTAATAACGACTGCAGATGAAAAATCATCGGAATTGATGACTTTTCACCTGATGACAATCATTTTGCATTTGATTGCGGAACTCACATTTGATATGAAATGATAAGACTAGTTTCCATTAATTTAATGTTTTTGTGTTATTTTAGAAAACTAGCGCTGCTAATGACTGCAAATGAAAATGTTATCATAATGATTATGTCTGCAATTTACTGACACGCCATTATGAAGTTGTTGTATTTTTTTAATACTTATTTTATAGAACACTGTAACGTGTTAAACATCACATAAATATACCTAAAAGAACTTAAGAACACGGGAGAAATTTAAAGTATTCAACGATATAAAAAAGCCTTTCCTTTTTTATAAAATGGGTAGGTAATGCTTAGAACAGTTTAGGAGAAACCGACCGTAAATGGCGCTTAAGGCTGTACCGGTTTCGATAACACCTAATCGTTTTAATTGTTTTTCACTGTTTTTTGTAGACAGTTTGTAAAATTTACAGTCACTGATTTCATCATCTTACAAAGTTCATTACATGACGTTAACACTCTCCGACAGAGAAGGACAAAACAAGCTACAGATTTATGTTCACAAAGAGATTTGAAAGTGAAGAGTAGTTTATTTACCAAGGATACGTTCTGTGCATCCCAAATGATATCAGCTTCCTCAGTGTTTGTATTAAAATTGAAACCGAATATGAATCATTAATTTAAAATGAATGCTACAGGTAGCCGGGAAAATCCACACCGAGAACATACTAATAAATTCCTCGGCAGCTTATCTTCCAAGGGTGGTAGCATCGCAGGAGTTATGTCGAGAGAAATTTGATATCTCGAAGGCCAATAAAAGCAAAAAGGTAATGCTCGAGAAAAATTACGAGAAATTAAATTATCATATTCTTGAGTCGAACTGCTACCGTTTGGAAATAGCTTCACATAATAAGAGCGTTTTAAAACGCGAACACGAGATAGATAGGTAGGAGGGTCCAGGAAATATAACGAAGGGAAGGGATATGTTTTTGGCGAGCGATTTAATGATGGGACGCCGGGTAAAAAATAACTCATCCCGCCGAGTGACTGAGGGACGATTTCCGTTTGTAATTCCGTAACCATTTTAGTGTTCCGATTCTAATACTTCACGGCCCACTTACTCCTGCCCAATCTCCGCGTTCACACAACTCTCCCTACATGTTCCCTGGCGTTACATGTAGCGCGTCGGTAAAAATATATTTTACCATCAACAATTGTATACTTTACTCAGCTCTTTGGGATGAATGTATAGTGTAATGTGTTAGAAATGCAATAATTATCAATACATTCTATCCTTATTTATAACTGTAAGTTTGCTAGATAAACCTACGAAGCCTCTTTGTTTCTTTGTATGGCTAATCGTATAGCGCCCTTGAGGTGATTTCTAACTAAAATGCGCGATATAAATTATCTTTTAATTATTTTTATTAATACGTTCAAAGTGATAAAATAATATTTAATTACCAAACAAGGAATCAGAAGTAGGCAATTATATTGCTTTTTGTAAAAGCTAAAAATAATCGTAATTACTTAATGGAAACATAATATTGTTTCAAGATAACAAATAAACAAACAATTTTATTATGAAATGTTTTTTATCACACTGTAATAAAAAATCACATAACCGAAACTATTGACTCCAAAAGCGGCCATAAATAACCAAATTCGAAAAAGGCGCTACTCCGAAAGATTATCCGGAGGAACTGAGCTCCCGGCTCAAAACAGTATAAAGCCTTAAAAGAAAACACGCGACAGTGAGCTCTTTGTGGATGTGTGAAAGCCTTTATTTGCTTGCGGGTTTACGAATGCGATCCGGTAAGGGAGGATACGACACGTGAAGTATAAAGGCGAGGGACAATGTGTCACGATGCCAATTAAAATGCAATAACAGTTTTTATGGAGCCAAACATCATGACTTATAAATTTATTTGCCAACCCCTTTTGGCACGACGGCAATGTATTTGGATGATGCCAAGAAATGGTTTGTAAAATGACGTTATGCCAATAATTGAAGACTTCCTAAAATAGCACTTGAAATTCTTCACTCATTCCATGACAAACAAGAAACATTGTGTGACAAATATCATATTTAAAAAAAAAAATTCTTCTTGTACTCACTGTCACTTACCTCAGAACAGGTTCTTATGACCTAGTGAGGTAGGTAATGTAAAAAAATAATGTGAGAAACAAAAAGTTAATAAATAAATAAATATCGTTTTTATTATATTACACTTTAATGCATCGTGTAGCCAATATCAGCTCCTTCGTGACTCATTAGATAACTATATTTAAGAAATCAATTCAGCTGGTACACGAAGGACTCCGTTGTTCGAAGTCAGAGGTTGCGGATTCGATTCCCGCAGCAGGGCATGCATATATAGAATTAAAATGTTCTTAAGATATATAAAATAGCCGCTGCCAGTCTACTGTGCCTTGTGATTCTGAAGCGAGTATGATAGAATACTCGATTAAAGCTGTTGTAGTTGCAAGGAACATCAATAAATAAATTAATCAATCGAATAACGAGTTTAAGCGCACATTATTTAATTATAATTTACTATATAGTTATATATTCTCAACAATCTCAACAGCTTAAAGAATATCTAACAAAAAATCATTCAAAAGGCACAATATTCGTTATAAACAAAGCGCCTTTAGACATTAAGAGAATAAACACATTATGGATGCATATACGAGTATTTCAATTAAATGATTCGATATTAGTCTGTTTTCATAATTGGCCTCTAACGTCCTCCTGCAATATGCGATTACTGAACTCATTGAATAAATTGGGGTTGAACGGTATAGTGAATCGTAGTTAGGACTATACATTATGCATATTAGGAAATAAGCATCATGATTGCAAGAGAAACAGAATTAGTTATTTTGTTTTAATTAATTTATTCATTTTGGAGAATAAGGATACAAAGAGATAGGAGACACATAATTAATTGTCATCCTTCCATCAATTTCCCTACGAATAAAATAATAGTTATGAAACAGGGAAAATACGACTTGAGAATTCGTGCCTGTAGAGAAATTTCTGAATTTTTGTATGAACACTCCCTTTGTTGGAGTACCTCTGTAAGTAGGATATTTGAAGGCAGCCGTGTTAGTTGGCAAAAACAATTTTCTTTCACTTGTAAGCACCGAATAGTTCAATGTGTGGGTACATTCCGCTTCGCCATTACTGCAGCGAGCTGGGAAGATTCCCATTGGTAGGATTCGTATAGTTTACATTTGTTTTTTCTTTGCGCGTCCGTTCGGCGCCTCGCAACTTGTTGCAAACGACGCATACTCGCAAACACTCGCTCGGCTCCGAACCCTCGATAGCACTGAGCGAGTGTCCGGTGGCGGCGAATAGCGGGCTGGAAGTATCCTACTCGCACGGCTTGTTTCGCGGGAACCGGATCCAACGCCGCGCAGGAATAATGCGCCCGCTGACGGAAAGCTACCCTCTTGAAATGCTAAATGAATTCACTTCTTATTTATTAAGGCAATACACTTTTTACCACGGCGTCGAGGATATGTCAGGATATTATTTTCTGCGCAAGACGTTTATGTATTACACGTGCAGAATAAAATGTTTGGCTCGGAATGAATCCAGCAGTGTTGTTGTTCTCTCGTGCCCACTTATACGAACATAAACGTGCTGCTAATAATATAAATAATTATTATCTTTATTTCACACGCAAAGCGAATATTGGTGCATGCATCAACCATATCGGTCTGTCAGGGAGGATTGTTTAAAGTTTGAAATCATCGCAAACAACGAAATAATTCCCATTATACAATATATCTTAAACCCAGAATAGTTAGCTTCATTTTTTAAATGAGTGCTCGTATGCTTTGTTTTTCGTAGATAATTGATCCACTCAGTGTATCGATTGCTAACAATCTAATCACACTCAATTGATTCAATCTTAATTCGTAAAACGAGCCATTATAAATACACTTTATTCTCTTAGTAACACTATTTCCAACAAAACTGTAGGTAAATAACAAGGTACGGTATTTTCAATTGATTATTATGAAATCGAGTTTTTTATCTTACGATATCTTTCTCATATTAGAACATAAAAAGTATTATTCAATTCGATGTACACATTAACTATTATGCATAAGATAAAGTTGGGAGCTTTTAAGAATAGGAAGAACGAATGAATTAATGTAGAATATTATTATTCTTGAGCCAGTAAACTCTGATGGTACCAACCATTACAAACTCCATGCAGTTCGCGCACCTAAGACGTACAGGTGTAAGTGTGTAAGGCCTTAGGTTAAAATAACTGCATTTCAAAGATGAGAAGTGAGATATGGAAGCAGTGGAGCGGAGAGAAGACGAAGACACGCAAAGTTTAGACGTATCACATTATTGTGCAAGTTCTTAAGCCCAGTGGATATATGCCTGCAAAAAATAATGCATTTTCAGGAAAACAAAAACATTTTTCACTTACTATTGTTGCATTAACATGACGCTTTCGTTTATCGCGGAGTGTTTCGCCAACAGTATGTTGCGCTGGTCATTGATTTAGTATCTGAAAAATGAGATGGAAGTATTTTTAGATACCATATTGGATGACTGGATTTCTGTAGTTGCGTATTTAACTCTTGAAAATGCCTACGCATAAGGGGTCGAAGATCAAGATATCTCCTTTCAGCGAATGTGCTTATAATGTGGAAGGTGTTCAGTTTTGGATGTTGGTAACTAAAAAAGATGAAGGCAACTTAAGCCCAAGTTTCAAAATGTCCACTGGGTTAAGGTTGGAAACCAGCAGACCTTAGTAGGATGTGACGCGTTCGCTGCGCTAAGCATCGCCCTCAGAGTGCTGCGCCATCAAATAAAATACACGGCAATAAGTTCAATTAACACTCTGCTCATCTGAAAAAACTTTGACACAATATGTATATTAATGAAAATGAAATAATAGCTCTGTGTAAGACCACAGATTAAATTTTATTTTTTATGACCGAGCGGTTTCGCTTAGCCTAAGCATCATCAGGGTACACAATTAAACTAAACAAAAAAAAAACGTAGTGTACTCGTACATTTTAAGGGAGAACACAATATAAAATAAAATAAGAAAACAGTAAGAAAAAAAAAGAATAACACTTACTATCACAAAAGAACAGAGAGAAAGAGACAAATAATGTTTGACATATTTTCATGAAATATGTCAAACCACAAAATGATGCTCTCTTCAACAATATGTATATAATGCTTATGACTTAAAATAGGACAAGGGGAGAAATTAACTTGATGTTAACTCTTGTTACCTGTAGTGTGAAAGCGGCTTTTCAAAATTTCGTTAAACAAACTCTCGAAGGTAATATTATCATTCGAAAAATATCGCAATTTTGCGATTTTTAAACAAAGGCCGTTTAATTCTAGATAGCTTCACCCATAAAAATACCGTTAATTATAAAAATCAATTCAAGGTTGACCTTCTTACTAAAACTACTCCCATAATCGTTTACATAGTTTAAACAACCTAACTGAAAGCCTTAAGTTATTCATATTGAATCTTTAAACTATTTGCTTTGTTTATTACATTTACATTTAGACGGTCTGCGTAGTCGAGTAGTTAAGACGCTATGCTACAAATCCAGAAGTCACGAGCTCAAATCTCACCGCGCACAAATAAATTTAATTACATTAAAATGTGTTATTTCTCATTTAATGGATGTAAAATAATATGTATTTTCGTAGAAAGCAATCACTTTGTGGTTTGACATATTTAAAGAAATGAAAAAAAGAGATCTTCGTATAAGACCACGAATATATCCGTGGTCTTGTAAAAATTTATTTTTAAATTTTTTAAAAATAATGTCTATCATATTTGCGGCACGTACCAGAGTGGCAGATACGAGAAGTATCGTCCTGGTGAAAAGCACCATTCAGATTTGAAAGGTTGCTCGAAATGACTTTAATAGCCAAGTACTCACCAACCTTCCTCTTCCTCATCTCCTTCTATTCTTCACTGACTTCAGCCTTACACCCTAATTAGGGATGCCATAGTCCCACTGGCTCCATACGGTTAGATCAGTTGGGACTCTAGTGCGGTATTATAAAATGAATAAACCATGAAATTATTTTGTTTGGATCAATCTTTATAAATACATAATTAAATATCTATACTACGGTAAAAAGTTTTGTTATATCGTTGTTATCGCAACGTCACCAGAACAAAGATAATTAAAATAATAATTTATTACTTTATTCCACTTTTTTATTTTCTGACTGGACCGGTTTCAGCCTATAACGGCCATCTTCAGACAAGTACAAGTTGTTCTTATTCTATGGCTTATACACTATTTTATGGCTTGTATACTATTTTATAATATTTTATTTTATAATAAATAGTATATAAGCCATAGAATAAGAACAACCTGTACTAGTCTGAAGATGGCCGTTATAGGCTGAAACTGGTCCAGTCAAAAAATAAAAAAGTTGAATAAAGTTATAAATTCGTTTTTATTTAATCATTAAAATGGAATTCCACCATGAATTAACAGTTAAAAAATTAGAAATAATAAATTAAAATTAGTACTAAAAAAAGTGTTATTGTTAAATTTAACTATCTGAAATTATATAAATGTTACGATGCATTAATATTAGTATAAATATGAATTTAAGATTTACAGCATGTCAAAAAATGTGTAAATGATGTTCAACAATAAACTCGTTTGGGAAATAAATAAACGCACGCTCCAAAAAATGTAAAATTATTCATGTTTTATAACGTATATCTATTTCGAATTAAGAACTACATGTTTATATACATAAAAGTAAACAAATACACGAAAAACTTTTGAAACGTCACATTTTTGCTTTCTGCGATGGTCGTTGCTGTCAGTACGTACGTATGTACCGAGTAAAAAATCACCAATAATACCTGTCATTTACAAGACGGGTCCGTCAATGCTACAGAATACAGGTATGCATTACATTACATATTTTCCATTCTTTCGCACTTCGGCGGCCCGAATGATGTTGTCACCCTCTCGCTCTGGTAACCCGATCGCCTGTGACATTTTCACAATGAGAATGTTTACCTGTCCGAGGGAAAGAGGAAGAGCGTTCTTTTCACAAATGTAGAATTTTTACTGCTTTGTTTGGGCGCAGAATGGCGGCGAAACGTTTATTTGCAGGAAGTTATAAAACAGTTTATTTCAGAAGAACGACATTCTGGAAATGTTAAGTTTATTATTTCACTTTTTTTTAAAACAATTTCAAGACGCGTTCGGATATCAAAATGCAAATTAACATAAATTAATTTAATGCGTATTTCCATCCGTACAGTTAAGGTTAGATACCTACTTACTTAAACGTATTTTTTTGTGGTGTGTCCTAGACTCGACTCGACTTGATCCAATTCGAATGCCGCAGCGGGTATCGAGTACTTGATAAAACGATCTGCACATATGAATTTTTGTTATGAACATTTGGATTTAGAAATATCTTTACCCTACGTAGATTATCAGAGTAGTAGGCTAATAATGAATAAAAACGACGAATGCATTATATTGTCGCCGGAAGGGCAAAAGGATTGAAGCGCCATTTTTGAAAATTTACACCAGAGCACATTAAAGTTTTTTTCGTTTTACAATGAAAGTCTTCAGTACCTAGCTGGATTTCGAAAAAAAAATTCAGGTAAGTCAATACTCTCACTGAGTTGAAATGGCTTTAGCCGTGATTGGTGACCATATTTTAAGAGCCAGGTACTTCTCAACCTTCCTCTTTTCCATATCCTACTTTCCGTACTACTTTCAACCTCACAACATACTACAACTAGGGATGCCATAGTCTCACTGGATATATCGATTTGGGAGCCGTTGGGACTCTTGTGCGGTATTTACTATGAAAAATAAATGAAAATAAATTTAGATTTGATCTCCAAGCACGGCTCAAGCCATTCCAAGCAACGTTTCGGTTCCGAATGGCGGTCTTTCGCCAGGGCGATACTCGGTAGAGAGGATTTTGGTGAAGTTTTTTGACTATCGTGTTTCGGTGCAATAAGTGAAATCGCATGTTCAGCCGCACTGAGGATGGTTCGTGGTAGGTACTCGTGCTAATGTCAAGAATTAATTTTTCTCCGAAGCACGAATTCGTCACGCGGGACAACTTTTACCAAGTTAATCAAACTCTAGCGCACTGCGTAGGTACGTTGGGTTTTTCAACATGAATTATGCGTGGCTTTTTGACGAATGGCGGAGAACAGCGTTAATTATTAATAATGTTAAATTATTGGAATACATTAATTCAAAAAGGGATCATGTTCGTAGTCGCGATTTTTAATTTGAATTGCGACATGGGCTTAAATGATTTGTGTGGTCTTAGGTCAACATGAAAAAAGTGTGAAAATTACAATTCATAAATATATTTATTGTCCCTAAAAACCGAAAAATAATATGTTAACCGAAAATCCTTGGTTTGGTTGATTATTTGTGTATAGGTTTGAATTATCACAGTTATACCAAACGATTTAAAACACTAATTATGGTACGCTCTATCCAATGAACACACTTTCAGATCATGAAAATGGCACAAACATGGGAAACCAAAGAGTTGAAAATGTTAACTGCAGATTTTGTTATAGCTGAAATATTTTTTAATGGCAAGTATATGTTATCTACAATAATAACATTGTATTGCAGAAATGCATTAAAATGCTACATAACTAACTAACTAACTAACCATCACGCCGTTTCCCCGCAGGGGTAGGCAGAGAGGACGGACCGCCATATAACTCTGTATTGGCACACACTCCTTGCTTCATTTAGATTCATACATCGTCTTATACATACTCTTCTGTTATTCTGACTGATTCAAGTATTTGATTTACTTGATCGTGTCATTCTCGGGCGTCCTCGACTTCTTCTTCCGTTCACTTTCGCATCAAATATTCTTTTCACACTCCTTTCTTCGTTCATTCGCTCTACATGCCCAAACCATCTAAGCGTCTCTTTCTTGATCCTATTCATTACGCTCACATCAGCCTTGCATTCTTTCCGGATATCCACATTTTTAATACGATCATACATGGTTTTACCGCACATACGTCTCAAAGGTCTCATTTCCACAGCATTCAGTCTACTTTCATCCTTCCTCTGCCAGTTCCATGTCTCACTGCCATACATCAGGGTTGGTATAAGTACTCCATTGTGGACTGCTAGCTTCGCTTCTTCGGACAATTTCTTATTTGCGCCAACAGCGTTCAAAAAAATGCTACATTATATATTAAATTTAGTATGTTAGCTATGACATTCATGAACAATAGTTAGTGTATTTGTGTTGGTACACACGTTTTTTTAATAACAAAACGCAAAATACTGAATATCTCAGAATGACTCGACACTTCGTTAGCAGGTTCTTTTCATAAGGTCTTCTATTATCATAAAAAAAAGATTTTCGCACTATAGTTATATGGTCTTTAGACCACTGTGGGTGAAAAGAATGGTACTTCGAGAAAAAAATTTGGACTGGTTCAACATTAATAGAATTAAAAATGTAAAATTCTCACGTGGAAAATAAAGACATAAATAACAAGGCCGTCTAACAGAATCGCATATTCAAAGGATCTTATGAGTGTCGTAAAGCATTTTTAAGTCCACACAAATTAATAATTAACAATGTGAAATAATCTTTTTTTTTTATATTATATATTTTTGTCTGTAAAGGAAATTGAACCTACACGACTTCGAGCTCCGTTGTCGAGCGGTTAAGATCCTCGACTACGAAATCAGAGGTTGCGGGTTCGAATCCCAGCGTGCGCAAACAAAATGTATTTATTTAATTTGTTTTATTTCAAATACATATATTTAATAAACAGTATATTTAAGATATGCTCTAGAGTAGTAGATATTCCTAGCATTTAAACGCTGTTTGAAATGGCTTTAGCCGAATTTGGTGAGCATATCTGAATTGCCAGGTACCTAGCAACCTTCATCTTCCTCATTCTTCCTCATCTTCCCCGCTGCTTTCAACCTCATAAAATACTCCATTGTATGTCATAGTCCAACTGGCTCTAGACGGTTTGGAACAGTCTTGTGCGGTATTCACATAAAAAAAAGTTAGAAAAACAGGAGAGTATGTATGAAAGGATTTTTGATTGTGAGTGAAGCAAGGAGCGTGTGTCATGATGTTGTGTGGTGGTCTAAACTCTCTGCCTACCCTTTTGGAGAAATGGCGTGATGTTTAGTAACTTGCTATACCGTGCATTGACAGATGGCATTTATGAATGATACAAAAGGCCGAAGCCTCGTAAATGGTCACCAACACTCAAAATGGGTGAAGCCGAACCAAAAGCCGCCCGCAGGGCCCAGCGGCAGCGAATTTTTTCTTGCTAGTGCTTAAATATTATGCATTACAGTCGCTAGACATATAAGAGTGGAGCTAAAATTATTATTAATCAACTGTGATTCGTGACGCATTGATGAAAATTACCAGCTTAGACATGCAGCTTAAAACCGGTCAGGATTTCTCAGCCTAGAGGTAGTGGTGCAGCATTTACTTTACAAGATGAGGTCATGGGTTCAATAAATAAATGCCCACCGGGTATTAATAAAAAACTTGCGTTGCGGTTTCAATTATAAGAGTTAAAAAAAAAGTTTTACGTTATCAAATAAAACTTATATCACCGCATTGTATTTCGAAGAATACATGACGCGGAAGTAAATGGAATAAGAAGTCGGAGACGCCCTAGAAAGACATGGCACGATCAAGTGAATCAAATACTTCAGTCGGGCCATGTAAATAAGTAATAATAAGTCAGAATAACAGAGGAGTATGAAGCGATCTATAAATTGTTAATGAAGCAAGGAGTGTGTGCCAAGACAAAGTTGTACGGCGGTCTATTCGCGCTGCCTATCCCTGCGGGGAATCGGCGTGACGGTAAGTTAGTTAGTATTTCAATTTAAGCAGTTAATTGCCACACGAAAAATCAAGGGATTTGAATATCAATAATTAAAACAATTATTTATTTACCATCTGACATTTCAGATGGGTCTTTGTTTACGAATAATTAGCAAGGGGATCTCGGTCAGACTCAGGGGCGGAGTAGACCTTCATTTTTAACCACGAATCATTTAATTTGCAGTATATTGACTACTTGGAATAACAAGGTTCCATCTGACATCGCGCTGCTATGCGATAATAAACTCTATAGTAGCTTTCTATAGTGCTTAATATCGCATGATATTGCCGTGTCTGATGTAACCTTATTATTCCAAGGGGTCGATATGTCAAACTAGTTTTGCCACCCAGCTTTGTTCCGTAGTTTAAAGGCATTCAAAAAAATTGAATCGCTGATATTTCGGCAGTTTATTTCAATGCACCACAGCTCATGATGTAAATGATGTAGTAAAAACCAGAAAACCCCTTTCAAAAGTTTTTGTTTTAAGATAAATATAAAGATTTTCAGCTTGTAACTCATATCTATTTTCAAATATTTTCAAAATGTTGACCATTGATGCTGAACTCCACCAGGACTTGAACGATGGCAATAATAGAAATATTCCCAGCTGTGGAGCCGGTTCTGTAAAGATCCTTAAAACCCTGAATCCGACCGGAATTAGTTTCTGAAATAATACGAAGAGCTTTTAATACCCGTTTAATTATAGTCCCTGAAATATACGAAATATCCTCCAACTTAAGGGGTATATTTTACACACTTAACCAAACCAACAAAATAATTATTTGTGTAAAGTTTTGACTTACTGATTTTTACGTTATCTAATTGTTACGATACAGTTAAAGAATCTTTTATTTGTAAAAAAATTGATGAGGCGTTTTACATTACACGAATATTAGGAAGAAATAAAACAATCTTGGTAGTAGGCACATTACTTGAATATAATGAAACAAAGAAAACTGTTTATGTGTGTATAATACAATACAAACACCTTGGTGGTACAAACAAAAGAGTAAAAGGTGTTTGTAATTAATTACTCGTACAAATCATATGAAATGTACGAACAAATGAGAAGCAATTAAGCTGGTCTGGAAAAAAACATATTAAATTAACACGAAAGATCGATCGCTTTAGAGCCAAGAGCCGTTACCACCTTATTTATGAACGTGCGAAAAATGATGTTTCTGATAAAATCTGATGTTTTCGAATGTTCCGAGGTCTAGGCGGTAATATAATATATTCTACGCTATTTTATGTATGAGAGTCGAGCATCTTTAATGTGCTTTGTAGAAATGTGAAATAATGATATGCAGCAATATTTAATGTACTCGTATTTATTATAATCGAAGATATGGCCTCATTAGCGGCAATTGGAAACTCTAAAATAGATCAATTTTATAGGTATTCCACTTATATTAATTTAATTAGCGCCCAGGGGTCGGTTCTTTCGAGATCCAGCGGATAAGAAGCTGCGGATGTTTATGGCCCGAGCCGAGAATTGCCTGGGAGCAAGCTGTTAGAATCAGCCATTTCAAAGTTGCTATGAAAACCTGATTAATTAATATTTAAAACACAAATATTTGGAATTTGTTTTTGTTTCTACTTGCGATTTTATTATGGCGGTCTTTTCGATAAATCACCCAAGTGTCAGGGTTTGTAGCGGCCAAAGTGATGGCTAACACAAGCGTGGAAAGATCGTGTGGTCTCGATTGTAAAAAATAAATTATTTCATTAATTATGTAATATCGCAGTCCATATCTTGTGTCGCAATTGTGATGCAACATAAACAAGATTATACAAGTTTGGAACTAACTCCGAATCAGTTATAATAAAATCTCTAACATATAACAACACTCTGATTTGTACATTGATTATTCCAGATTTAATTGTAAAATTTTCGTTAAAGTGCAGTAGTTAGTTATGTTGTAATTAATGTTTAAATCTTCTAATAAAATATATTATAAATATTGCGATGATAACATCAAATAGATCATTTAAATGAGTGAAAAATAAGCTCTTATTATCAAACACTCAAACAGAACAGTTATTTTAATGTACATTTTAGAAATTACCACATTTTTGTACCAGTTAAAAACCTGTTTTGAACTAAGTAATGCAAATATAATAGCAATACTCATACAGCGGCGTACCATGTCATAATAAACAAAAAATCCGAACAGCTATTTTTACTTTAATTTAAAATTTGACGTTATCAAAATACAACCTGAATAATTTTCCCTCTGACAAATTTCGTTCATATGTAGAAAAGTTCCGGCATGCTCGATCTCATTTCAGTTAAAATGCTGTAACTGTAAAATTGCAATTGTTGGCTAAGTACGAAAATCTTAGTTTTTTCAAATAAATTAAGACAACAAACTTCAAAAACGTGTTAAAAGATACTGAAGGCAATATTTTAATAAAATATAATAGTACAGTTATTTAAAAAAAGCTACAAATAATTTCCTTTCATACCTACGTGCGAGTGTTACCTTTTTATATTTGAAACTGACAGATGTGGTCAGAAAATTATTGATTTAAAAACAATGTTTTCGAATTAACATTAATTTTAAAGCTTTAGGCTTGTTTGATATTAATTATCAAAATAACATCAATAATCTTCAACGTACATATGAAACAGGAAAAGCCAGAAACTAGAAAGAATAACGGTCCCGACCGTTTGTAGACTAGACTTGGTAAGAAGTCAAAAAGATCTTCCGTAAATGAAAATGAATTGTTTATCCAAAACACCATCTAGTTATCCAAAATGTGCTCGAGTTGAGCTTTGCATACCATTACAAAGATGGCAGCCTATATGGGTAAAAAATAAAAAAAATATTATTAATAATTTTTAACGAAGTATGAGATTGATAATGCCGGTTTCTAATAAGGTCTCGGTGACTCAATTGGCAGAGACGTTACTTCCGGGTAGAGTAGAAGTTCCGAGTTCAAGTCTCGGTCGCGACCGTATTTTTTTTAGTTTCTTGCCTTTTGTGTTTCATATTTACGTTGAAGATTATTGATGTTATTTAAATAATTGATAAAAATAATGTTTTCAAATATCTACATACCTAATAAAGTAGCTACCTATGGTGTATTGTAGCAGACGTTATTCCATATTTGAAACGGGCGGATTAAAGAAACTAATATTTTTTCTTGGAAAGTCAAGATACATCACGTGATTTTTCATGGGTTGCAATTAGTTCGATCATAAAAGCAATGTTTATTTAGTATTTACAACATTTAAAGTATAAATCATTGATATGTACAAAATAATAATCAGTGAATGGTGTATTCCTGTAAGTAGTTAGTAGTGCAGTGGCTTGAGGGATAGCTGTCAGCCCAGAGCAAGTGCGTACCCATTCGCCGTGGTTCTATGCTCCTCGGTTACACTACATAAATTATATCTAACACAGATGACGGAGACGGCACTAGATTGCGCTAAGTGAACTATCTTGTCTCGGCTGTGGTTTTATTCATTAACGTTACATTTATGATTTTATCAAACACCATTATCGGATCGATCACGAAACTTTATTATGCATTCGCTCGAATAGCAACGCAGAACTCTCACCGCGCAGATCTGAAATCTGATAGCGAATCAGACAAAAGGAGACAGTGGCAAACGGATTTAGGTCGTAAAAATTATATCCGTTTATCTATCGTTTGCCATCTTCGGGGAATGCCGTGATATTTTTAAAAGATTTTCGCAAATTTTTATTGAAAATTTTCAATTAGAAAACTAATGGATGGAGAAAGATTTTCTTGCACAAGAAAAAGTAAGCATCTCGTTTTGCATTTTTTAAATTATTTTTATATTGAATACCGCACAAGAGTCTTAACTGCTCCCAGCCGTCTAGAGCCAGTGAGACTATGGCATCCCCAATTGGAGTACGTTGTCGGGTGAAAGTAGTGGGGAAGGGGAGGAGTTGAAAGAGGAAGGTTGGGAAGTACCTGGCTATTCAGATCTGGTCACCGAACACGGCTAAAGCCATTTCAAGCAACGTGGCGATTCTGATTCTGATTATCGTTAGATATAGTTAGAATATCGTTAGAATGGGATGAAAAAATTACTTCACAATAGAGTGCAATAAGCTTATGTTTATTTATATGTAATCGTAAATTGGATTTATTTAATATTATTACTTTCTAAAAGAAAATAATTAGTGGTCAGAAAGCATTTTTTGTTATTTATAAAGAGATATTATTTATATTAACGGACTATTGTCCAATTAAACAAAAATGTCTTTAATGAAATGATAAAATAGAGCAACAGAGAGAGAGAACAGCGCATACATAATATTTTAATGAAGTAACTACAAAAATAGGACAAAAACATACATTAGAAAGAACATTCAAGTCAAAGCCAAGGTCACGTCAAGGTGTTGGTAGAGTCGTAAAGAATGACAAAAAATATTTAGACTGGTACCAAAAATTTCAAGATATGTATCAAATAATAATGTTCAACGCATTTTGCATATTAACTCTGATCCCAATGGCGTAATCTGAAATGCAACTAGAGGAACGAATACAAGGCACTTCTTAAAAACTTCTTCCGAAGCCTGTAAACCATCAATGTCATGGCTGCCTAAATAGAGCCTCATCCATTGATCAAAATAATCAATAAAATAATGTATTGAAATATCATATACTCATGTTCTATTTGTTTATTTTGATTTCCAATCGGTGGTAAAGATTTAAATCTGCTTCCTCTGAATACCTTCTAGAATAAAATAAATATTCCTTCATAAAAATGTTAAATTGTCATCCTTTATCAATATAATTTGCGGATATTCTTTAAAATCAGCAATCAGCTACGCGTCGTATTGCGTCCGACGAGACATGCCGCGGTGCCCACAGTTGATTGCATTCGTTAGTAAAGTTAAATACTCGCGTGTATATTGCCCAGCACATAAACATTTCACGCGCTGATAGAGCACTGCGTTAGACCATAAAGGCGAAAAGTTTCCAACACAACTTTAACCAGTTTGCGTGGAGGCTGATTTAACCTAGAGAGAGCAGCGATTCGCGGCGGTGTAAATAGATCCAGTCAAATAACCTGTACTGTGGCAGGAACTGGGCCTTGCTAAATGGTGTTGGTATGCTGCTTGATGGGGTTCTCGTCGGAGGTGAGATGAACAAAGACGATACCGATGAATTTCGGAGTTGCGGAATTAATGGTTTTCACTTCGTGGGAGGTTTTTGACGGAATGATTTGGCACTAGAGTGATCCATTGTGAAAATAGTGAAGCGAAGGCAAAGCGCTAAACAGACACTCTTAAGATTTGTGATATCGTAGAAAGAGGCCGCTAATTCACATAAGACCTTCGACTCCTGGGCCGTAGACAGGCTGATGAAATCGGTTAACTGTTCGAGAAAGCATTTCGATACATAAAAATAAGACATTTTTTTAGGCAAACGGGCAAGAAAACAGAGAAATGAGGAAGGTGAAAAGAATATATGATGCGAATGTGAATGAAAGAAGAAGTCGGAAACGCCCGAGGAAGGCACGGCACGATCAAGTGAATCAAATTCTTGAGTCAGTTCTGAATGTAAAGAATAACAAAAGCGTATGTATGAGACGATGTATGAATGTGAATGAAGTAAGGAGTGTGTGCCAAGACAGAGTTGTATGGCGGTCCGTCTACCTACCCCTGCGGAGAAACGGCGTAGTGGTTAGTTAGTTAGGTAGATTACTGTAGAAGTTTGATCTCTGAGGCGTATATACAGTACGACTTTGTATGATTAAATTGTGAATAAGAAGACTTGGGGACAACTCAATGCCGATGCATGTGGATTGAACATGATTGAAAAAGAGACACTCAAAATGTGTGAACATGCAGAACGGACGAATGGAGTAAAGGGTAATAGAAACGTGACGCGGAAGTGAGTGGAAAATAAGCTATACAGTCTTCCGGGAAGGTATGGCACAATCAAGTAAATGTCAAGAGTCGTAATAATACTAATTCGGCAAATGTTCATATCCACTGCCGTTATTTCATCTCACATCACCGTGCGTTCGCAATCAATCTATGTGCTCCATACATTCCGGACAATTTACCTCCGGTACAGTCCAAACTACATTGCTAGACAGATACTATCGTGTTGTATTAATTGTATGTAGGAATCCAGCGGAAAAGTTTTATTGAAACTAATAATTCAATAAAACACGTTATGTCAACTGATCTGTCGCATTTCTATCATTTTTAAAAATATTTAAGTAATATCAAATAATTAACAACACAAATATGAAACAGAAAAAGCCAGAAAATAAAAAGCCAATGGTCACAACGGAGACTCGAACTCGGATCCTCAACTCTATCAAGGAGTAACACTTAAACCAATTCAGACATTGGGACCTTATTAGAAACAGACATTTTTAATCGATCTCATGCTTTTTATTGAAGATTATTGATATTATTAAAGTTAATTCTAACTTCTAAACTAAAAATATGCATGCGTTTATTTGTGATAAAAATATGAACGACCGTGTAACCAGTACGGAGTTCTGGAAAGAATTCAAGGCTGATGTAAGGGTGGTGACCAAGATTAAGAAAGGGATGCTTACATGATTTGTTGTACGTTTTAGTTATAAGTTTAAATCGTAGTTATTATTTATAAATCTTAGTTTACATCGTAGTAATTAATTACAAATCTTAGTTGAAAGACACTGATCATAAGTCTTAGCTGTATAATTTAAAATTATTAGTTTTAGTGACAATTTATAGCTTAAAAAGTTCGTCAATTTTAAATAACTAATAAGGTAATTTTACGCATAGCTTTCAAGTTTTGTAAAGTGCCCTTGAGGTGATATTTGGCGCTATATAAAGTGGCAAAGTATTATTTTTATTATGTTTACCAAATAAATAAATTTAATCGACGGCATAATAATATTATGTACGGAGATAAAATACAGGAGCATACTAACCTGGCAGGTCACTTCCGATAAACATCATTATTTTATTGAAATTAAAAATAACTTTCAAGCATTAGTGCTTATTTTATTTAAATAATATCAAAGATCACAATTATAAAACAGAAAAAAATATAAAATTATAAAACAATGGTCACAACCGAGATTTAACAATCATTAATTACAACAATTATTTTATTTATTTCTAGTTTGGAGAAAGATACAGTTTTACACTCAGAGGACATGATATTGGCAAAATTGCCATGGCAGGAGTCAGAATAGTATATAATAGTAACAGTACAGACAATTAGTTCATATGTTTTTAAACGTTACATCGGATTATCGAGAAGAGCAAGTGGTAAATATACAATCGTGGAAACGTAAGTGATTTGGTAGGTACGAGTAGCTTTAAAAAAACAGTTCGTGCTCTGCGCACATTGCGATACCTACGGCGTATCTAAAATGCACAATACTTATGCTGCACTTTGCTGTAAAACACCGCTAATCTGTGTGGCAATGCATAAATAATAACTAGCAATTTCAGAAACGAAACAGAAATGTGTAGGTATTTTCAGACCAGAGGGTGGCAACCGTAACGAAAACGGTAAACTATTTTCAAGAAGTAAAAATGTACCTCTAACAGTAATCGAATTAGTCTAATTAATCTCAGAATCGACACACCTACTTTCCACATGTTGTAATTAATTATTTGCTAATTAATAAATAATAATAATAGCACTTTTTGCGCAATATTATATAAAGGACACGTAAAAAATAACATTAAAGTAATGCTTAAGCATAATAAAAAAAAATTGAAACAATATTAATTATCTTAAGGAAAGGAGATGGTGAAGAGGAAATTTGAAAATTGCTTGAATATTCAGATCTCAAGGACACTTTATGAATGATACGTTAAATATAAGAATAGAGTTATGTTTAAATTGTTTAAAAAATCTAAACAATATGAATAAACTTTTTTTTTTTTCAAAGTGATTACCCCACAAGAGTCCCAACTGCTCCCAAGCGTTCGGAGCCAGTAGGACCATGGCATCCTCGATTGGGGTATGTTATGAGGTTGAAGGTTGCGGGGACGGGATGGGGAAGGGGAAGGTTGAGAATTACTTACTACACAGCTAAAGCTATTTCAAGCATTTCTTAAATATTTTTAATGGTGGCCTTTTACCAGGGCGATACTTAGAGTATCTACCACTCTGAATCCTGCCGCAAATATAGAATTTGTTACTATGTATTTATTTATTAGAAATAACATATTATATTACATAATTTTTTTTGCACACTCCAGAATTTGAACCCGTGACCTTTGGGTTCGTAGCCAAGCAAACCACTCGACTATTGGGACTTGGATGCCAAATTACAAGCATTTTTGAAGTCCGTGAGAAAATACGATGTATAAAAGGGGATAAAGTAAGGAGTGTGTTCCAAAACAATTCTTGCCTCTCTGCCTACCCCTGCCGAGAACAGTGGTTGTTGGTAAGTTATGAAATTGAAGTCGATACATTGAATTCAGTTGCAAATAAAAAAACGTACAATGACGATAAAATAGGGTTAACAGATTCTGAGAAGGGGTTGGAAAATTTTATTATTTCAAATGATCGAATTCACAAATGCTTCTGCTGTACATGTTACTCAGCTACCTACGTATATAATAGGTACGTTGGTATATCTGCCTGAACGTTTCACCAAACAATCCAACCCCATTCGCCCCCCTTGCATTTAAAAGAGCCATATTTTTGCCGGCACGGCGTGACAAACGACTGTCCGGTGCCCGAACGTTTTTATCGGACAGACAACTTCCAATTGGTGATAATTCAATGGACTGTAAGCAAAGCGCTTCTCTGTCGCAACTGTGTGTCCAGTTTGCCTTAACGACAAACGTTTTAATCTCATCAAAGTGTGAAGTTTTGATTAGATTGAAACAATTTTCTCGGCACGATTTTTTTACGAAAGTCATTAATTCCTTTTTCTTATTTCTAATTTTGAAACAATTCGTGGTGGAACTCCATATTTAAATGATAAATAAAAATAAAATAAACCACAAACGCATCTAACGCATCCCGTGTAACCTATCTCTCAGAATGTAGTAAAACTACCCTGAATGTATTTTTGAATGTTATGGTAAAGCCGCCTCTGTCAGCAATAAAACAAAACCCAAACAAATGTTCACTATGAGATTCAAAAAGCGTCCATTCCGGACCTAAAAATGTACATGGCCTGTTCAAAAGAAAAGGTGAATTTTGAATTTTCGCGGGCTGTGTACATCTGATTATCGTTTTTTTTTTGTTATGTTGGTACACATATGTTTATCGTATGTTAGCATTATCAGCCATTTTGGATTAGTGGTGTGTTTTTGACAACTGGAAAGGTTAGTCACGTTTTTGTGTGTTCTTAGATTTTTTACTTTTGAAAAAAATGGATCAAAGAATAAAATCCATGATTTGTTTTTCCACAAATCCAGGACGCTCATCGTCATTAACATCTTCTCGGCCTTCTGTAAAGCGCTTGTACCACTTATAAACACTTTTTTGAGACAAAGTAGACTCGCCAAATGCGACAGTCAACATTTTAAGTGCGTTGGAGCACTTTAATCCGTTTTTAACGCAAAATTTAATACATATTCTTTGATCCATTTTTTTTAAAAGTAAAAAATCGAAGAACACACAAAAACTTGACTAACCTTTTCAGTTGTCAAAAACAAACCACTTATCCAAAATGGCTGATTATGCTAACATATAATAAACATATGTGTACCAACATAACAAAAAAATCGATAGTCAAATGTACACAGCCCGCGAAAATGAATTGTATTAGTCTGAAGATGTCAGGTTTTAAATAAAAAAAAGTGGAATAAAGTTTAAAAAATTGGTATTATTAAAATCATTTAGATACTTTTTCAGAAATGTTTACTTACGGGCGTTAATACCGTATTGTGCGTGAACAATAGTGTTTATAGACGCTTCGAAATCCATTATTTATGCATTTTAGACATGACTTTATCGCGATTGCTTGGGAACATTGTTTGTTTGACACCATTTTTAATATATCACCAGACCATAACATATTGAACTTCTTTGTGAAATTGAAACACTTAAAAAAATATTCAAGTCCACGAACATAGCATGGTAAATTCTTCTCTGTAACTTTTGGCTCGGAAGGTCAGTAACATTTTAAAATTTAGGGATCTTTGTAAGTTTACGGGTTGTAATTAAATAGCACGGAAAGGTTATTAAATAACACGGAATGCATGTAAGACATGGAAAAACATTGCTAAAAAACACAATTTAAAGGTGTGATGTCGAGATATGAACGTTGTCGGCATTTAAAACGATACAAAACAATCGTAATTGTAGTCGTTTATCCATTTTTCCGGTTACGAGTTGCAGAACTTAATTTGGTTCGTTTTCTTATGGGCGCCAAATCACCTGCTGTTGTGACTTCATCTGAGAACTACAGTTGTTCTTAAATTAAAACATTAAATATTTATTTTTTTCCGCAATTCTTCTATTCCAGAAACCATAAAAATCGTCAAACGTCAAACGTCAAATAACACATGTAATTAATAAATACATTATTTGCAAGCTTATGGGTAGGTATTGTAGCTAGAGTTGACGAGAACACAGTACTCACATAGATGCATTGCTTGCATACAGCATATTTTAAGTGTGTTACATGACAATATTTAGTAAAAAAAAATTACATTATAAAGAAAACACTACACATTTAATTTATAAAATTATATATAATACTTTCTGCACGTTCCATAGTGGTGGCTACCTACTGTCACTAAATACAAAAAAAAACAGAATCGAAACGGCTTTAGCTGTGTTTGGTGACCAGATCTGAATAGTCAGGTAATTCCCAACCTTCCACTTTCTTATCTACATATCCTTACCACTACCTTTAGCCACACAATATTGAGGTTGCTATAGCCCCACTGCCTCAGACGGTTGAAAGCAGTTGGGACTCTTGTGCGGTAATCACTTGAATAAAAGATAATCAATATTATTTGTTAATCAAGTTCAACATAACAAGGAGTAAATAATATATAATATGTATACAAATTAAAACTTTCTAAAATCATGCCTCTTCCTTACCTCCTTTTCTCCCCCACTCCCGTCATCCTCACAACATGCCCCACTGGTCTTGGACAGTAGGGCATGTTAAACATATTAAATACAAAATTAAATAATAGGTTCCTGTTTAAAGATGCCTCAAAATTAGAGTCACGATCTAGAAAGCATATATCCCCACCACAAGGAGCGGCGTTATCTGCGCCCGCTTGTGTATCTAATCTCCCCCATGCGTCAAACAACCGCGATTAGTGTGATTCCAGCGATTAGCTCCTAATGAAAATATTCCGCCCTCCCGGCTTGAAGAGAGCCGCCTCTCCTCCCACTGATAATCCGTAACTATAATTGCCCGATTCCGATCACGGCCGATATTAAGGCACCTGTCACGGGCGAATCCTTTGAACCGCCGAGAGATAACCAGCTATCGGGCCGACTAGCTAAATCGTCCGATACCGCTGGACAGATAATACCTAGACTGTGCCCCGCACCGATTTCAAAGAAAACCGCTGTCGCCAACTTACGTAAGACTCCTAGGCCCCAGACAGGCTGACGGATTTGACATGCTGTTCAAGTACTACCTCTGATAATACGACGTGTTATTTTACATTTAATTGAATCAATCTGAATGCTGCCTGGATGGACTCCCTCTTGATGGCCTTCTCTAGACGTGAGACCTAATATCCTCCAATAGCAATTTTTGCATGAATTAATTTTATATTTTCTACGAATCTATGTTCTTTCGTTATTATTGTGTATATATGTATTACAACTTTATTTAATGTATTATTATCAGCATTACACTACTCCTTCATAGAAAAATATTATCATTATTAATATGTTTAAAAAATATAAATCGTCGGCGGAAAGGCAAAAGGGCTGAAGCGCCATTTTGGGGAACTTACACCAGAGCACTTTGAAGTTCTTTTTGTTCTACAATAAAATTCACAAGTCTTCAGTACCTGGTTGGATTTTGAAAAAAAAAGTTAACGCAGGTAACTCAATGCTCTCACTGAGTTAACTGTAGCGACAAAAGCTAAAAAAGTCCCAAACTTGTGTCGCTGGAGTCAAGCCTTCTCCCAAATCGTAAATATATTTTAGATGGCTGAAGGGTCACAAAAGTCTTTAGGATCAAACGAGACTCAGAGCATACGGTGCAGAAAAAAATACTGATCAAAACTGCATGTTTAACGCTTTAAAAAATTCAATGTATCGCTTAAACCCTTTTGCTTTTCCAGCGACGTTATATATACAAATTGTATAATGCGAATTTAAATATTTTATAGTATATTTGAAGCACATTTTAGAGTGGTTGATACTTTTAGTATCACCCTGGTGAAAACCACCATTCACAAACAAAACGTTGCTTTAAATGGCTTCCTTCGTGTTTGAAGGTCTAAAGAGCGAGTTACATCTCAACCTCAAACTCAAAACTCAAAACTAAAAACTCGTCTTTTCAGAAAATCATATCCATAATTAATGTCTTTTCATGCAATGATCCGGGATTCTCAAGCCTCGATCTACTATTAAACAAAAAGTTCGTCAATTTTTCAGAGCCCGCGACAAATTAACATATCAATAAGGTAATTTTAGATAGTTTTATGGTAAATTTATAGCCATAGCTTTTAAGTTTTGCTAATCGCTCTTGTAATAATTCACAAAAATGACCCTATGTAAATTAGCCAAATATTATTATTATTCGTATTTTCCATCCTCTTCTCTTCCTCATTCATTTTAGTTTCACAACATACCCCTGTTGGCCATGCCACAGTCCTACTAGCAGTTGGGACTAAAAACAAAATTATTTATTTATTCGAAAATTATACAAATTATAAGGAAAATTTAACATCACTTTGGGCACACGGACACGCCCACAAAACACTTCTATCGGCTCATCTCTTCGGTGTTCGATACCTGCGACTCATCACCAAATCAGCGCGGATACTACTAATCATCACTCGGTTAGCGTAACGAATTAATTACGAAGACTTGTAACAATACAATCAGACATTACTCATTACGTTGCTGTTTTTGGCAGTGTCATCTGGTATCCCGCTGTCGATAAGAAATAGTATACTAATCTATTTATTTATAATTGGTTATATAAGATGACAACGCGTTAGATATTCGATCGCGTTAGCTGTTTTAACTTTTCTTTTTTCAACCATCCGGTTTCCGAGTTCCAAAATTTCCTTTCGATCCGAAGATCCAGCCACCGTTATCGTAGTAATGGAGGTCATTCAAAAAAAAAATCCTCATGTAAAGTTTTTAAACTGCGTTCACTTAATAATCATAGTTTTGTGTTTGATTTGTAGAAACATATAGAATTTATGTTTATTGTGACAGCTGTTTCGGCGTTCAATACATTTTATCAAGCACAGTTTGATAATGACTATGAACGCTGATACATATGCCAGAGTAAAAATAAACTAAAGGCCAACGAAAATAAATAATGATAATATTATATTTTCGCCGAAAGCTTGTGGTTAGACATACGAGTATAAATACATGAAAAATAACTTTGTACAAGACCACGGATATTATTTTAATTTTTATGACCGACTGGTTTTGCTTAGGCTAAGCATAATCAGGGTTCAGAATTAAACTAAAATACATAGTGTGCGCATATATACTTACAGAGGGAGAACAAAATATAAAATAAAATAACAGAGCAATGAGAAAACAAAAGAATAAAATTTAAATTATAACAAAGCAACAGAGAGAAAGAGACAGATAATATGAATTGAAAGAGACAAAACGTCAACTGAGAAGGTGATTAAAGAATAATGATACATTTTATGAGTTTTCAGGAATTATTCCTTATGTTGAAAAAAAAAAGGAAAATTTCCTGATTATTAAGAATATGAAAATATTAGGTTCTGCTGGTTTTTAGCTAACTGTTGAATATTATTATCTCATTATTATATTAGGTTACATTATTTAGTGTAGAACGCGCTTGAGGTAAACTGTCACAAAACTGTGCTACATAAATTCATTATTATTACTATTAAGCAGGCGTAGGAACTTGTCGATAATTAATAATAATAATTATCTGCATGTATAAAAGAGTAGAATTGTTGTAAATAATAAAATAGGCAAAGAGAATACTTAAGTATGTACCATATGTCTTAACAATTGTTTTCTGTGTGATTATCTAAGGTCAAACAATTGGCTCTCGCCCAAGGCCGAGGGTCATAATAATGCAAAGTATTTTATGTTATCGTACTTATAAAAGTCAAGTACGGCTTAAACTGGCAAATAAAAGTAAAATGAGGCACTTAGTATGCAACGTTGCATGCAAAGAGTCCATGTTTTGACAAAATATGTAATAATATACCTAATTATAATCATATGGCGTGCGGTGTTCCGTCCAAACTACACGTGTCCAAATATTATCACAATTCCGCATTAATTCACAGGAACTTTAATGCCTCTTTTTAAAACGTTTTTATATTAGCTGTATTTTTATAAAATCACATATTAGTTACCGACTCTATATATATATATATATATATATATATATTTATATAAATAATATATATGTACGTATGTAGGCACATTACCTAAAATACACTTAAAATGTCATCCTTAAAATTTCACCTATCTAATTGAAAACTATCACGTGTTACTTGTACTTAAATTATAATGATCAAAAATAAATATCATTTCAATATTAACATTTAAGGTCATTTTGGTGTAAAGTTTAAATATATATATATTTTTTAATTTTGTTGTTAAGACTTTTGTGACCCATCCATAAGCCATCTAAAATATATTTACAATTTGGTAGAAGGCTTGACTCACTCGACACAAGTTTGAAACTTTTTTAGCTTTTTATCGCTTGGGGTAACTCAGGGAGAGCATTGAGTTAACTTTTTTTTCAAAATCCAACCAGGTACTGAAGACTTATGAATTTTATTATGAACAAAAAAAAAACTACAAAGTGCTCTGGTACAAACTTCCCAAAATGGCGCTTCGGTCGTTTTGCCTTTCCGGCGACGATATATTGTGCCTTTAGGATATTTGTTAAGAATGACCAGTGACCAGTGGCGGCTCGTGAATTTTTAGTGTGCTAGAGTGGTAAGATTGACAAAAAAAGTCATCATTGTGTTGTTGTAGCTGAAAACAATTTTTTTTTTTCGAAATTTCAACATTTTGAGCACATTTTTTGCACCACCAAAACTGAAAAATACTGAAAATCTTCATACAAAAAATAAAAATCATTTTTGGCTAGAACGACACTAACAATGTCGTATTTTTCAATCTTAGCACTCAAGTACACTAAAAACTCACGAGCCGCCACTGGTTGTGACGTTGAATACGTTAAAATATAGTTAGTGATACTTGATAGATAATTCAATTGATATGTTTTGAAAATTAGTTTTACGGGCTTCACATGACGTAGCTCAGATAGTAGAGCGTTTATTTGGATAGTAGATTCCAGGGTAAAGTTATAGCTAGGCAATGTATCTTTTTTTGGGATATTGACGAAAATATATCGTGCGTTGAATATAAACAAATGATGGCCTCCGTAGTCGAGTGGTAAGACACTCGGCAAAAATCCAGAGGTCGAGGATTCAAACCCGGCGTGCGCAAACAAATTGTATTTATACAATATGTGTCATAATACATTTAATTTATATAAAAATAATGTATGCTATCTAAGTATCGCCCCGGTGAAAAACCACCATTCAGAATCGAAAAGTTGCTTAAAATGGCTTTTAGTCGTGTTTGGTGACCAGATCTGAATAGCCAGGTACTTTCCAACCTTCCTCTTCCTAATCTCCGTCCCTTACCAGATACCTTCAGCCAATCAGGGATGCCAGTCTCACTGACCCCAGACGGTTGGGAGCAGTTGAGACTCTTGTGCGGTATTAACCATAAAACTAAATGGATTTAGTTAAGTTGCTTTTTATAAATTTAGAATATGTTTTTAGAAACCAGTTAGAAAGTTGAAATTCTTAAAATTTAGTGGTGGAGTAATTTTTTTTTTAATACGCGCATCGAAATCGAATGATTTTTCGTTCTTATATATTATATAGTATGAGATGAAATCTATTGAAATTAGGTATCTCGTTCTGGGTATTAACAGACCAAAGTTTCCTCTGGATTAGGGAGAATGCGCGCGCCTCCAATAAAACGGGTACGGAAACATCTCCCCATTGGCTAGAATAAATAATGCCGGGTTCTTGGTACATCGCCTAGGAGTAGTTGGGGGGGACCTGATTCACCTACTGTGGTACCTAGTATACAATTCTCTCGGTTAATTATTCAACAAACAGGAATCTATCTGAAACGTTAAAGGTAATGTCCCACCAGTCCAAAGATGGTTAACACTTAAGTTATAACAATATAACGCTTTATTTGCAGTGATTAGTTGGCAGGTTGGTGGGTGGATTAACGGCTATTAATTGATTAATTGGCTGATAACGCCATTTCTCCGCAGGAGTAGGTAGAAAGGATGAATTTACACATACCTCTTACATCATTCACATTCAAAAATACTCTTCAATACAGTCAGAAGATGCAACTTTGCGAGAAGTATTAACAAAAAAAGATTCTTTGAATACAGTACTTTGTTTATCACTGAGTTTAAAACCAAATAAGTTCAGTCACTACCGTGCGATTTTTAAGGGCCAACACCCAATAATGACACTACATGTCACTTTGTAGCGTTCTAATACAAGCAACACTATAAATTAAATGATTTATCTGTAAAATAAAAAATGGGTGGTATGGATATTTTTTTCAACTGTACTCCTAAATTCAATGAAAAACATACTGTAATGTCAGTAAAAGGTGCAGTTTTATAACCAGTAAATGCATTTTTGAACGATTTACCTTAAATTCCAATATGCATTTCACGAAGAATTTGAAAGATTACTGTTTACAAATTGTATTCACCGGAAACCTTAGACAATTTCCTAACTACCCGTATAGAATTGACAGATACATAGTTTGTAGTTTTGTTTGTACCAGAAAGCCGAAAAGTGTATATTTTTGGGTGCTGACCCTCAAAGGAAGCATGCCAAAACATTTTGTTTCTATTTTATCCTTATTTTATATTTATTCGCCGTTGTGTCTGAACCTAGTTGACTTTAACGCAACCAAATAATAGATATGTTATATTATTAAACTCATAATTTTTAGGGTTATTACTAGTTAATTTGCATAGATGTTTATGTCCGACTAAAATATTTTCTTGTTTGGAGTGTGCATCATCGCAATTAAGGAGCCATTCGGAAACTTTAATGATTTAGCTCATGCGAGAATAAAACCTACTTTGGCTTTTGTTAGTGAAAGACGTGGTATGAATAGCAAAATTACGTGGCGAAACGGTTTCACACAACATTTAACTTGCCTAATCGATGGAAATTGCTGGTACGAGTACAAATAAAAGGTACGTACATACATACATACTTCTAGTGTACAGATACCTAAATAATGTGTAGATATTAGATAGGTAAGTATTAGATGTACGTAAATATATTTTTTTCTCGAGTACTCCAAGTATCGTGTTTGATTTGACTGATTCCCAAATCGTTTAGTCGGTCCTGTTTGATGTGCGCTGATAACGACGGGTCCGGGTAAACCTATCCGAACGGTTCAACGTCTCTTCGCACAGATTTATCGAAACGGCGAGAAGATGGGGGGAAATGCCCCATTTATGACGATTGGTTTAAAAAAATAAAAAAAAAATATATATACGAGAATACATATAGAATTACAACGGAACTCTGTTTGGTACCAATAGTGATGTAAAAGGCAAGATATGCAAGAAAATAACTTAAATTATAGCTTAAATTACTATTAAAATACTTGTAATAAGAGATCTCCAAGGCGACCGATATACGACCGTGGTACAAAAAATGAGATTTGAGAATAACGCAAAACTGATGTCAGCGTAGTGAACAGGATTGGAAGTACTCAAAAAGCCCATATGACGTGCAAGTGAATAGACAAATAAGTCAGGGATGCCTCAGGAAGGCATGGCCCATGAAAGTGAGTCATTTGTGTACGTCAACTAAACAAGAGGTATGTTCCAACACTCAGTACTGCGGCGTTCCATCCCTTCTGCAAAACACTGCGCAGAAATGGGGTTATGGTTAGTTATTAACACAAAACAACTGTCTAACCTTTATTTTTAACAACGTCTTATGAATAGTTATAATAGGAATAAGAAGAAGAGGACGCCTGAGGAAGACATAGCACGATCAAGTGAACCAAATACTCGAGTCGAGTCATGTGAAGAGTCAGAATAACAGCGTGTATATAAGACAATTTATGAATGTTAACAAAGCAAGGAGTGTGTGCCAAGACAGAGTTGCATGGCGGTCCGTCCTCTCTGACTACCCCTTCGGCAAAACGGCGTGATGCTTAGTTAGTCAAGTTTTTCCTAATGCTTTATCGTGACAGATGTTTAGGCATTCAAAGCCATTTTCAAATTGATTAAGTATTAATAAATCTACCAGAACTTTATGATAACCGCGAGAATTTTCTCAATTAGGGAGGTAATTATCATTAACTAGAAACTAGACATTGTATATTAATTGAATTTATATTATACCTGCTGTTAGTATTAAGTACAAAATGTTCATTGTGTACAATTAATTATATAAATAAATTTTCACCACTAAAAAGAAAATATTAGTCGCATCTTACCAACGCTTGACTCATGTCCATTTTTTTCGTATATTTCGTATATTAGTGTACGAAACGGTCCTGCAAGTATCGTTTAAGTGAGTAAAACAATAGTAACATCCTTAAAGAAATATTATGTTACTACAAAAACGTGTTATTTTTTTTTGTTGATTTGGCTAAATTCCCCCAATGATGTAAGGCACCCCGATCTCCCCAAATGCTATCGAATACTTCGGCTGATCATATCAATGTGTGTGAATAGTGCTTACTTAAAAAATCAATTTGAAATAACATATGTCGGTGTGACAAAGATAACGATAACTCAGATTTGAGGGTAAACACCAACAGATAATGATAATATATGTAGTGCTCAAATCACGTGGCTAATCATTAAAAATGGACGCTTATCGACCTGGAAGCGATAAGAGAATACTCAATCCTTTTATAGAAGAACGTTTATAAAGTGCCGTGGAAGCTTAAAAAACTGAACTAACTTTTTTTATAGTTTGACGGAAGCAAACAAAAGCAAAATAAGCGTCTTCGATAATTTCCTTTAAGATTACACCAGGTGAGCGAGGGTTAAAGATGCGTCTGAGATTAATAATCGCATTCCATTGAATGTATCCCTTGCATGCGTTTTCAACTGGCTTAGTCAAAATATTGTGAAAAGGTTTTTCTCCCCCGAATACGGAAATGCTTGAAAGAATACTTACATAACAAAAAAATACCACAACAAATATGTTTTAAGCTCGTGGCTTCACTTGCTATTATGACCCTTTTTGTAACCAGTAACGAAAAAAACATTTTTTAAGAATAACCTTTTTAAAACTGACAGCTTTTGAAAACGCTGGAAAAGTTGACATAATTATTCACATAAATTAACTTAGTTATTTTAAACTAAGTTAATCTATGTCTTAACCGTTATTTTTTCTTTTAACATTAGTGGTGGCATCTTTTTTCGTTTATCTTGAACTTTTGACTAAACCAATAATTAGTATTTTTGGTTTATATATATATACATTATACATAATGAGCTTAAGAAAGTTTGTTTATGTATGCATCTACGCGGAGTGGTAGATACTCCCAATATTACCCCCGTAAAACTACCATTCAGTATCGAAACCTTGCTTGAAATGGCTTTATTGGTACTTCCCAACTTTCAGTTCTGCAGGCTGCAGCCCGGAATAGCACTCGTACCAGTTATGTAAATTTATAAGCCACGAAATGAAGGGTCTCCCGCTATTTCATCTTCCACCTAGCGATCCTGTATTTTTTTTATTTGGGTACCTTTTTAGTTTAAAAAAAACGAAAGTTTGTTTTTTTTTTATTTATAGTAAATAGCGCACTAGCGCAGTCCCAACTGCTAACACCGTCTAGAGTCAGTGAGACTATGGCATCTCCGATTGGGGTATGTTATGAGGCTGAAGGTGGTGGGGACGGGAAAGAGATGGAGAAGAGGAAGTTTTGGGTATTTGTTCCTCATAATATGATGTGGATATTGGAGTTTATTTTAAATTAGAAGCGCTTATAATACGAGAAAGACATGGCACAATCAAGTGAATCAAACACTGGAATCGGGTCAGGTCAAGAATAATAGAAGAGTATATATGAATGTGAATAAAGGAAAGAGCGTGTGTCAAGGCAGAATTTATTTATTTATACTGGGTTTTAACAGATGTTCTCACTTACGTGAAAAAAATCAGTTAGTGTGCAATAATTGTTAAAAAGTAAATTACAAAAATAAACGATACATCAAATATAAAATTAAGCAATAGCAGGACATTGTGTGGCGGTCCATCTTCTCTGCCTACCCCTGCAGTAAAATAGCTTAGTTATTTCAGATTTCCTTATTCTAAAAATCTGACTACATATGACTTCCAGGTGACACCCTTAATTTGTTCGACCCGTTCAGTATTTCAATCAAGAGTCATGCGACGTATGAAGCGAACATGCATTGGTCCGGCCCGATGGGACCAAACTGCAGCCGCAGGCCGTATTATTAGCTCGGAATGCGCGCGTAGCTCGCCGCTCCCGCGATCGCGCCCCGCGCCCGCGCCCCGCGCCGCCCTCCGCAGCGCCCCGTGCAATAAATTATGCCGTAAGCTGAATAAGTGAATGATACAGCCACTGGCCAGAATGATGAGTTCGTTTGAAGGGGAGATGCGATGAAGTAACTATGCGCGATGTTGACTCAAATTTTAATAACTCAATACGTGACGGTACTATAACTTAGCGAAAGATTCTTTATTATGTGAATACCACGTAAGAATAACAACTGCTCGGAGTCAAAGGGCATGCCTAATTAGGGTGTGTTGTGAGGCCACGTGATGATGAAGGTTTTTTTTTAATTTAAAAAAAAAAAAAAAATTATAGTGAATACCGCATAAGTGTCTCAACTGCTCCCAATTGTCTAGAGCCAGTGAGACTATGGCATCCCCAATTAGGGTATATTGTGAGGCTGAAGGTAGTGAGGAGAGAAAGGTGATGAGGAAGAGAAAAGTTAAAAAGTACCTGTATATTCAGATCTGGTCACCAAACACGGCTAAAGCCTTTTCAAGCAAAGTTTCGCTTTTGAATGGTGGTCTTTCACCAGGGCGATACTTAGAGTATCTACCACTCAGGAACGTGCTGCAAATATACTATACATCATTTTCTTATAAATTAAATGTACAATAAAACATATCAATTCAATAAATTTTATTTTTACACGTCAAGATTTGAACCCGCGACCCAAAGTAAGGTTAATTTTATCTTACTTGGGTGAAATTGATTAAAGATTTCAAGATACCGTTTCTTGAATAGTTAACAATTTCATTGGTCTTATCTGTATTGGCCACGCTTCTAGGGATTTGCTGTTCTATATTATCAACAGTTACTAATATTTTTAACAGTTACATCAATTTCATCGTAATACTGTATCTTCTTCAGTTGTAAAATCGTGCGGGGGAAGTATTCGGGACACTGTTTGCACAGCCATCATTCACGGAGGCATTTATGGCCATATTACCGCCCCCGCCTATTAACGCCGCCAATGGGCCAGCTCAACGAGGGGCCGAAAGTCGGTGGACGCTGCCTTAATTATTTTACTACACCTTTTAGAGATTAAACTTGCATTTTGAAGTCAGTCAAAGTACCTCCAGATTTTTTATGCAAATTTATGAATATCAATGTACCGAAAAATAATTTTAAATTTATACCCTGTGAACATGATAATTACCTTGTAATTATTTTGTTTTAAGCCGGCTTAAGTAATCGTATTTCATTTCGTTGGGTTATTACTGCTTTCAAGAAATCTGTTTATCGAACAATCTCTGTAACAATACATTATTCATGTTGGTCATTTAATCGTTAGTGAGATACTTCATTGTAATTGTAATAATTAATTATTTGTTTTGATACGATTTATATTCACAGTGTCTCTTAAAGTTAGTTTAACGTTTCTACAAAATGCTTAAGTAATAATTGGTTGTGTAAAAATATCAGATTTTTTCATATTAGAAAATCAAGTTAAGCATGGATGAACTAGACTTTTAAAGTAATAAATATTTTTTGTATTGCCCTAGTAAAAGACTACCATTTAGAATCGAAACTTGGCTTGAAATGGCTTTAGCCGTGTTTGGTGACCAGATTTGAATAGCCAGGTACTTCCAACCTTCCTCTTACATCTGCTCCCTCTCTCCACTACCTTCAGCCTCATAAGATACCCTAATTGGGGATGCAATAGTCTCACTAGCCCTAGACGGATGGGAGCAGTTGAGACTCTTGTGTGGTATTAACTGTAAAAAAAAGATACTTTTAGTATTGCCCTAGTGAAAGACCACAATTCGGAATTTTATAGAAATAGCTTTAGTCGTGTTTAATAACCAGATCTGAATGTAAAAGTACTTTCCGACCTCCCATCCACCTCCTTTACTTCAGCCTCACCACATGCCCTAATTTGGGGGTGCCGTTATTCCACTGGCTCCGAAATCAGAATCTCTTTTACGGTATTTATATTTTTAAAAGAAAGAGAAGGAAAAATCGAAAATCAAACACAATTGATAGATAATAATTTATGATAATGAAATAATAACTTTGTATAAGACCACAGATTTTATTTTAATTTTTATGACCGACCGGTTTCACTTTGCCTAAGTATCAACAGGGTACACAATTAATCTAATAAAAAAATACATAGTGTGTGGCTATATGTACTCGTATATACAGAGGGAAAATGCAATTTAAAAAATATACCTAGTTATTATTTCATTTTCATCAAATATTTCAAACCAGAAAAAAAGATAATTGTTGATGTTTGTTTTTTTTTTTAAATCTGTGTATTTCATTTCACTTCACAAGTTAAAACGAAAGAAAACATCGTCTATGGTGCAAATACATTATTTCGATATGAATACTTACAGATGGGTCTGTTCGTAAAAAAAAAATCTTGTTTTTTCATAACCCTGACCGAAGGAACATCATTTTTACGATTCGAGGGGCGGCTTTATTTGTACAACCGCAGCTCCACGCAGCCTCCAGTAATAAAATTAATATCTAGCGAAGGCTTCCATTTCAGTTGCCTTTTTAATCTGAGTGGATTATTCCTTTTAATTTATGGACGATTCCGAGGCGCTGAAAACAGTAAACTTATTTCCTTTTAATTTTGTAATTACGTTGACGCCCCTTCTTGATTTAAGATTAAGGTTTTATAACCGAGCCACAATATAAACATTTAATACTCACTCGGGAATCTGGGTAGTCATAACAGTGATCGCAGTCGTATAAATCAGTGGGAGCTATTTTATAATTAAGGAAGTGACGCTTAGTTGAATTTAGATTGACAGGGAAAAGGATGTCTCAGAAACCATCCGTGTATAAGTGTACTGCTTAGTTTTGTCGAAAGAAGTAAAGCTTGGAAAAACAAGAACACTTTTAAGGCTGGTCGTGTTTACTTACAAGATCTGAACAGCCAGGTGCTACCTCTCAACCTAAATCTTAACTAACTAACTAATTAACCATCTCGCCGTTTCTCCGCAGGGGTAGGCAGAGAGGACGGACCGCCATACAACTCTGTCTTGGCACACACTTCTTGCTTCATTTACATTCATAGATCGTCTCATACATACTCTTCTGTTATTCTGACTCTTCACATGACCCGATTCAAGTATTTGATTTACTTGATCGTGCCATGTCTTTCTCGGGCGTCCTCGACTTCTTCTTCCATTCACTTTCGCATCATATATTCTTTTTACACTCCTTTCTTCGTTCATTCGCTCTACATCCTGCCTTCTATTCTATTCCATCTTCCTGCCTGTAGGACCAACCTGCCAATGGTTCTGCCGGTGGGGAGAAGTATTTTGCTCCTGAACAAAATCTCTTCCGATATCGACTTATTTCATGTCAGTGAGGAGAGATTCAGAAGTGAAATCCTATTGATTCTTGAAAGAGTTTCTCCTCATTGACCTGATCATCACCACTGCCTGAAATTTTATTTTATTTTTTTGAAATTTTATTTTTTGTTACTATAATTTGTAAAAAAAATAACTTATTTCTTATATGCATTAAATTCAAAAAATTTGTCATGTATAAGAAATTTAATAAAAATATTATTATTATTATAGCCAGGTACATGCCCAACCCATCTAAGCGTCCCTTTCTTGATCCTATCCATTACGCTCATATCCGCCTTGCATTCTTTCCGGATATCCACATTTGTAATACGGTCACTTTCATCTTCATCTTTCATCCTTCCTCTGCCAGTTCCATGCCTCACTGCCATACATCAGTGTAACTAACTAACTAACCATCACGCCGTTTCCCCGCAGGATGGGCAAAGAGGACGCACCGCCATACAACTCTGTCTTGGCGCACACTATTTGCTTCATTCACATTCATACATCGTCTCATACATAATTATCTGTTATTCTAACTCTTCACATGGCCCGACTCAAGTATTTGATTCACTTGATCGTGCCACGTCTTCCTCAGGCGTCCCCGACTTCTTCTTCCATTTACTTTAGCATCCTATGTTATGTTCACACTTTTTTTTTAATTCATTCGCTCTACATGTCCAAACCATCTAAGCGTCCCTTTCTTTATCCTATTCCCATATTCACAATTAGAAGAATTTAAATCCATGTGGGACTAAGATCGATAGACAAGATTATGTATAAAGAAAGAAGATGGGCGGGGAAATGAGTGTTACAACAACGCGTGAGTGGATTGATAAAGAAGTCGAGGACGTACCAGAAATACATGGCACGGTTGTGTGATTCACGTAAGTTAGGTCATGTCGTCAAGCTTCAAAATATGTGCTTGGCATTCAATCCTCGTCGGAAAACTAGAAGCAGGTTTTTTACTTGGTATTGAAATCATTGGCTTTCTAATAACGAACCTTTTTTCATTGAATATATACTCGTATATAATATATCATATTGAATCCGATGAAAATGTCTTCATTAGAAAAGCGCAGGAAAGACTTTGATTTAATTTGCATTTACAAAATTATTAATTGTTTTATAGACTCACCTTCTCTGTTGCAACTTATCCAGTTCAACATTCCTTGCCGTAGACTCAGAAACAATGAATTGCTGTTCCTCAATCATCACTATACTAATTATGGATATCGGAAGGCTTATAGAACCTAAACGCAATCCAAATACTAAGTTTGGAGATCGCGCTTTCGGAGTTTCGGGGCCGAAGGCTTGGAATAAACTTCCTCCGGAACTAAGATGTATAACGAGCCCAACAGAATTTCGGTCCAAACTGAAAACTTACCTTTTCAGACTCTCATATCCTTAAATTCATTAAAAGAATCTTAACATAATCTGTCTCTCGACGAATCACCTTTAGATATGCAAATTTTAACCAAATCCTGTACTGTATGACAAATTCAGAAAGTCCATTCTTTTAATTTCGCTCCTATGCCGTAAATCTGAAAAAAATAAAAAAAATAAATAATAATCATAATTTTAACTTCATAATTGTGTCTATCTGATGGGACCTGCCAGGTAAGTATGTTCCTGTATATTTTCTTATTTGGACTAGGAATTAATATGTAACGATAGAAAGTAAGATCTGTACAGCGCCCTTGAGGTGATTTTTTCACAAAAACGAAGCTATACAAATCGTCCAAATATTATTATTATTATTATTATTCTCAATGTCCAGAATGTCGAGACTTGTTAACTCAAGCCATGGTATTGAAATTTTTGGTAGCAGTCTAAATGATTTTTGTCATTCTTTCCGAGTCTACCAAAACTTTGACAGGACCATGACTTGAATGTTCTCTCTTGTGTTTATTTTGTCTTATTTTTGTCGTCGCTTCATTTATTAGCATGTACGTGCTGTTCTTTATCTTTTGCTCTTTTTTCCTATTTCGTGTTTTATATGTCTTTTTCGTAATTGGACTCTGTTAATTTATAAATAAATAAATAAAGCGGTATTGGCGTGGAATCCAACTTATTTGCACGAATTACTTGTCACTTTGTTAGTTTCGCCGATATTCAGTAAGCCATGCGCAATTTACAGATGTTTTCAATGTTATACACGAATACGAGCGATAGCGAAAAGTCGATAGTGGCAACATTGTTCAATAACAGCAGGGAAATCTTATCGGCGACTGTAGCGAGTTGATATTTGGGACGATTGGACCGCTCTGCGGTACCTACGTCAAAATGACTTTACAAGATTCAGACCAGATAATCCGAATTGAATGCTCATGAGTCGATACTCAACATTCATGAATTATTTTTTTATTAATTAATGTGTTTCTGTTTGGTATGTTTCATGTTCAATTAACTTTCAGGAAATTAAAGTTATGTAACGGAAACAGTTTATGCGAATGATATAGTTTATGAGATGGAGGTTTATAAATTACACTATTTGTAGTGTAGGTCGGAATCTTAGTGACTATTAATAGCAATCTGTACACTTAAAAATAACATTTTCTTTTGAACGAATTTTTACGTCATATGTAGATATATTGCATTTAAAAATACTCCAAAAGGTGTATTATTTGAAGAGTTTTTACCAAGGAGATTTATAAAGCTGATAGAAATAGATATAGATGGAGATAGAGTGGTAGATACTCTAAGTATCACCCTGGTGAAAGACCGCCATTCAGAATTGAAACGTTGCTTGAAATTGATTAAGCCGTGTTTGGTGACCAGACCTGAATAGCCAGGTACTTCCTAAACTTCCCCTTCCTCATCTCCTTCCCCTCCCCACTACTTTCAGCCTCACAAAATACCCATTTGGGGATGCCATAGTCTCACTGGCTCTAGACAGTGGAGAGCAGTTAAGACTCTTGTGCACTATTCAAAAAAAAAAAAAAGATATGATCCCGTGTGACAAAAAATAGTTGGTAAAGTAGAAAAGTATATGAGATTATGTAATAATTTAAATGACGTTTGTCCTAAAATAGAGTTTTGTTGAGTTCCATCCTCCCCGTCTACCTATGCGCAGAAATAGCACTATAGTTAGCTAGCTTAGTTAAGGTCGGGGGGAGTGTCATAATACTTATGCTTATTTACATAGCGCCATTTTTATGAAATATCACCTCAAGGGCGCTTTATAAAACTTAAAAGCTATTGCTCAATTTACTATAAAACTTTCTAAAACCTAAAGTTAAGTTAAAATTACCTTACGGACTGAAAAATTGTCGAACTTGTTGTTTATCAGTAGATGAGGGAGTAAATGGTTGGAAACACCAGGAGACTAGTCGAGTTGGAGACGTTTCCTAGACTTGGTCACGGCTTTCCAAGGCTTGTACCGTCGGTGATGATGACAAAAACCATTAAAAAAACCCTAATGACGAAACGAGCCTTAAATTCATGTAGGTGACATCGTAATCCACGCGTTAATTTGCGTCCCAAATTTCGTTGAAATCAAAACTGACGAATCACTCGTCAGGGCGGCTTAAATAAAAAGGTCCTTCGAGCCGCTAATACAGAACGGATGGCAGGGCGACCCCAGCCGTCTTTCATTCCCCTCCGCGTCCAGGCGACCCTCCGAATGCCTTGGATCGTTAGCGTCGGGTGGTCAACCCCAATGTCCGAAGTACCGGGCTTCCAAAAGTGATTAATCTCTCTTTTCCCCCAGTCCTTCTTTCCCGGCTTCCCTTCGCCGGGCGCCGGAGAGATTTATTTTGGCAATGAGTGGGATGATGTAGTGAGGACCTCTCTTACGGAGTGTATGAATATTTTATAGCCGTCAGAATCTTGGGCCTCCTCTCTCCCCGTCACGTCGCAGATGTCAGGCCAAAGGCCAAAAGGCTAATTGATGATTTGCATGAAAATGTGTCAATCCTGCTTCTAAGCGAGCCAGCCAATTATGCGGGTCAAGTCAAGTTTGAAGTTTAAAAGGATGATGAAAATATAAAATTAAATTATATTGAATGCCTTTAATATGCACATTTCGTAAAACCTTTTTAAATCATTAAACTCACCTTCTTTGTTGCTCAACTCATCAAGTGTAACATTTCTTTCCATATACTTATAAACAATGCATTGCTGTTCCTCAATCATCACTCTACTAATGATGGGTATCATTCTCACTGTCCAGAATGTCGAGATTTGTTTAGTACCAGTCTAAATGATTTTTGTTATTCTTTACGACTCTACTAAAGCCTTGTTCAGGCTTTGACTTGAATGTTCTATCAAATGTGCATTTTTGTCATTGCTTCATTAAAATATTACGTAAGTGCTGTTCTTTCTCTGTTGCTCTTTTTTTACCATTTCGCGTTATGTATTTTTTTTGTAATTGAACAATAGTCCGTTAGTATATAAATACATATATGTACATAGTCATTAAAAAGTATCCCGTTATAAGTTAAGTAATAAGAATAATATAAAAGTGTAATGCACCCTTGATAATCCAACCCGCATCGTCACGAGTCTAATTCTAGAGCATAAACGTAAACTATACGCTACTTTCCACTTCGGATTAAATTTCTATGAATTTAGCTAAGTAATTGACTATTATTTTTATATGTTCAATCTTTATCATTTAATGGACACAGTGGAAACGAAAGTCGGACCAAGTTATCAGATAACAGACCCGAAAGCGTGTTACATTGAATCAAAATGGTGTCTGACTATTATTATTTAACTGTATTTAATTAAGAACCTACCTTTTCCAAGTTTAAACATCCATTTAGGAGAAACCGCGGCTCCACCGCTGCGTGGCGGTGAAACTCCGAACCACCGACAGGTGACAGCGCGATATTAACACATATCCGTAAGTGGAGGGTTTAGTAGGGGCTGGAAGACCACTAAACTAAACTATCACTGTACTTTCTTACCTCTTATCTCAGCAACAGGGGGTGTACTGTGGTTCTGAATCGATGAACATTTATTTAACTCTGTTAATATATTATAACATTTGCCGGTAACGACACATTATAATGTGATCCCCGTAGAGTAGGGATCTGGGGTTGAATTAGATCTGAGATTGAACGGGATTGGGAATGAGATGCTTAGATATTTTGGATTATATTCTTGGTAGGAGTGAAAGTACGACGGCTGAGTGAATGGAGGAAGAAATCAGGAAGAAATGAAACTATTAAGCGAATCAAATACTTGAGTTGGATTTTGCAAAGAGTTTGTTAATAGTGTGTGAATGTGAATCAAGAAAAGATTATAGTTGAGACAGATTTATGTAGCGTTCAATCCTCTCTGCATATTCTTAAAAATAATTTTGTATAAGACCACGGATACTATTTTAATTTTATGACCGACCGGTTTCTCTTAGCCTAAGCATAAGGGTACAACATTAAACTAAACAAAAAATACAATGTTTGCGGTTATATTTACATAGAGAGGGAGAATGAAATATTTAAAACATTAACAGAACATTGAGAAAACAATTGAATAATATTTAAATTATAACAGAGATAAAGATACAGATAATGATGATGCTAAAGCTAAGCGAAACCGGTCGGTTATAAAAACTAAAATAGTATCCGTGGTCTTATAAAAAGTTATTTTCTTATTTCTTTAAATATGTCAAACCACAAAGTGATTGCTTTCTACTAAAATATAATACAAAACATGTTATTGTTTTTTATGGTCACTTTGGTCTCTTCTTTCTTTAGTAGTTTCGAAAAGCTGACTTGTGTTCATCATCAAGCCGAAATGCTTTCCGAGACAATCTTAAATTATAAAAAAAACACATTAATGACCAATTAATTAATTGTTTCAGATTGGTTTTCGTTTAGTTGGTCTACCAGTCTAAAATAAAATGGCTTACTTAATGTATCAAGTCCGTGGGGTTCTGTTATTGAGATCGGTTTGTTAAAAGCTTCCCTTAATCGCATTTAATCCCTGTAAAATGTTGCGTGTAATTAAAACGAAATTTCCAGAGGCGTAACGAAATAACGAACGAGCGGGACGCATCTGGGCTCGGAGCGCTTTATAGATTGTTTCACTCAATCTCGTTTTACTCCGCCCCGCCTTCAGATAAACAAATACTTTTGAATAAATGTTCACGCACAAACATACCCACTAGAATACCGATGGCGTCGATGAGTTCTTTAAGGTCGATATAAATCGGTTTAAAAAAAATATATCTGATAGTATTAATGCCGTAAGCCGTCTTCTGCCACGTTGGATGGAAAAATACTTGCCCTTACAAAAGTTACAGAAATTTCTTTAGATTGCGGTCCTTACAATATTAAATTATGTGTATGTCGTGACTAAAGCACGCGGGAGCGGGTTTTTATCTGCTAGTATATATATAATTATTGAAATGTGCGCATACCTTTTTACACCATCGCATATAGTTGCAGAAATAAAAGTAAACATCAATATAATAGAACGACATATAAAGTTTTAGAAATGCTTTCTACATGCGTCATTATTTTACTATCTCTTTATGTTCGTTATGATGACTTTTGAGCAATGCAATGCAATGTTCATTTACTTTGTATTTTTTTAAATTTAAACGTCATTAAAAACCTTTATCACTAGCAAATTCATTTTTAGCAATGATACACGTGTCGCAATGTAATCTGGTTTGATACGTTTTAAAATAAACTTAAATTTAGTCCATTATATCGTTGTTGGAAAGGAAAAAGGGCTTAAGCGACACTTTGGTAAAAAATGAGTGAAATATGCTGTTTCAATCAGTTTTTTATTTCTGTATCGAATACTCTGACTCTCGTTTGATTCTGAAGACTTTTGTAGCCCTTCAGCCATCTAAAACATATTTACCGTTTGGGAGAAGGCTTGACTCAAGCGACACACGATTGAGAATTTTTTAAAGCTTTTTGTCGTTTTGGATAACGCAGTGAGAGCATTGAGTTAACTTTTTTAAAATCTAACCAGGTCCTGTATACTCGTACTTATGCATTTTATTGTAATACAAAAAAAACTTAAATGTGTAATTTCAAAGTCCATCTGGTGTAAGCTTCCCAAAATGGTGCTTGAGCCCTTTTATCTTTCCGGTGACGATATGCAATTTAGCCACAGCTGATGTGTGGTAATGTTATTTTTTAAATTGACCATAAAATTAAGCAGTACAGTGACGTCAGCACATATAAGAATTTCATTGGTACTCAATTTGTCGATAAAACTGACAGAGCGGTATAAACGGTCCCTTTGGCTGTTCCCCGCGCAAACTTGAAAAATGGTTTCGTTTCCGCTCTTTTCTTCCCCTCTTTTTGAGAGGGAGAAAAAACGGCTCTCTTACAAGCAACATTGAGAAAATATTGGGTAACTATTTATTCCGAGCTATAAATCTGAATTCAAGTTCAACCTTATAAAGAGAGGGTGGAGTGAAGCTCTAAACAATGGAGCAAAAAACAGGCGGTAATGCTGACTTTAAGTAAAGTAAGTTGATTTATAGAATTATATAATATTATTCTTGTCCCCCGGAAACACTAATATTTATTCAATAATTATGATGTCTCATAGGTAACACTGTACCAAAATCAATATTGATACCACACTGATGTCTCATAGGTAGAGTGTGACAAACGAAAGAATGCGGATGGCGGCTGATGTGCAGAAACGCATTTTGGTAGGAGGCGGGGTCAATCAGAAAAAAATCGCCAATGATCATTGTACGGATTGTCTAGTTCTCGAACAGCTTCGGCAAAACTGCAATATTCGAAAGGCCATAAAATATGCAATGTAATTATATTCTTGGGTTGTAGTTCATCTATGCATTAATTTTACGGCGTGAAATATTAACAGTAAAATCATCAGTAGATCTTCAATGAGGTCAATAAGAAAAAAAAAACTGGTTAGGAAATTATTATATAATCCAACGTGTTGTGCATTTAAGAATCAAATTGCGTGTGGTCTTAATCACACCGAAAAACATTCCTCCAGCTTTTTTGAACGGTGAGGTTCTAAAGGTAGTAGAAGAAACCAAATATCTAGGGCACATCATCACCAGCAAGCTAATGGATGACGACGACATTGACAGGCAAAAGGCGAGCACTCAGTGTGAAATCAAACATGCTCAGTAGAAGATTTCGGTTCTGTAGTCCACCAGTAAAAGGACACTCTTCCTGGCGTTCTGCACTACCCTATACACGTGCGAGCTCTGGACCAATTTTAAGAAGAGTAGCATGGAAAGGCTTCGGGTCCAGTACAACAACGCCTACCGCATGATGTTCAGTCTTCCCAGGCACTGCAGTGCTTCCGGTATGTTCACCGAGGGGCGAGTTCCAGGATTTGCAGCCCTTATGAGAACCAGGGTAGTAGGAATGCGGGAAAGGATTAACAACTCCAGAAATAACCTCATCATGGAATCCCGTCAGATCCCGAACTCAAGCATAGAAGCGCATTGGAGTAAATTATTGGCCCCATCAATCTTAACGCTGCCAGGATGGACTCCCTCTTGATGGCATTTTGTAGAAATGAGGCCTAATATACTCCATTAATATTTTCTTTCTTACATTCTTTATTTATTTTTTTACTTTTTTATTATTATTTTATTTTCATATATTTTTATTTTATTATTTACTTATTTATTTATTTCTTATGAATTTCTGTTCATTATTATTTTGTTACTATTATTATTACAATGTATTGATATCAATTATGGAAGGTATTGCATTGCACTACTCCTGCATACCTTCCGGAATAAAACTTTTATTATTATTTTATTATTATTATTAATCAAATTACTCATAATTCTTCAGTAATCGAGCAAATGAATTTGATTGGCAATTATATTTATTTAATCGAGGTAGTCTATCAACATAACGCTAATTATTTCATGTTGATAATTCTGTTCGTTTTGATATGTAACAAAGGTGATATCTTTGAACACATTATCTCTCTTGGCTTACCCTATGAAGATAATTAAGACAAGACATGATGAGATTGATATTTTTTAATTCAGGTTAGGTACCTACAATAAAGAATTTAATTCTGAAAAAAATCGTCGTTTCGACAGGTACAATAACAGCTGCTTTCACCAAACATACCTGAGTATAGTAAACGCACCATCTCGATGTCACCAACGCAGCTAATCAGAATTTTCAGCCAGCGGTATATGCCTATGAATATGTTGAAATTATCAATGTCTTCTACAGAAAAGGGGTAATTTGGTTCAAGTACCTATATATTTAAATGTGATTCACAATATTAATAACCAACTTATATTTTCGTAGAAAGCAATCACTTTTTTGCCTCTTTCATTTCATTTGATCTGTCTTCCCTCTGCTCCTTTGTTATAATTTAAATGTTTTTCTATTGTTTTTTCAATATTCTCTTATTTAATATTGTCTTCTCCCTATGTGCGGAAACCGGTCAAAAATAAAATAAAATAATATCTGTGGTATTAAATTAAGTTATCATTTCATTTTCATTAATCAATTTATGTTATAGGTCGTATAATAAAAGTTGATCCCAACAACAGCATCTTAGGATTGTGTGTATTGGTGCATATGTATGCACTTTTGATGTCCTTGCCGAACATTACTGGGAAACAGTATCTTGTCTTGCGTACACCTATTTATTGTTATTATAGAAAAAAGCAAAAGAAGTGTACACTTTGATCGAATTAGCATGTTCAAAAAGTTTTTCACAGCTTTCTTTTATTAAATATTTTTTTACATTGACATTGGAATTTTCTTTTTTGAAGTCGAATAACAAGTTTGAAACATGACGTATGCAAGCAAAACATCAGTGTGAGTGATGTGCTCGGGTCATCTCTGTTTGTAATACCTATAATTAAGACAAGAGTTTTTAAAATGACATTGAATATAAAAATCATCGTTGACGGTAAATATGTATTTCCCCTGTTAAAAATAATCAAATAGTCGCACCCAAACAGCTTCCAACCAAATATTTGTAGGTCATTTATATATTTAATCTGAAAATTAAGCTTCCTCTCCCCTTTATTGGGCCTAAATAAAGTAGTTACTGTTCAAACGCTCGTCTGCAGCGAGTTTAATTCAGTAGGCCGCCGTAGATGGGGAATGCATCTAGGGGTTGCAGACACAAAAGGGGCCAGACTTATTCACTTTATTGCGCAGAAAAGTGCCATTCCATATGTGTGATAATGCTGTATTACCGACCGGGAAAGTGCATCCGCCAGAATAGGGGAAGGGTATTATCACGATTACCCGGGAGTCTTCTGGTTGGTATTAGTGTTGGTGCCACTCCACAGGGGGGTGCATGTCATTCCATATTCAAATTAAGAAAGTTTATTGGATAAACTAAATAACGCAATGGAGTAATGTTTATAGCGCCAAGGGACTGCGGCGCACATGTTTAAATTGACAAGATTTATTGACATGGTCTTGCAATGTATCTCTCGATTAATGAAACCGCCTCATGGTTTATAAAATACATACATAAAATAAATACGTTAATGCAAAAATTTTAAACATTTTTTAACAAAAGGGTGTCCCTACTGGGTACCCCGTTCTAATGTACAAAATATGGTTTTTGTTATAATGTGAACATCAATTTAGTTGTTACAAGTTAAATGAAACATGTTTTAAATAGTACAATAAGTTAAAGTCAAATATCACCTCAGGGGAGCTTGATTTGCATGGCGGTTCATCCTCTTTGCTTGCCCGTACGGGGTGATCAGTTAGTTAGTCAATAATAATAATTGGCTGATTTATATAGCGCCGTTTTCGTAACGGAAATATCACCTCAAGGGCGCTTTACAACATAATCAACATAATATTAAAACTACGACATACTATTAACTTATGCCTAATACATACGAGTATAACTAGTGACTTAAACTAACATATTGCCAATTACAAATTTATGAAATGGTTGTTGCCGGTGCTGTCAAACTTAGGGTAGAAAAATATGGAATAAGCAATAGCAAACTAAGTATAGCACTTGCACTGAGTGATCAAATCTCTAGTGAAGCAAATTGACGTTATTGTGGGTATGATAAATTTAAAAAAAATAGTTAGTGACATACCACATGATATAGGTACATGCTACTTTAATAAAGATTGAGAAAAAACGTTACATGAATATCGTAGCGGGGCAAAAATTAGAAAAATAGCTATTTGCCCTCTAGCACCAAAACAGTCCTCGGCGAAAACAGCCTGGAGCAGAGTGCCACTTTTTCCAGAACGCGCCAGTCGGCCAAGCCGTAGAACTTTTTATCTATTTTGATTAAATCAGATTAAAATTATTTTTGAGGCGTATTTTCGTGGCCAGAGTGTCCAAGTGGCCAAGGTGTCCAAGTGGACAAGGTGTCCAAGTGGCCAAGGTGACCGATGGGCGTCACAGCCGAGCGTTTCGCTTTCGGGCGTCTGTTCCTCGGGAAAAAGTGACAAATGGCAGCGCGCGGCGGGCGCTCCCGGTGGGCGGTTCCGAGGCCTGTATTCTAAATCAGCCCACACACATACACATACGTCATGTTTTTATCATTTATAAAAATGTGCTTATAGTGAATACTCAATAGCAGATATAGAACTAAAATTGCAATGTAAATAGGTGGCATGATTAGAATACAACATATACACTACTACTTGAATTCATCCACATTTTTTAACATAAATATCTTTTGACCAATAAAACATAACTCGTAGTTAATAAACTAAACACAAATAAAACGTTAGATGGTACTCCAGCCACCAAAAATGCAAATGTTTTTTCCAAGTTATTGTTAAAATAGAACTATTAAAACAACTAAACGGTCGTTTTGAAAACGTCCCTTTATATTTTTGTCACATTATTTGAGTTCTCTCAAAAAAATGAATCGATGCATTTTACTCTGGCTACGGATGAGTTTTATTGTGAGACTTAAATTATCACATATCATTATTTAAAGAAAAAAAAACATGATTACGAAAGCTAGTAGTTTTGAATGAAGTATTTCGTAATAAGTTTCTCCCCGAGGACTCTTTCGAAAGTTAGAAAAAAAAATTAATGACGTGATATTTAGTATTTATATCCTTACAACTTTACTCAAGTTAAGCATATAATAACTAGTGAAGAATGGGTAAGTTAAGAGCCATTAAATAATGTGTAGTTTTTTTATTTCCTGACTCGAACCACAACTCGGTTCCCCGGACAAAATATCCCGAGCTGATTGAATTTCAAATTAAAGTTTTTTCTACATACACAGCGCTCCACCTCCGCAAGCATCCTTAAAAATTCCTTCTGCAAATAATTATAATGCGTCTGCAAAATGGCGACCGTTTCAACCATAAAAGTCTTCCATTAACATCAATAAAACAACGTAATGAATCATAACAGAAATCTGTAACTGAGGATTGTTAAATAATGCAGAATGTGATGCGCAAACGGATGGAAGAACAACTTGGTGAGTTTCCGAGAAGATACGGCATGAACAAGTGAATAGATTACTTGAATCTACAAGTACTGCGAATTGGAATAACATAAATAAGTACGGTGTATGAATGTAAATGTAATAAGCAGCGACGTTATTTCACGACGGAGTTGATTTCCGTTGCATCCAACCTGTGATTTGGCGTGTTCAATTATTTAGTTTTATAACATGTAAAAAAAATAATAACCTTAAAACAATGAAGATCCTTTACTTTGTTTACGTCTGTAGCTCACTAAAATACGCGACAACTAACCCACAATACAAAACACATGTGCACATCTTGAAAGGTGTTCAAAATCATTTCCTACGATACCTAGATTTTCGTAGTTACCATCCCCATGTAAATCACCAAGAGTCGACCGCGTTTTTTTTTTAAATATTATCGTTGAACGATCGTAGAATCTCGGCCGATGTACTCTTTCTGCAGATTTTTTTTAGATCTACCGTAGATTGGCCGGAAATCCTTCAACGGAACCACCTCCGAGTTTCCAATAGACTAACCAAATCTGACCAAATTCTTAGCCTCCCTCGATACAACACTAATTCTAAGCAAAACTATTTCATATACCGTCATCACACATTTTTAACACATACTACTCACAATTTTACATTTTTAACTCTGCACCACACTCCCTAAGGTCTCATCGGCGATCTCTCAAGCCTTTTTAACTTCAGATACCTACTTATCTCAAAGTAACACCATTCTATTCACTTTCTTCCTTTATACTATACCCGAATATATACATGTGTATAAATACACCCTTTTATTCTTCTTCTTTTATTAATTTAATATCACACAAATATCACTATACATATATATAGATTGACCCCCCAACCCCTTCCCTTCCTCAACAAATTTAAACACATTGTTTTGAAACATTAAAATTTATGTTTCTACTATTGATTTTTATTTCTTTCAATTATATATAGTACAGTATTTTTGATTTCTTCGTTTAAATTAGATTCACTTACTTGTGTGGTCATATTCATACCAACCATTTAATATTTTACCTAATTTGTTTGTAAACCCTTGGTCTCCCAAATAAAAAAAATTAATAAAAAATAGCAGTTGGATAATTTGTATAGCACCGTTTTTGTGAAATAATCAGTTCAAGCGCGCTGTACAAATCTTATTTCCTAGGCTATATCTTATTACTAAATTCATATAATCCAAATCATATAAATATATACTTATAATATATACAAAGATAATATACAGAAGCATACTTACCTGGAAGGTCACTTCAGATAAACACAATTGTATGTATTACTTCTAGTTTGGAGAAAGATACATATTAGCAAAAATTTTGTTGGTATTTGTTTAAATTAGGAATGTTTTTTATTGTTCGATTTTAGGGCATGAGAGCAAGTTTTTCAATGGGCTTTCTGAATTTGTAGAAGACTACAGGGACTTGATTAAATTTATACATCTAAAGGTAGTTAGTATTTCAGAACAAAATTATTATTTCCGTGCCCAGTTATCTATTTATTACACGGACAAATGCGTGTCTCTTGTACCTACACACTGTAGAGACAGTTTCAGATATATTATTACCATGAAAAAGGCAAGACGAAATCGTTTAAAATTATAGTCGTAATAAAATGAATAATATCTCCATTATCCGCTTAACCTTTCCGAAAGCAGCGTGGCAGACCAAATATGAAACATTTTGAAGCTATTGAACGTTTTATTTTGAACAGATACATAAACTTTATTCATTGACAACCCCACGAAGGCGCTATAAAAATGTTTTCGTCATTAGATAACAAGTATCTTAATGTATCCTAAATGTATAAGGCTTCATTGAGCGCTTAGTATTTTCGATGTTTATTATTATCAAAGTCCCCTTCCCGACTTAATTTGTATTCCGAAATTTATAAAAGCTTTTGAAAGAACGATTGGAGTTGAATAAGTTTTTATCATCATTTAATTATCGCATGTTTGTGAGCAGTCATTTACTGGTCAATAAACTTCGTGACTTCGATTTCACATGAGAATACTACACCCGTAGTAAATAATTAAGCAATGCCGACTTATTTTAATCACCACTCGCAAAAGCCGATCATTCAGAAAGCCAATACGTTTGAACATAAAACGTATTTAATTTTTGATTGAATCATTTTGCATATCTTCATGGGCTGCCCTCCTCGAATTTTCACTTTTATCGCCCTCGTAAATTCGTGGGAAGTTAAAATGAAAAATACAAGTTCCCATTTACATATTTCGATACAGTCAGATATTTTAATTTTATTGCCTATAACAAACGCTTTATTTTCTCAAGAAAGAATGTTAAAGCTGTGTACTTGTATCAAAGGTCCTATTCGATTATTTCATAAAGCTAACACAGTATGAAAGAATGTGCACGTAGATATTACGTGCGTACATTCCAATAAAATACTTTATCGTAGGTATTCGGTATAAAGCTAAATTTAAATGGGCGGTTAATTTACTTCTTAGAAGGTTATCACGATATTAAAATAACATGATAGCGTTGTGGTTTACGCATTTAACTTTCAGTCGGGAGGTTGAGGGTTTGATTCCCACCTAACAGACGAAATAAGAACAACATAACTTAGGACTACACAATTAAGTCGTAAAGAGTATTGATAACTAAATATACAGGTTACGTCCTTTTACTTTTATCATAACATTTAATGCTCATGTCATTAAACAACATTATTTTCTTTGTGAGTTCGTACGAGTGTGAACTTTTCAAAATTGGAACTGATGTTGATTGAAGTAATCAAATTTGAACAATAATCCATACCAATCTAATAAAGTACCTACATATAATGTATTTTATCAGACATTATTCTATATTTGAAACGGGTGGATTAAAACACCTTTTCTTGGCAAGTCAAGTTACATTCCGTGATTTTTCACGGGGAACAACTAGTTTGCACATATTATTGTTCAATAATGTTGGGAATCGAGAGATATTTTCGTATTTAACAGATGGTGTACAGCGGTTTTGAGCAGTGTGTTCCATAACCATAATAGTTAATGTGACATCCTCGCTGTACAGCTTTTACACGAGGAAAGAGTTTTTCGGGCGTTAATGTTAAAAAGTACATCGACAAAAGGAGAGCGGGCGGAACCTGTGCATATTTGGGATACTGTAGTGGTATGTATACGAGTATGTTTACTTCCACAAACACATACAAAGTGATAGATACTCTCAGTATCACCCCGATGAAAGACAAAGATTCTGAATCGAAACGTTTCTTGAAATGACTTTAACCGTGTTTGGCGATCAGATCTGAATATTCAGGTACATCCCAATATTCCTTTTTCGCATCTCCTTCCCCTCCCCAATTTTTTGCCACTGCACAATTTTCCTCGATTTGGGATGCTATAGTCTCACTGGATCCGGACAATTGAGACTCTTGTGTAGTATTTACATAAAAAAGTATACGTATGTTAAAAAAAATCCACTGAATTCTTCATAATTGGTCCTCTTTTTACATCCAATGGTTTAGACATGTACAACAAATGAAATGAATATTTTCAGAGGATAATTAATAATACTCTGTATTGGGAAAGAATCTAAGCGCAGTAAATAAAATGAAGAAAAGGACTCTTAGATGGTTTGAGCACATAGTGTAAGGAGAACGTTCGACTCAACAGTGAATGGTAGAAGAAGTCGATTAAGACATTGCACGATCAAGCGAATCAAATATTTATGTACGGTGATTTCAAGAGTCAGAATAAAAGAAGATTATGTACGAGATGGTGCATGAATGTGAATGAAGCGAGGAGTGTGTGCTAAGACAGAGCTGTGAAGAGCGGATTGATGGTTTGATAGTTAGTGAGATCTGACTCTGACCGTGATGTAAAAGTAATATTAAGTTTTTATTGTCATTGCATCTGCAAGTACTTTTCGATCTTACCTAACGAACAGTATCTATTTTCGCAGAGTAATCCCTACGGCCTGAAGGATGGCAGCGGGGCGGGAGACATGTCCGCCTGGACCTCCGCCGGGCTGCAGCCGACCACTGGCTACTACCCCTACGACCCCACACTGGCCGCCTATGGGTAAGTTCACCACCCACTTAAAATATAAAAATACTTTGAAAGTACACGGGCCTCACACTGGGTACAAATGCCATTATTTTGTCGAGCTTCAATCAATTTTCCTTAGGCTTATGTTTTTTATACATATTCGATATTATTATTTAAATAAAACATTAAATAAAATTACAGCAGGAAAAAACAGTTAGTATATATCATTAAATCTATCCGAAAGTATTACATACAAAAATATTTATATATCTTTTCAGCATGTTTTTTTTATATGTTATTTAATCATGCTCATTTTAGGAAACTAACATTTTCTTTTCAGACACATCGATTTTATAGCTTTTTGCGAAATTTTATGGTAGTGTAAATCCAGTTTATAATATGATACTGCGAACTTACTGCATACATGTGTGTAATGATTTTGGCGACTTTCAATCCAGTTGCAATATTGAATTCCTTGCAAGGAATTGCGAGCGCTTTTTAAAACATGTTTTAATTCCAAACAAGGTAGAAAATTTTATAGGTAAAACGACATTTTCATTATATCACACCTTGCTTTTTATCTGAAACAAGGCTATCATGTAAGCAGCAATTAAAGGCGGTAGGTATTTTTAATGTAAGTAATAATATAGTTAATTCATTTTTCATGATTAGAGAGTTTGACGAACATTGAAATCGCAGTACTTTTGTTAAAGTTCGTAAGTACGTATAGTTGAGAAGAAAAGTTTTAAAAAAATGTCCCAATAACTTCACATAATTATTATGTTTGTTAAGATTGAGTACAATTCTCAAACAATAATACATGAATAGAATGTAGCACCAAGAGATAAGGCCAGCACCCAAAAATAACATTCTAATACAAGCAATAATACAAATGACTTATCTGCCAATTTTCTATAGGTAGTTTGAAAAATGACTGAGGTTTACAATCAATACAACTTTTTTATTGCAATCTTTTAAATTCTATGAAAAAAACACTAAAATATCAGTAAAAGATGCAGTTTTAAAACCAGCAAAGGCATTTTTGAACGTTTCACCTAAAATTCTAGTCTGCATTTCATAAAAAATGTAAAAGATCTATTTTTAAAAGTTGTATTCACTGATTACTTTAGACATTTTTCTTTCTACCCATACAGTAATGACAGATAAATAATTTGTAGTTTTGCTTGCACTAGAAAGCCAAATAGTGTGCATTTTTGGGTGCTGACCCTTGAGGATTGTTTTTGTGGTTACAAATATTTTCTATACTTTTATGCACAAAATATAATTAATAAATCTCCCACGAATATTTAAAAATTCAGAAAAACTATGTATAAACGAACACGTATTGTACTTACCACTTATTCGAAAATAATTTTATAACCCAATAACCATAGAATGGATTTCAGATTGATTTCTCATCGGAATATGTGAACGATATTCAATACAACTCAATTTGAGCATTAAAATTACTGAAATAAAAGTTTTTCAATTGTTTCCAAAATCACATTATTGAAATCACTCGCCAAGTCGAAGCCTGAAACTGCACAATGTGATTATTTTTTATACTATTACATGCGATTATTATAAAATTGCTTTATTGAAAGATGATTCGGTTGTTTGGTTCGAACAATGGCTTCAACTTGAACTTAGGAAGTAATGTACGCGTGTAGGTAAAGGGTGTGATACGCAACGCGGGGTGTGAGTAGTGAGTAGCAGAATGATTCTCATTCCTCATTCCTCATTCCACTTCCTCGTTCTCGTTCCCGGCCGGTTTGTTCGGAGCCAATCGCGTGAGTCCCCTCAGTGTTCAGTGTGTTCGCCACTTGGCTCGGTGTTCCACAATCAATATTCACCTGCATGTACAGCACGTATAATGTACATCACTTGGAACGGTTCCTACATGCCGCGTGCTTGGGGAAATTGTACACCCTTGCCAGGAGGTGACATCCGACATCGCCAGCCAAAAATTACGTGAGCTTCAGGACATCTGATAGCTTCACAAGTCACAACTACTAAACCACTACGCCAAACCAATGCTGCATTGTTTCATTTGTAAAGATTTTAACGAACGCAAGTATTGTATAGGTTACTAATAGTTACAACCTAGCTGTGCTCGAGTTTTAATACTCTTAATGGTGGAATGGAACAATATGGCGCTTTTCATTTAAAAAAAAGTCATATAGATATTTATAATTTTTTATAAGGCTTTATATATAATTCATGTTGGAACCGAGGTTTCGAATTGACGATTGAGTTTTATTTACCTTAAATACGAGTATAAGAGAGAAAAAACTGTGTAAATTTTAGGATACTAGAAAACACCGATTAAAAAAATTACTGGGGTACAAAAACAGATTTACCACTTCGTAGTTGCAATTTTTTTTTCGTATTTTTTATCGTTCTTTTTATTAGTATTTTTTTGTACATTATATAAAAAAAGTGCTTACATTATTTAAAAAAACTTCAATAAATAGTAAAAGAGCTAGAAAAAAAATTCACATAGGCAAGGCCTTGTGTGGTTTTACTTAAAATAAATTGTTTAACAGTTGATGTTACTAATTGTGGTCATTTTATTTATTTTACAAGGGGAATATTTTGTAAGGGGAATAAAAACATATGCAGGTACTTCAAAAATATTCTTTTCGGTTGTAAAGTTTGTTTTAATATTGTAAAATACAACAAGAAAAAATATTTTATATTAAATAAATCAAAAAACTTTTGACAGATCATTATCGTATATTGATTATTGAAAGAATATTAACATTGTTCAAATAATAAAAATACAAAGAAAATAAAAAGATTAGGTAGTGACCGAGATTCGAACTCGGGACCTCTAGTCTATCCGGGAGCAGCGCATTAACTAACTTTTCCACCTCAACCAAATAACTCATTTTATTTGAATAATCAATATTACACGCAACCGTAAAGCTTTAATAAATGAATTTAATTAGAAAAAAACCTTATACGCTCTAGATCAGATGTTTCTTTCTAGTTTCACATGTATAAAACAAGGAGTTTCCAAGTAAACTCATTCCTACACGTGTGAAGAATGCAGGGGTATTATATTCCGTAACAAATGGCCTTGCTTCTGTTTGTTAGTATATCAGGGCCGGTCCTGTGCAGGCGCAATTGGAGCAGTCCGCCCCAGGCGGCGATATGCCAATGCGCTCAGAGTACCTAATTACAATGTGTTTATACGAGCCCAGTTCCTGTATATTATATTTAATGAAAAAACCATACTATCTATGGATGGCAGTCGAACCCGTAACTTTACGACCCGATGGCGCAGAATGGAAATTTGCACCTCTCGTTTTTTTTTTTAAATTTAACAATACAAAACCTTTCCACTTTAAAGATTTTTTTTTTTGATCTGTAAGTTTATATTTAGTTTTTTTTTTTAAGAAACCTGCCAAAAACGAGTGTTTAACAATTGTGAAATTTTGTATAAAAGTGAAGCTATTTGTATATTATAAAACTCGTGGGTTTATGTGAGAAATAGTGAATTTACATTTTCATAATTACACGAAAAATAAGGTATTTTATTAGTTTTACTAAAATTTTGGTTACATATTTTTTTCATAAATAAAGGTAGATGCGACAAGACTTTTACCTGCACCAGGCGCCGCGGCCGTTTGGCTCAGGGCCGGGCCTGAGTATGCTGTGAGCGATGACAGTTATTATTACGTTCCCTGAGTATAAATACGGTGTAGGACTATAGTTATATGACGGGTGTCGAGGTTTCATACGTTTCGCGGGGAGATTAAATTTCAAGAAAACACGATTCGAAACACAAAAAAAGTATATAATATAAATACTTTTATTCCAACCGTTTATTAGCAAAGATATATGTCTGCCTTTAAATGGCGATAAACGCTTTCTTAAATCTATGTGAGTACGATTTTATTCAATGTTTATTCTATCATCTTAATCATAAACAAACATATCTGTTTTCTAAAGCAGCACAAACTTAATGTTTGGATAATTTGTTTTTGTGAAAAATCAACTCAAGAGCGCTGTACGGTGTACGCTGGCATCACGAAAACTGCACACTTTTTCCAGAATATTTTTTAGGTAAACGATTTCAACTCACATTTTCATTTCCATAACAAGCTATAAAACCTAGAATTTTACATTTAACCGCAAATAAATCACGCTTAAGTCCTTACCTTACATATTTTACACCAGTACATGGTTGAAATATTTGTTGTTTGCTCTTAATGTTGTATTAAAACCATATCCATTCAGTGGATAATACCGTGGGAAAGTATCTACTAAATGTTTAAACAATCGATCTAAAAACTTTATGATTTCATCATATGGGTTTCGCGTTTCTTTATCGCTTTTAGAATAATGTTTCATGCCACTATTTAAATACTGCCTAAACTGTTTGAACAAACAAAATAAAAGTTTCGGCCAATATTATTTTATGACCAGGCTGAATATCGTTGGCAACTAATAACGCGACTGTGAAACGAACCAACGTGGAATCAATATGAAAAGTTGGCCATAAAATAGCAGGCATCTGAATCCCTGCCGGTGTCACCGTGAAACAGTTTTCGATGACATAAAGATAACACATAAAATACCATGTCACCATGTTTAAGATTGGGACTTTTAGATCTAGAATTTGGTAAATTTGTGACTGTGGAAAAGACATTATGGATATTATTGTATCGTGCCTGTTACCTGTTTCGCCAGCTGTGTAATAAATAACGATTTTATTCCGAAACGTCACAAATTTAATGTCACCAATAAAGTTAGACGCCACCCCTGAACTTAAAGATGAAATAAGATAGATATCAATGTCCGGACATATACCTAACGTTTATAAACTTCCTAGGGTTTTTATTTGTATCAAGATGGAAATGTACTCGATACTCAAACACGTAAAGGCACTAAATATCAGGGTTGTTCGGCGAAAAGAAACACCCGTTTATCATCGAGGAGGGGGGGCACGTCAAATCGGTTTGTTGAATCTATTTATGTTAATAGTAAAACAAACATATAATGAATCGTTTGAATTTGTCGTTCTTTCGGCTATAACTTGTATTTTATCGCTTCGGCTTTTTGTTTAAAACCTCGGTAAACTCGGTTCGTGAGTAAATATCCAACAATGTCGCAATCAATCCTTAATTCAATAAAATAATGTTATGGCATCGGTGTGAACTGCGGGAATAAAGTCAGGCAGACCAAAGTATGTCATGCTAAAACGATAGGTGGGTAGATTCTGACAAACGAAAGAATGCGGCTGATGGCTGATGCGGAGTAACGCAGTTTGGTAAGAAACGAGGTCAGCCGGAAAAAAATCGCCAATCACCATTGTACTAATTGTCTACTTCCCGATCAGCTTCGAGAAAGCTGCGCTGTAAACGAAGGGAAATCCGCGTTCCTTAATTTGTTGCGCTCTAAGCATCCAATAAATTTGACGAATTTTAGAAAACATTAGTTTCTGAATTTATTATGAGAGTATAACAGAATATATTTAAGTGCTCTAAAATGACAAGGCACGTCTGAGTGATGCAGGCACACAGGCATATTGGAAAAGGTTATAATTTGAATAAAGGTAAACACAAAAGGCGTGTCATAGCACAAAGACAATAGATAGTCAGAACACGTTGCGCAAACCAATGCGTGTGGACCAAATGATAAATGTCATTCGTTATTCAATACCACCAGATAATATCCAACGAAGTAAACAAAAAAAAAATTATATTTTTTTGTACTTCAATAGTTAACCGCATATTAAAAACGAATAATCGAATGAGCAGCTCAATTATACCTAGATATGTTATATCGGTTAGATTTAAACAAAACCGTTATACGTTAATTCAGTACGCAAAAAAACCTGCCGCATTGTTTCACCAATCAACTGCTGTGTTCTGAAACTGATTTTCAATAATTTGTTTTTTTGGGTATCCAACCCAGGCAAGACAAACGCAAATTCATTCGTTCGAAAATATTGACTTTGTTTGAAATCTCGGTGCAACATCTCAAAACGTTTTGCGCAAATTGACTCTCTTTACATTTTACGATACCGGAATCTGACAATACCTACAATAAATTAAAACAATTCTTCGCAAACTTTATTGATAGGCTCTTCGCATGAAAGGCAATTTAAACGCAACAAACCTGATTTTCTCGAACCTGGCAATAACAATAATTATTAAATATATTTTAGACGATAACTTTCCGAAATGGCTGGTGCGCGGGCATTTTTATGACTAGTAAAACAGTTCCGTGAACAAAAGTGACAATTATACGATCTTTTGATATTTGTTTAATGAATTGCCCACCATATTGGCAACTATCGCGGCAGTCGATCAAGTTTCTATTGTGGTCATGTGAATAGCACGAACCCGAGCGGCGCAACGAGCGCTGGTTTCAACCAACTGGTGATGTACGCACGAGTCTAGTGCCTCAGAGATGTATTTAATACCGGTGATTATTTCAATTAATTTAATTATTGGTGTAGGTATGGTTGTTATTAGTCATTAAATAATAGGTAGGTATCAATTAAGGTTTTTTTTTTACCCTTGAAGTGATTATCCAAAACAATGACACTATATAATACATGTCACAAAAACGCATTCCAAATAAATACAAATTTACATTTGCTATGCTACAATTTTTTTAGGAATCACGCCAGATGTGTAGTATATTGTAGTACCTTCCAACAGTTGAAAAAAAAAGATGTTTAAAAAAAATATCTCGTGCTCACCTGTTATCACTGAATATTTTATTAAAGCATAATCGAATATTTAATATCACTTAACCTTCCGGTTATCACTAAATATTATTATTTCAATAAAAATAAAAATATGTTTTCCTTATTTTAAAATTGACGGATATTGCTGCGTCACGGTATATATTGCAATCTAAAATATTCCAAGACACAAGGGTGTGAAACTGACAAGGTGTTGGCAATAAATTGCGATAGCTCGAATCTGCTGAGTACTACGAATTTGACAAATAAAGCTGTCGCTGCAATCTGGCGTAGGCTAAAATACTCCTGATTATATCACTGAGTATTAATTACATCCATTATTATATTGTCAATCTTTGCACAGTGTTGAATAGTAAATAGACATCTTAGGTAAATAAATAATCGATCTGCTTTACTTCCCGCCTTTAAAAAAACGGTAAAAAAACAAAACCTTAACGTTCAGATTGCCGGAAATGACCGACTGACTTAAATTAAGAACATGCAAGAATATCCAAGAAGAGCCAAGAAGAACCGTGAGGTAAAACGAGCCAAAAATATGCTAAAGAGTCGAGAACTGGCATAACGATCCGAAGAAAGACAAGAAGACGTTAGAAGAGCTAAAAACTGGCACAAATACCCAAGAAAAGACAAGGAGACATAAGAAGAGCCAAGAAGGAGGAAGAAGGGACAAGAAGATGGCAATAATGAATCCATCCTATTATCTTTTTCCGTCCTATATTCCCTTATTGGCACTAGGTTGCCTGTATACCGGATGATTAAACTCCAACCTCCTTCCCATCGTCAGACCACGTGTTTCAAGTCCCAACAAGTCACACCTGGATTGGGGTGGTATTTTTGTATATTATCGTGTCGTAAATTAAAAATGAATGGCTGGACCCAGATCTGAGATGCGTGAAATATAGTCCTGTAGTACATTGCACCTATGGTTCCCACAACAAAGTATGTAGGCATTACTTGTTCAAACAATATACCTATCCTGTTATTTGCAAAATCACAAGAATATGAAGAATTGGGTATCTATCAATCAGCGCAGATCGCGGTGAGATTCACATAGCTCCGCACCGGCTACATTACTCCGGAGAGTCAGTCGGGGAGCACGGAATGACAAATAGTGAGTCTTGGGGATATATTTTACGATCTGTTTTCGGCGGCTGTCACACCACGAGGTCGGAATAATCGTTCAAGAGTTCTTCTCTCCCCCCGGCCTGTCTTAGTATAACTACGTCCCGTCACCGAACCCTTCGTACCATCTCTTTTATTACGAGATTAAATACATCTTTCATGACTGTCTCGAAGGCGTCGGAACAAATAATTGCCCGACGAGTTATGCCTGACGTTGTATAAACAAAATAAAAGCGGAAATTAGACAGATTTGAATAATTATTGTAAACTTTGCCATTTCTGTTGTAGTTAAGTTGATGTGAGATTCTGGATGAGAATATACCTAATTATATCGTCACAGGAAAGGCAAAAGGGCAGAAGCGCCATTTTGGGGAGTTTACACCACAGCACTTTAAAAGTTTTTTTGTTTGTTTTACAATAAAATTCGTAAGTCTTCAGTACCTGGTTGGATTTTAAAAAAAAAAAATTAACTCTTGTAACTCAATGCTCGGTCTGAGTTACCCGAAGTGAAAAAAGCTAAAAATTTCTAAGCTTGTGTAGCTTGAGTCAAGCCTTCTCGCGAATGGCAACTATATTTTAGATGGCTGGAGGATCACAAAAGTCTTCAGAATCAAACGATAGTCAGAGCATTCGTTGCAGAAAATATAACTGATTAAGACTGCATATTTAACTATTTTTTTACCAATGTTTCGCTTAAGCTCTTTTGCCTTTCAAGCGAGGATATTATGTGTTTTTAGCATTAAAAAACAAACAGTGTCATGTGTAATATAAGTAATTATTAAAACTGATATTTAGTTTAGTTTTTGAGTATTGTGTTTTTACGTTGTATTTTCATAAAGTTTTATCTGACTTCGTTTTAAAAATAAAAAGTGTTTTGCCAACGTGTGACAATGTTAGTGCGTAATGAATCAACAATTTACATAGCACATTACTGGCGACAACGTAAAAATCTCGACTATCAATCACAGCAGTATTTATAAAGCGTCCACTAATTTAGAACAATGTGAGTGCATTTTCTAGTAGCTTATTTTCCCGACTTCAAAATTGATTATGCTTAATAAGATTCCTTCTCGCGACGGACGTCTCTTCGCGCCCGAGAAATGCAGGGAGCTTTTAGCGGGGCCCGGAATGCGGCGCACTGTGTGGCGGGCGCGTCTCCCCGCCTCGCCGTAAAAAGAAGACACTTTAAGTCGGAACCTTGACGCGGAGGAGCTGTATATTTTCGGTCTAGGCCAAAAGATTAAAAATTCCTTCCTCCGCGAGAATTAAACCGAAATCCCGCGGAAAAAGATACACTTTTTATCGGAATTTTTTTCCCGTCTGTTCTCGCCTAGCTCGCTTTTTTTCGACACCGTTTTGCTTTTTTCGGGATAGCGTTTCGGATGCTGCGGTACAGAATGTCGCCAGCTCGCTTAGCTCTCGCTTTAATGCGATGTGAATAGATGGCCTAGTATTTATTAGCTTGTGTCGTGTGAAAATATCGCGGTTTTAAGGTATTTCGGCAAGACTGCTCGACAGAAAGAACGCACAAAAACGCCGAGATAGAAAAAGGTAAAAATGTAAAAAGATACTTCATTATTTATTTGATTTTTTGTTTAAACGTTAATTATTTACACACTTTGTTTATTTTTTGTTCTCGTACGTGTAGGTTGAATAACAACACCACTGTGCAAAGTACAAACAAAGTTATAATAACATTATTTGTGTTTGCTTGTCACGTGTGCAGATGTTCACAATCGTTAAATTTTATGTCCATCACAAACTATGGGCTTTGTAACATCTATTTAATTGTCAAAAACAAGAATAACTTTTCAGTAAGATCAACTAACTAACTAACCAGCAGGAGTAAGCATAGAGGTCGGACCGCTGTACAACTCTGTCATGGCACACACTCCTCGCTTCGTTCACATCCATACATTGACTCATATATATACTCTTCTGTTATTCTGACTCTTTACATGGCCCGACTAAAGTATTTGATTTACTTGATGGTGCCATGTCTTCTTCGAGCGTCGCCGACTTCTTCTTCCATTCACTTTCGCATAATATATTCTTTTCACACTCCTTTCTTTGATCATTTGCTCTACATGCCCAAACCACCTAAGGGTCCCTTTCTTGATCTCATTTATTACGTTTACATCAGCCTTACATTCTTTCCGGATGTCCACATTTTTAATGGGTCATACATGGTTTTACGCACATACGTCTCACCAGTTTGAGAGTGTTTTATTTACACCTTATCAATTGCACATGGTGCAAACACGAAAGAATCTAAGCTGACAGAGTGTGACTTCCTGAAGTCGTCGGGCCTTTGTTGTGTGACGAGCCGCGTCGACAGCCGCCGCCGTCGGGCGCGGACGGCGCTAATGCGGCGTCACATTCGGCGCTCGGCCGGCGACGCAGCCGTGAGACAAGTCATCGGCAATTAAGTCCTAAGCAAGGAGAAAGATACCGAATTGAGCCTATAGAAAGAATCGCCTTTTCGTAGCCTTTATTTAAATTGTGGAGAATATCATCATATGGTGAGACGGTTTTGAATAAGATTATGACATGCGTTATATATTATAATAACAGTAATTTTTAACTTAACCTAACTCATACTTAAAAATATAGTATCATTATCTTAAAAACGTGTTAAATACACGCTTTCACAAATATTAAAAACGTTTTTAAACAATACACTAATATTTGGAATATTTGGATAATTTGCATAGCGCCGTTTTTGTGAAAAATCACCTCAAGGGCGTACAAAGTTACAAAAGCTAGTATTTTCTTAAATTAAAGAGTATAATGAAAATGAAATAATAACTTTTTATAAGACCACAGATTTTATTTTAATGTTTATGTTCGAACGGTTTCGCTTAGCCCAAGTTTTGTATTTTTTGTTAAGTTTTATTTTGTACCCTGATAATGCTTAGGCCAAGCGAAACCGGTCTTATATATCGGTGGTCTTATACAAAGTTATTATATAATGTTCATTAAATATGTCAAACTACAAAGTCATTTCTTTCTACGAAAATATAAATGTGTACACTTTATTACATTTGTAAATCCCTTCACTTGATATTCATTAAAAGCGGTGCTCCGAAAGTGTCTCGTTCATATTTTGTTCCATCCATTTTCAACGAGTAGGTATTTGTATTTGATACAACTCCACACATCGAAATAGTTTTCTAAATAGGTCGGTCAATATTAAAATGTTTAAGGCACACTTTAAAACGCTTAAGCCTAAAATACTGCGTTATTCGAAGCTGCCGCTGTAAAAATTAAATTTGAAGTGACGCTCATCAAGCGAGTAGGTATCGCCTATAGCTAGACGGCAGATTTATTTATTTTTTCTCGCAGCACTTCATCATTCTCCGTTTCAGCTACTCAACTGTCGCCTCGTTCGGCTAATTGTGTTGTATATGTATTTGGATTCGGGACCCCTATCCCTCGCCTAATTACGTACAGACGCGGGCGCACCGGCGGAGAAGTGACGGCGCCTATTTTCGTAGCGGAAGATGAATGTGCCCGCGAACGGTGGGGCGTGAAATGGGAAGATTTGTGTGTGTCTCTTGTCTCTAAACAGCATCTTACTCAACCGGGGAGCGCTGCGGTGTCAAAGGTCCTCGGCGTGCACATTTCTACATTTTTCACAAGCCCTGAAAGTAAATGTGGATGCCTATACAACGTGTGTACTTGTTCTTCGAAAATAGATTGACAAATAAAAACACCTAAATTGCGCAGTACACATTTAGAAAATACCGTGAGACTATAGACTTTTTTTCCTTCCATCATACTATTATAATAATTAACGAAAATAGTGGTTATCACATATTTACAGATGTCGCGGGATGTGCAAAGACGTAGAAAGATGTAGAAAGATAGACAGAAAAGATTCGCGTTATGTAATTAATGAATTTCGTTAGATTTTGCTGATTGCATCGGGTGGAGACTTTATTCACAAAACGCCGTGTGGATAAATGTGAGCCGTACAGAAATGAAAGCTTTTAAGAGAAATGCTTACGTTGCGCGCCGCTTGGCTCCTAGTTGTTCTAAAAGCTTTGCGAAATAGAGCGTTATTGAATAGGCGATATATTTAGTTCCCCTTTCGTGAGATTTTTCCCAGTTTCCCTTGCGGGGTAATTTATGTGGGTAGGTTGGGGATAATTGGACACACCTTTCCAGTGTTGGCTGCTAAACGCTCGACAAACTGGAATCCTTCATGAAACCAATTTCACAGCGCATTGTTTCCGCTCCCCTCTCGGCATTCCGATGCGTGGAGCTAATGCTTTGCCTACCGGGAGACCCGGCAACCAGCCAGCCAAGCAACCGGCCACCTCCGCTTTCTCTTACTCTTCATTTTCAAAAATCCCTTCTCCCCGAGGAATTACTTTTATTCGCTGTGACGCCAACAGCCTCGAGGCAATTAATTTCTAACTTGAACACCGCCGCCTGCGAACTGCCTTCTAATTAACCCCCACGAATAATACGCTCTTAGTTACGCATATTTATTGTTCATTATTAAAAGCAGATTTTTAGTATGTTCAACTTGCGTGGATCTCGAGTTGCGGAGTGAACACCTGCAATGTGAAAAGCTTGGATTAGTGACGGGTCCGGTACTTATTTTTTTGTAATTATGGCGATAAGTTTGACGACTTTCGTGAGTTAATTAAGCCAGTGTTTTTTTGAACGCGTTAAAAATCGTTTAAATATTATTATAATTATATTTTACTTAGGTGTTCATTTTAAATAAAAGTATCTAACTACTTTCTGAATTATGAACTACTCCGTTCTGATTTATTTCACAAAATGGCCTGACTCATACATAACATGCTGTATTAAAAAAGTGTTTTAAGCGAAGAAAGCGGCAGATAATAAACGGCCGGATATAATGATTAATCCCGTGATAAAAGAAAAAGCGTTCCACCCTGTCGAAGGTTACAAATGTTCCCCATCTCCCCCGGGCCTCCCTTGTACGAGAGCTTATTCAGTATCCCAAAAGGAGCCACAATGGTAAGTTTCAATAAGAATTACACTGCTGGCGAAGCTGTTACAAGGGAAAAACACGATCGCGGAATAACAAGCCGTATTTCAATGGGGTATAAACTCCAGTTCCGCCCGCCCCGCGCGCGGCGCTTGGAGCGTTCCGTCCGCCGGCGGGGAGGAAAACACGTCTCCTGTTGTAACACAGAAACCGAAACGGAAAGCAGAATGGAGGATGAAGAAGTTTAGTCGCGTCTTTCCGCCGTCTGCGGGAGCGGGACGGAGCATAACATGGCGGGCGGGCGTATCGATTGGCGGGAAACGCTGCGCCGCTTTCCCTGCCAGAGGGCCCCCCAGCGCCGCCTGGGCCGCTCGCCGGGCGCTCTAGCCGCGGCCCACCGGGCTGGCCCGCCTTCCTCGCTGCACGGCACTCGCCACTCAACAAACACTTCGTATGCAATGATCTTATCTCTGGTGCCATTGTCACTCATTTTATTATTCCGTCATTCGTCAAAATACAAATGGGCTGTTAACATCTTCTGTTCAGTAAAAAGAAGAACAAGGCATGAGCAGTACACACTCTGGGAATTAAAATCTAATTATGTTAAAGCGTTATATGAGTAGTATCAAAAACCTTCTACGAATTGATATCCCCAGAGGAGGACGATCGAATAAATTCAATCTGTAAATGACAAAAAAAAAATACTTTCCATACATATATCACGCGGACAGATTGAAAAATACGTTTTCTTTGTATAAGCGGCTACGATTTTGGTCTTGTTTCTAGCTGGGGGCTTATATATCGCGTTCGACTTATTTTATTGGTCTCCCATGGCCACCTTTCTCTTGTTAACTTTTTACCGGGAAAAGTGGAACCTTTTGCGGAACCGAGTCGCCGGAGCCAGTGCCGCCTCGTCGATCATTTAAACCGTATTTTATGAATAAATTCAATCCCAGCTATCTGACATATATTCTATTTGCTACATTCAAATTTGTTTTATCTCTTATACATTTCGTATAAAAGTATTTGCAAATGTTTATCGTAACTAGCCATCCAAATTTGTTGAACATTTTCAAATCTACCTATCACGATTATGCGCACTTTGTCGTGAGTGACATTGACAGACAGATTAAAAGCAAAATGATTCGAGAGGGGTGCAAATATGAAACGTCACAATTAAATGTAAAATCCGAGTGTAAAGTTATTTGGGGTAGCGCGAATTAGAGGGAGGGGCGGGGCGCCCCTGGCAGTCGCGAGCGCGTGTAGCCGTGTACCTCTAATGGCTTCTGCTCCCGCCCCGTACGGACACAGATATATCAGTTTAAGTATGCCGTGTTGATCTTATCCTAATCCAATCACACTTTTTGTTTGATTTTATAAGCTTTACTTGAAACTTTCCCCGGATTTCCCTCCCGCGCCGCCCGTTCGCTCTCTGAAGGATCTCTTCGGGGGTTACATATTGTAAAAAATGTTCTCAATCCTCTTTCGTTATTCAATCTTTTATTCCTCTTCCTTCGGTCTTTCTCTCTACGGTATTTTAGGGTATTTGCACATCGCTCATATTTAAGTCGTTTCATATGATCTATGTATTCTGTAAAAAGGAACTGGAGAGATATTTTATTCAAAGCCTTTTTTCAGCCTTCAAGGGGAAACGCTATAGACCGACATGGGACTCGGCGGGCACTTATTTATAAAGTAGTGAAAGCTTTCTATTCAAATTACTTTATTTTAGTTCACATATTTTATTACCTTATCCAGAGTACCTAGCCGGGTGGGTACCGGGTACTGGGTACTAAGTAGGTATGTATTATTAGGAAACAATGACTGTAAAGTGGCAAGGTGTAGTCATTAGCAGAGCTATCGAGGCGAGATCTTCCTCTACCTATTAGCGTTCCGAGTGGAGGAGGCCTTATTCGGGCGTCCCTCCTTACCGCCTCCGCTCCAGTTCCACCGGCGCAATCCTTTGTTACCAACTCCCTTTGATAACATTGTTGAGTATTTCACATCGGGCTCTCGGAAATAATAACGCTTCTGAAGACTTGTTCAATTTTTTACCACTTAATGTCTAAATAATAAGGTCATTTTGGACGAAAGCAGTTTATTTTATACATTATACCCCATCTCGTGGAAGATAAGAGGATGATTAAGACATTTTAGAATATATTACGGTAGCAGGCAGTCGTTAATGGACTTAATTACGATGTTTCAAAATAAAAGCACATTTTGCTCTGCATTAAGAGCTCTATCACCAAACAATCTGTAAAAGAAACGCAATTAGCGCCTTGAAATTAGATACATAATGATGATTTAAACGAATTGGTCTGGTTACTTATTGTCTTCGTTAGGTCGACACTTGAATTTCTCTGTTTGCCGAGGAAAGTGGGACCCAACAAATAAAAACTTAGGTCGCTAACTAGTTCTTTGGGGACATGAGATGTTGTCATTATTTCAAAACAAGACTTTCCACATTTTTTCAACGACAACTGACAGGATAATAAAATCTTCTGGATTGTTTGTGTATCCCACTTTTGAAAATAAATCGAAAGAAAAAGGGTCAAGGACGTTCCTGAAAGAAATCACACGATACAGGGAATCTTGTAAAGCATCCTTGAGGAGATATTTCACAAACATGGCGCCATGTAAATTATCCAAGTATTATTATTATTAATTTAAAAAAATAGGAAAGGAACAATTAACTAGTATTATTAAACAATTACATTAAAATTATTGTTCATTTTAAATTCCGTTTATATCCCTCATATGTGCAGAAAAAATAAAACAATGCCTTATGTATAACACTAGTGAAAAATCACGGTGTATAACATGACTTGCCAAGAAATATATTAGTTGCTAAAAAGATATTAGTTGCGCATTTCAAATAAAGAATACAAATAGTTGTCTGCTGAAATACATATAGGCAATTAATTTATCGCATGTCTGGAATTGAAAAGATTTTTTATATTTTTTTATTGTCCCAACACATCAGTTCCATTTTTTTTTAAGTTTACACTTTTACGTACGTACTGACAAGGAAATAATCTTTTTTTAATTTTCACTTGTCGGTTTATTAGAATACCTAGACGCGTTGACCTTATCCATCGTTATTCATCAGTCGTTTTTAAACTCATTTTTTAAGAATACATCCAAGGTGCTTTCATGAGAATACTCATATTATATATTATAATAGCATGTAACTTCACATATTAAAAGGTTTTATGTTTTATATATGTGCAAACAATCAAATTAATAATGTACCAGGAGGGATAGCTCTGCGAAACAGTGTAGTCAGGATTGTTGATTTTTTCCTGACTCGGACGTGGCTAGGGTTTTAATAGATACCTTCTTACAATCATTCATAGAATATGTCGATCTAATTTTTTGTTTATTTGTATAAATACTTTTTCACAGTATTGTTATCAACAAAAATATAGGATATAACCTAAAAAACCGTTGAGTTATGTCGCATAACGAAACGTAGTGGGCAGAGTCGCCGAAGACGCGGGAGACGGAAAACATGCTTATATACATAAAAGTGGTGCGAAATTATGTGTCAACTTGTCTTTTTCTCTTTCTCTCTCACGGTTTACGACGTGAAAGCCCGGAGAAAGTGATTTATCTTAAATTTGTATAGTTGGGTAAAAATATTTAGCTTCTTCTCCATATATATTCTTACTCCAAGTGCAAACACGTCGATCTGCTGCTGCAATACCAAGAACACCTTGAAAGTACCCTTGGAATAATAACGTTTGTTGAAAAGGTTGACCCAAGAAACAACAATTATTTTAAAGTTATAAATGATTCTCTCTCGAAGGCGGAGGACATGAACAATTTTAAATTAACTGACATTTCGCTATTTCAGCATCGTGAAATTAATATGTACGTATCCTGGTTTGTTAACCGCAAACGAGTGTCGGAGGAACAACAATAAATTTACCTTCTTTATGCATTGGACCGGCCGAAGGAGTGGGCTAAGTGTACGCTCGCCTTACAGCCCTTCTAATATCTAGGCAAATCAGTATGAAGTTTGAATGTTCTCGAGGTCTGCCGCGGAGCGCCTCCTCGCTGGCGGAGCATGTCGGCTGCTCTCCGAACGATGGAATCAGTCACGACGCTCGATGCAACAACAGCCAGCATCGCCCGCGCCGCCCTGAACCGCACGATGTGTGTGCACACATCTATACCTGTACTGTACCTGTACACATGTATACTGTATAGGTACAAGTGCGGAATACTACTAATATATAACCCTTTCGTTTTGAAATCGCGTCACGAGAAGACGCAACTATTTGAAAAGATATATATAAATATATATATATATATATTAGTAATTAATTGTCTTAACATATCAGTTCCAATTTTTAAAAGTTCACACTTTTACGCACGTACTGACAAGTAAATTGTGTTTTTTTAATTATCACTCGTTGGTTTATTAGAATACCTAGACGCAGAGACTTCACTCAATTATTAACTGTGTATTTTATATTTTCGTAGAAAGCAATCGCTTTGTGGTTTGACATATTAAAAAAATGACTTTGTAAAAGACCATGGATAATATTTTGATTTTTATGACCGACCAAAAGCCATGAAAATTAATAGTCATGTTCTAAATTATCAGGTAAATTTGTCCATATTAGGTATATTTCCTATAAACTCGTAAAATGTATCAATATTCTTTAATCACCTTCTCAGTTGACGTTGTGTCACTTTCAATTCATATTACCATGTCTCTCTCTTTCTCTCTCTGTTCCTGTGTTATAATTTAAAAGTAATTTTATTGTTTTCTTAATGTTTTGTTATTTTATTTTACAATTTGTTTTCCCTCTGTATGTATAAAACGCATACTTTAAATTTTAGTTTAGTTTAATTTTGTACCCTGATGATGTTTAGGCTAAGCGAAACCGGTCGGCCGTAAAAAAACCTTATAATATCCATGGTCGTATACAAAGCTTTTTTTCATTTCTTTATATTTTATTATTCCAACTGCAGCCTGACAGGTCAGTGAAATGGAATTAGTAGAAATACATAATGTTTACTTATGTAAAATGAAAGTGTTGGGTAATGAGTAGTGACTCTTGATGCTTTGCTAACTATAAAACATGATTTCATCTGCGTTACGTTTATTTATATTTGCATTGTTTTGCCGATTGCATTTTTATAAATGTGTTCTTTAACCGTTCCAGATCAGACGTGAATTAGATGTGAACGGCAGTGTTCTCAGGTGTTTGTGAAATGAATTACGATTGAAATAATATATGAACTTTGTCGACAGATATGGAGCAGGATACGACTTGGCCGCGCGGCGCAAGAACGCCACGCGGGAGTCGACCGCCACCCTGAAGGCGTGGCTCAACGAGCACAAGAAGAACCCCTACCCCACCAAGGGGGAGAAGATCATGCTGGCCATCATCACCAAGATGACGCTCACGCAGGTGTCCACGTGGTTCGCCAACGCCCGCAGGAGACTCAAGAAGGAGAACAAGATGACCTGGGAACCCAAGAACAAGACCGACGACGACGACGAGGCCATGGTCTCGGACGACGAGAAGGACAAAGACGACCTTCTCGACGACAAAATGAAGGGACAGAAAGGTACGTCACACACGATATTTTAAAACATTGCTGTCCAATTCACCGCGATGCGAATGTACACGTCCATTTTGAATAACATTTCTCATTGCCTTGCGATTTATCAAATAACATATTTGCTAGCGAATAATTCTCGAGATGTTGATGTTTGTTGTATGTAACGAGGCTTTCGTTTGAACTATCATTGTGTCGTCGTATCAAAATGTTTGTTTGTTTCCATTGTGAGATGTCCGTGGGATTGATATGAGTTAGTAAGTAATGTCTCGGCGAAGGTTGGTCGGTCGGCCGCTGCCGGGAGAGGCCGCGCGGAACAAAGCGCCCTCCGCGGCGGGGTGGCCGATGGGAGGGACCGTGTTTACTGACAGTTCAGCAGAAATACAAACAGCCACCCCACCCCCTAACCGACTACCTAAATAGCCAATCTTTTAAATCCCACTTTAGTTTTATTGGAGAATAATTCAGTAAGTGAATTATCTCGCTCAGAGAGAAGGGCGGGAAGAAACCGAGCGTAACCGCTTTCCTCTATTCCGGATTTCCTCCTTGCGGTGGAGTGCTCGCCGTTTGGCCGTCTCTTTCCCTCTTAGGGGTGGAGCACCCTCCGATACGCGTATCGCCCATCTCTTTATTATTTGTGCAGATATACTCGTATTCTTACGCCATTTATTATGTAGGCTGCGTGGGGGAAATCTGAAAAGGGAAACTGCGGCGAACGCTTCGGAATGAGCGCCCCCTGGCGCCCGGCGCCCCGTCCCGCCCCACCGCCCCCCGCCGCGTGGCCCGCTTTATATTCCCATACTCGCTGCCTCCTACCTCCCACTCCCACCTCGTCCCGATACCATCGGAGCACTTCATATCCCATCTAACTTATTCAACCGTTTTAGTGTATCTGAATTACTTCATCATCATAATACATACCGCCTTCCTGTTCCATCCACTTTTTCATTCAATACCTAGTGGAGTCGAGATATTAGTGATCATATTATTTTTCCCTATTCAAATCATCAATGTATTTCGCATAACCTACTAAAAACATCAGAATCACTATTTTCTTTAATCAACGGACACAATACAAAGGTTCGAAGATATGTAAATCCTTACGAGTATTCAAAAAGGTACACATTCTATTTATTATCCTCTATGAAATAACGGATCTTTTGTTGACAAGTGCTTAAAAATAATCAAACACAAAGACGTTTGCACACAGTCCATAACAATAAATCTTACGAGTATAGTAGGTTTAATAGAGACAGAATTGATTGTTTTCCCTCGAAGCCTCCAAGGCTCGGGTTGTGAAACGAGCCGCCTGCCGCCTGCTGACTGGGGCTGGGCGGTGGGTGGTGGGGGAGGAAAGCTCTTAATATTGACGTCCGTGTAGCACGCAGGAATGCGTGAGGGGAGACTAGATTTGTGTCGGGGAAAGCGTCGGTCCACGAGGGAAAGGGATAAATAAAAGCTTTCGGAATACATACACGCGGAGGACTTCGTGGCGTCGAGACCGAAAGCCGGCAAACATTCAAGGGCCAACGCGGAGAAAGTGCGCACTACTTTATTGGCAGAATTTCTAAGAACACGTGTAGTGATAGATCTTTTGTACAAGTGCCGCATAACATGTTTAGGTATGCGTAGCCGGCAGCCGGCAGCGGGAACGAGAGCGCGCGGAGAAGGCGCGGATCTGCCTTGCCCTGGGAAGGCGCGTCCCGCTTTTCATTACACGCTGCACTCTGCGACTCTCGCTCCATCGCCGTCGAAGTGGGGTCGTTTGGAAAAAGATATTTCATAATAAATAGAGCCGGCAGTGTGTGTTGCGCGCCCGGGGAGTTTATTGCCAGAACATTCACTCCACTCCACTCTATCGATCTCGCTGCGTGTGAAATATGCATCCAGCAGGGCTCTCCCCTCGCGTATGCGAATTTAAAAGCACGATAAATACTTTTATAAAACCCACGAAAAACCCTCGCCACTTTGGCAACATTTCGAATTAGATTTTTATTACGCGCAATTATTTTTTTACGCTTCTATATTCTTTGGTGGGAGATAAAATAATCCTTAAACTCGCGTCGACACTCGCACCGCAAACCTTAATGCCGCAATAACTTCCCGCCGCACTTTAACGGAGAAAACAGCATTTTTAATAAACACAAAGTTATCAAACATTGGGGATGCTGATGAATATAAAATAGCTCCGAGATTCCAGCGTTATTATATTGTAATGGAGCCACATGCGTCAACTGCCCGGAGCATTTCGGGGTTTGTAACGACCGAGATAAAAATCAGAATTCGAGCCCAGGAAACGATGATTTCGGTAATGAATGAAAATAATTTGGCGGATAAGTATCTTGTTCTCCCCTCTGGCCTCCCTAAAAGCCGAGTTGCGAGCATTAGGCGAGGGAAGGGGCCGGGGTGTGAATTTCATTATACCGTTCAGGGAGCCCCCGAACGTTATTTGATGGGTCACGACTTACTTAGACGCTTCTATATCCCACAGGGTGGACGGGAACCAACGCCAACATATGCTCTTTTCTAAAACACATTTCATAAAAAACATTAACACAAGCATCACATTATTTACTTATTCAAATTGAGAATGATGAATTCAACTTGCATGAAACTCAGTTTACTTAATCGTTTTCTCATTTTAGTTTCGCTTTCTTGGTGAGAATAAAACGAAGAACTGAAGGACGTTTCTTTCCTAGGCTTTATCGATACCAAAATAATAATAAAAAATATTCTCGAAAAAAGCTTCAAAAGCTTTTATACACGCGCTGTAGCCTCTGCAGCTCTTGGGGTTGCTCCGGCCTTTGGCTTCGAATAAAAGCCAGGGGGTGAAATAAGAAATAAATGCGAAGGGGCACGGAGGGCCACAAGTGGTGTTTTCACTTTGCTAATCGGATAACCACTCTGCAAGTGGTTCATTGCCAGGCGTTCGCGATTTCTTTATTAGATTTTAAGCTTATCCCCACAGAAAACTAATAATAAGGGCATACGGTAAGCATTACGACCGTCCGGAAAAGTAACTTCGGTTCACACGCTCACGTCATGATCTTTACTTTATACGCTGTTCAAACATGGGAAATAAAATTATATATTTTTTGTTTGGTGAGTTAAAAAAATTCTCTCGCATTTGAAGTGTTAGTTGTATCCCATTTATTAAATTTTATTTTGTCGGTTTAAAAATAGCCTCTACCACGTGAGTCGAAATATGTATCTGTTTTCACAATGACGACGTGATTTATCCAATTCGTTTCCTGATTAATTTAGTAAATTAGGTACGCTTACAAGCAACACGCTTTAATCAATGGATATCTGGTTGTTTTTTTACAACCATTACAACGTGGCTTTTTATGAATGATAGAAACGAGACTTAATAAATCGCGGCACCATTTAACATTGCTAACTCGATGTTAATAAACAGCGCAAAAGCTTTTGTTAGCTCGCGCAGTCCCGGTTAACTTATTTCCAAACGGCAATTTGGATTCGATTAATTATGCGGCTCAACGTTTTGCTATTTGAGATATGCGAGTTAGAGGACGGGAAGTGGCGGTGTGTGGGGTGGGGAGGGGGGAGGGGCTGAGATATCCCAGGCAGAGACACTATTAAAAAGAATGATTAGGAATTAAGAATCCAAATGGGCATTCAAATGAAGCGTGTGGATATATGGGCGCATGTAGGCCTCCCGCTGTTCGGGGCCAACGCGCTTCATCTGTCTGCCGAGATCGGCCCATTCATCAATACCGGCGGGGAACTCACCTCGTTTCCTAATAATGTTTGTTTAAGCAAACCTTTCGTTCTTCATTTTATCTTCCATTATGTTTTTATTCGGTCCGATAAAAATATTCTTATAACTCGATTAGACGATAGAGTGCGCCCGTTGTTCGGGCGCACAAAAAACGAGTCGAATCGAAATTTATTTTTCTTCCGACGTCAGGAATTCGGATTATGGCCAGCATGTGGATGATGGAGTGTTTGTTCCTAGGCGCGGCCGAAGGTGGACTTATGAATCGGGCCGGCTTACAAATTGAACTGCCCGTCAATAAGACAGCATTCCTGCACTTTACTTTAATTTAATTATTTTAGAATAAGACATTAATAATTCAATTTCTCCGCTTTGATTTATGATGACCTTCTCTATTAGATGATAAATCACTTTGAAGCTCAGCTTTTGGTAGTGTTTTTTAACCTCGGTTTCCTTGTTCCTCGCTGACCGAGCCTCAGTTAGCCCGAGTTAACCTCTACTGGTGCGCTCGTGCCATGCCATGACCATAGCTGTATAACATTGTGACTTGTGACCGTTGCGTTAAATGCATAGCGCGAATGGCGAGGATGGGTGGATGGGTGGACGGGTGGGCGGGTAGATGAGGTGCCGGTATGGGCTTGTGTTGACTAGTATTATTCTCGATTCAGATTCCATGCACCACGTGAAATCCGAGCGCCAGCTGCAGCAACAGCAGCACGACAAACCGCTTGATGACGATGATGACCTTACAGATGACGAGCGCAAGTCCGAGGAGATGATGGGCCACCACCACATGCATCAGCACCACCACCAGCAGCACCAGATGCTGGGCTACGGTATGAAGGAGGAGCTGCGGGGCGCGGGCGACTGCGGCGTGCCCATCCCCGCCACCAAGCCCAAGATCTGGTCGCTGGCGGACACGGCGGCCTGCAAGACGCCCCCGCCCCCCGCGGCGCAGGGCTGGCCCGCGCACTACCAGAACTTCGCGCTGCCCCAGGGCGGCTACTACGGACGGGGCCACTTCTTCCAGTCGGGAAACGGGCAGCAGTCCTGCGCGCACCCGGCGGGGTTTCCGGACATCCAGACGGATACCCCGCCGCAGACTCCACCGAGTATGAAGCTGCCGGCAGCAGCAGCGCCGTTCGGCAGCGGTGGCAGTAGCGCGCAGGGCTCCTCCCCGCGCCACATCCGAGACGACTACCACCCCGACGCTGCCTTCAAGCCCTTCTACAAGAGGTCAGTACACTTCTTACCTTCATCGCCGACACTCAATCGATCAATCACTCTATTGTCACATATCTCCATTGCCGTCGACTGTTCTAAACGTTCTAAACCTTCTATTCCAGCTCGCCTCAGCTGACCAACGGGTTCGTGTCACCAGTTTGAGTCGGAAGGCAAACTTTTTAAGGTAAGCCGATCTTTTCCCACAGCTAAGCAATGCAACGAACTAACTACGACGTGAATTATGTTCCCCTATTCAATGGCCCGTGCCCGAGTTGCTATTATTTAATTACGTACATTATTTGTAAGCTTGTAAACAAAACAACAACAAAAAAAGAGTACCGGCCGGAAGACATAAAAAACAACGAGTCCAACGTTTGAAGAAATAAGCCAGTCACCACACTTATAACAGTCTAATGAATACGTCTGCAGCGAGCCCGGCGATTCCCATTAACCTATGGACACTCCGGTTCCTAAGCCAAATAAAAGGGACCGAAGAAAAAAAGCGAGGCTCTTGTAGACCCGCGGTGAAGTTATTGTTTCCTGTAGTGTCCTCAAAACTGGTACCATTATTTTACCCGGCCAGAAAACGGTGTCAGATTTTTATACGAGGGACCGCGAGGAGATTTCCACGCAGATAAGGCAGGCTTCCAGAGCGTACATTCATTAGGTGAATCCACAGCCGGCCTTACGGGGCGAGCGGGCGGGGCGCGCAGGTACCGCGGCGGGAAGGGAACCTGGGGAAGTCAAATCGCTGGCGTAAGTATATGCATCGCGCCGTTTCTCCGCAGGATAGAACGCCACACATCGCTGTCTTTGCTCGAAATTCCTTTATCATCGATCTCTGCTAATTCTTCGAGTTTATTATTGTTCCTTATTAATGGAAACAAAAAGTAAAAAATCAATTTATAATAATTTTACTGCAATACATGCTTTCTTTTAAAATAATCACCAGAAAAGAACGCGCTACAGACAAAGTTGGATTTACTTGGAAATAAATTAAGTTAATTTATATATTCTATCGTTTGGTTAAAAACGAATAAGTAACAAATCAAATACCATCGTCATCAATTTCGTATCGCAATAACCTATTAATAAACAAATAGACAACAAGTGTTTTTGCTCGAAAAAAATATCAGTCAAGAGACAAATTAATTTGAATTTTAGACAAAGTGATACACCAATCCATTATAATGCATTAGTTTTCGTCCAATAAGACATAAATCTGAGGCAATTTAGAATTCATTATAATAACAACACATGTTTTTATGCACAGGAAGAAGGTAGTTTAAAATGATAACAAAGTGAGCAAATAACCAACTTTACCAATTAGTTAAAACCCATTGATGTCTACCGTAAAAAAAACTAGCCTTTAACCGTCGCAGTTAAATACTTCAAATGAACAAAAAAACTGTCAAGTAACCGGGCGATGGCCGGCCGCGTCATAATTATTCAGAATGAAAACAAGTTTTGGAGTATCAAATGTGTTTCATTAACAATCGGTGCCCATTCATGAGTTCGGGTCCATTCATCCGGACGCTGGATCTGTGCTCTTTCGTCGCGTTCACCCATATTCCTGTTTGACCGAGAATATATTAACGCGAGAGTCATGACTCGAGATAACAACTGAGAAGGTAACTGAGATCAAACACAGCATCCTGGACAGGATGGACCGGAAAGCTTTCACAGCTCATTTAAAACCGATGCGTTGAAATTGTTATATTGAAACTTTTTGTACTCGTTGTTTTACGACCAGATTGCTTTCGTTCTGCCACGGGCATCATCGGTACTTTAAAACAAATATTTTAAAGTTTTCTGCTACACATATACTTAGTGAATCAGCTGGTCTCTATTCCTGCTTCAAAAGAAAGTGTTATTTGTTGGTTAGTTGAACATTGGATATCATCGAATGAAACATACCGTGCTCAGGTCATTATTATGTGCAATATGTAATACAAATAATAATTAACGGATTTTTAGAGTCCAGTTTTCGTTAAGGAAAATCACTAAAGGAAGCTACAAATTATCACTAAAAATAATAACTAGTGGCGTATAAATTATAACTATGGACTTACAACTAAGACTTGTGATTAGAGCCTTTAAATTAAGACTTATGACTACTGAATTACAATTTAGACTTACAACTTAGACTTACAACAAGTGCCCTTCAACTAAAACTACTAGTTACTATTTACAACTAAGATCCATAACTAGAGACTTTCAAATTTGACTTATAACTAGTAACTTACAACTAAGACTTATACTTAAGTCTATGGCTGTTGACTTGAAACTAGTACCCTTCAACTAAGACTAATAGCTAGTAACTTCAGCATATAACTAGTGACTTACAACTAACATATTTATATTTACAAAGTACATGTGATAGGTACCCAATGTGTTATGTATTGCTCAGTGCTATACGATTGCGTCAGTAATATACGTACATCGTTCACGGCTCTACGTATGTATCAATACATAATGTGTTTCGTATTCACGTTCCGATCTGCGTGTGTCTAGGTAGGTGGATATTAGGTTTGTTTGTTGAAGGTGTGAAGAAAAAAAATCGCAAATATTTTGTGTCCTTTGTCTCAGTTAACCCTTTTCAACGAGCGTATAAAAACTCACGCTTGAGAAATGTTTGCATACTCGGCGTAAAAAGGACATTCTATTCTGTTCATTAAAATCAATGTTAGATATTTTCTTACAGTTTCCACGGGGAACATAAAATAATAATAATAACAGTGATTTTATATAGCGCAGTTTTAAGATAGTTCACCTCGAGCGTGCCAAATGATGTTGTTCTTTTTGACCGGGATGAGTGTAGGGCTAGATAATTATATTAAAAGGTGGAAAGATTTATTGATTGGCGCTTTTTGCCCCGTGCAGTTGTTTTGCTTGGGACCGGAGCGAGCAATGCCGCGCCAGCCGCACTGGTCAGATCGGATCTCGCTCCATTTGTCACTGTCACAGAGGTGGCGATAGGACCCGGCCCTATGTGACAACAATATGAACAAGTAATGTGGGGACCCATTCTAAAAACCGTCATTCACAACGCCCCATTCAAAAGGATGCTGGACTTATCAGTTTCTTTTTTCTCTTCCGTGCCTCTAATTTACTGGCTATTGATATTGTGTAATTATCGCCAGTCCGAGGTGGGCCACAATACACCCTTTTCTCACACTTTTTTATGCTTTTCTTTTTTCCAAACAACTTTGATCTTGAACCAAACTAGCATTGTTGATTAAAGCCAGGCCATCGAGGCTCTATCCACACCTCCGTATGATAATATATTAAATTTGTTATTAACTCGATCTGACAGGACATTATTACCAATAAATCAATGTACGCACTTATCTTATGAAAATAAACGAAGGAGACATACATTTATGATTTAATTAAGCTGAAAATAAGATTTATATAGTGTCTTCCAGATAAAGTGGCTGGTCAAGACCGTATTACCAATAAATGAAACTGAAAACAGTATTTTTTTATCATCGTTGAACGAATATACTTGAAAACACGAGAAACTTTCAAACACCACACAAAATTAACCGAAGGTATCAATTCAAAATTTAATTATTATAATTTGTTGGTCATTTATGCGGGTATTCACGAGTTTACCGCAGAAGCTTTTATCCCCGAGCGGTTTCTTTTCTCTGAATATTTTTTTCTAACAAAAAATACTTTATTTGCAGTATTTTGCGTGTCCGCACCACCGCAAATATTCTCGGCTCTTAAAAGTGCATTCCTCGGGTTTGAGTCCGATCCCGATTCGTGTAAGACTGCAGAAATCTCAACGCAAGAGGGGGTGCATGCAAATTCAAATGCGTCCACCTCCTCAAAAGATGTTCTTCTGCTGTTAACCGCAATTGGTAGTACTGATAGTAATACTTGCCCGATTTTTATAACGAGGGTGATTAAATACAAGGCTATAAAATAAAGTCTGCTTCTAAAATACTTTGCCATTAATTTAGATTAAACTTTAAAATAAAATTCCCACGTATGCGTGAACTTAGTAAGCACATCGCTGTGATCGTCGCTAGATCAATACTGTAACAAATCATTTTTTTTAATCATGGGTGTCTTTTGATTTCTTATGTTATAAAGAATCGGAAAACACCAATAACAATTTTTTTTTTTTGATTTGTTATAGTATTGAACTAGCACAGCGACATGTTCAAGATATGTGTTTGAATACATTTAATTTCCCTTCGACAAGAAGGTAAAGTTTTACCGGAATCCGATTGCCACACTTGATCGCTTGAGCCGTCCTTTCGTAGAACAGGCGGCCACGGTTTTCTGGGATTCGTAACCACTTTTCTCAGAAACGCTAAAACACACGATCCCTCAAAACAAGTCCATTCTTCAAAAGCAATAATACACTTTTAGTTACTGTGCCTAAATACCTGCTTGTTTATATAAAAATGTGTACAACTGTACTGTGTACACAATACACATGTACAATTTCGATAGATCGGAATCAGCGATAACGTCCTTTAAGTTGACAACAATTATCAAATCAAACATTATTTAATGAAATGAAACAATAACTTTGTATAAGACCGGTTTCCCTTAGCCTATGCATCATCAGGGTGCAAAATTAAACTTAACAGCAAATATGTCTCTTTATTTCTCTTTCTTTGTCACAATTTAAATGTTATTTTATTGTTTTCTCACTGTTCTCTTATTTTATTTTATAAAGTTCTCCCTCTGTATGTATATATAACCGCACACTATTTTTTGTTTGTTTGGTATTTAGTACTTTTATGAGGCTTAGGCTAAGCAAAACCAGTGGGCCAAAAAAATTAAAATTAAATATGTGGTGTTTTACAAAGTTATTGTTTCATTTCATTAAATATGTCAAACCCCAAGGCAATTGCTTTCTACGAAAATACAAACATTGTTTAGTGATTTGCATTTCTTCTGCTGGATAATGACAGTTTGTCAATAATATTCGCTTTAATCAACTGATCTTCGGTGGTAAACCAACAAAAGCTGAGCCGCTGGGTTTAGTTTTAACACAACGAGACGGTAGGTCAAGCGATAATTCACCGCAGGTGTGTTTCGTGACATTTTCTGAGCCCTTTTGTTGAACAGGACACAATAAATACTCCTTCCAGTTAGGAAATGCTAATTTCAAGATGGTGTTAAAGTTACCTGGCCCGGTGAGGCCAGCCTCCGAACCTCTAATTTATTAACTTAAAATATCATAACACTGCATTAGCATCAGCCGTATGCACACAATAAATGTTTGTATTTCTATTATGAACGGCCGTATGAGATGTTAAGTTTGATTTATCTTGTTGGTATTGTTAAAGACCGTGTAATAATAACGCAGCCTATAAAGGGATAAGTTTTTATTAAGATAAAGTCTTCACGTTTATTTGATAAAACATAATAAACACACACACGCATGTTTTAAGAAGCCATATTGTTTATTTTATTACACATTCACTTTAATGCACTTTCGAGTGAGAAAGCTGTAATTTTGTTTGATTGTCTGATGCCACAACATTTAAAATCTTATGTTCGGAGGTTTTAAGTATGTTTTGGGTGTGAATGGTATTAAGAGGCGATGTACTAATTCTGGATTTATTATTGTTTCAGAGCAGCTGTATAGCCGATAACAGTCCCGGTGCGTCTTTTCTGGACCATAGAACATCTCGAGACGCACACCATGTGGAGACTGGCCGACGGTGACAAGTGAAATGACGTTACAGCAAAAACAATCTGATATCTATGTTAATAATATGACAGTTCATCTCGTATGTGTTATAAAATAGATGACATGTGCAATTCATCGTTTATAGATTATAAATATATCTATTATTATATTTTAAATTCGTAGAGATTTTCAGTATTCACAGATACGTTTCTTTTATTATTAAAATAATATCATTATTATTATTATCACTGACATTTTTACATAAAACTTTTATCACAGAATGCTTATAGTTGTTAGTGTAAGGTGTTTGTAAAAAGTTGATGCCATGAGCTGAGGAAGATATTTGTGAAATGAGCACGACGCGAGAGAAGTAACATAACATATTCCTAAACGTATGTTTAGATTACATTTTATTTTAGAAACAAAAAGTATAAATAAAGTTATACGTAAATTCGGCCGTCGGAGGGGGTTGCCGAGTGTGAAGTGATTTTATTATTAAAAGGGAATAGTTAAAATTTGGGAGTCATTGTTACACGGAAGAAGCGATGCGACCCTTTCGACGCTAGATCGCACTCCGGTGGAATGTTCTACTCGTCCTTCGCAGAAGACAAAAGACACAAATGATGAACTATAATAATCCTTAAGTTAGACGTAATGGTTAGATAGGCACAGTACTTTATTCGTATATTATTTACACCGTTCATCTTCTTTGTGGTTACGAACTGTTTTCGCAACTCTCCTTCGGTACAAGTGAAGCAATATGTCGTGCTGTCTCAATAGTGATGGAAGTCTCATGTTATCTAGAATAGCATTTCACTCAGTATATGCCTACCTACCTACCAGTGTATTTCCTCACAGTTTGTGTTTGTTGTCACAGATTCCTACAGTATTGTGTTAAGTATAGAAACTACATTGCAATAAATATTTTATAAACACCGTATTATTATTATTTGTATGTGATAGGGGGATCACACTATTTATTATTGATAAATTCCTGTATTGGTTACACACCCACATATTTATTGTTGACCTTGCGTACCAAAATATTAAGGTCTTATTGTGAAAAGGGGCACAAGTGCGATCTGCAGAGTCTCGTTACAAATTTAAAAAAATATTAAAAAGTCGATGTGACAAACAGTACAAATTTTAAACACTAAGGTCTACCATTTCTAGAATTTAAATGGAATGTAACAAGGTAAAACTAAAGGACAATTTAGGCTTATTCCTAGGATTCTATTTAAATCACTTTTGAAAAAAAAAACTCTATGTAAAGAAGTGATACCAACAGCAATTATGAAAAATAAATGTTTTGTAATGTTAGATTTCACTAATTTAAAATAAATATTTTTGTTAAGTACGCAATATTCTATTTCATAGAAGAAGGCTGCACTCGGGGGAGGCTCCGCTCATCGCACTTGTTCTCAATCTGAAAGAAACAATAATTGATATAATATGTAATAATTAGGATTGATCGTAGAAGAAGACTAAAACTATGTATTATAAAATTATAAACATTTATTATATTTCATGATTATGTAGAGCTGAAACGTTACTTTATAGAAATACAATTAAAGTACTTACCCAGAAATCATCTCAATGAAAAAGCCGTACGATTCTACAGTACATGTATTTTAACAATAGTTTAAATTTTATAAATAAATTGCTAACTGTTGTTCTAACTTTTAAAAGTTGGATTTTATTCATAACACGCTCAATGTTTTAAGAAAATGTGAATAAACAAAATAATTACAAAACTTTCAGTAAAAATAAGTGATATATCTTAAATAAATTTGTTTGTTTCTATTGAACGTTTTTTTCCAAATTACTTTGTTTTCGTCCATGTAAAAAGTTATAATAAAATAAATTGCAGTGTTTTTAAGGACAATGTATCAGCGTATTCTTCGAGGTCGTTATGTATTTATAGAATATCACAAACATTATACATAATTAAATACTATTATTTCTCGTTAATTGTTTCATTTTTATTTCTCCCACATTCTTCCCTCGTCTCTTTCTAGGCCGTGGGAGCCAAGAAGGGACTTAGACAAATACTTATGTGTTAGCAGTTTCTCAAGGATACCATTAATAATTTTATTATTACTAACAAAGGAGTTATCAATTGGACAAGATCTTTCTAGTGGGGTTGCGGAGAGGTTACGTGGAACAGGCAGGAGGGGAAATGTGATATTTTAGGACTTGGTATCATAAAATAAACCAAAGATGGACAAAATGCAATATTGTCCCCTTGAGTGCTGACATTTTTACAAGGCATGAGTTGTTCTTTCTTAATATCGTGATTGAAGCAACTTACTAGAAACTCAACAAAATGAGAATCTGTAATATTCGATTAATACTTGCTAAAATTGTGCTTTCATGCGTTAACAGAGAATTTTAAATCAAAAATTTCCCTTAATTATGTCTAGTAAGCAATCGTTTCTTAATTTAATGGTTTTTGACAATATTAACCAGTTTAATAAAAAACAAAGCACTATTTATATCACCTTTTATTTTTTGCGCACATTTCCATAATAAATAATAATAAATGGATAACTTTTATAGCGCCGTTTTTGTGGGAAAATCACCTCAAGGGCATACCAGACTATAGATATTCGACCATTAAAATTGAGCATTTCACAATATTTAGTATGCAATTAATCACGAGGAAAATGTCTATTTAATGCTTTCTAGGATTGTCGTGGTGCTTCGTAATTCAAGACACATTTTGTAAACATGCGCAATAAATTATGTAGACAAAGGACACTAACAAGGCAAGTATTTTGTTCCCCTAGGCTTGCACATGTTTTATGCATTGGTTTGTACGTCTATATATTTTATGCTTTCAAAAAACAGTAATCGCATTACGTTAAATAGTTTGCCTTCACCCACATTTTTACAAAATTCTTTGAGGTGATGTTTTCCAAACAACGAGAAGACAAATAATTCTAATACGAATTTATAATTTCTCAAGAAAATTTCAAATTCTAAGCAAAATATTAATAGAAAATCCATTAATATACAGAATTTAAAAATGCACTCAATGAATTGCAAATCTAAAGAACACCGTGATAAGTGTCTCTGAAAATCTACCTAGCCCAAAGAAAAATGTTCAATTATAGGTGATATCTACGCTCGAAGAAGGCACAAATAATATCACAAAAATCTTAGAAACTGCAAGTTTGTTTGGGGCAAGTTTATCATCTAACAACATAATGAACTCATTTTAAAACAAGAAATACTTAGTAGGAATTATAGATGAAAATGATGGGCTGACTAGAATGACTGCATAATTAAAACCAAAGCAAATATATCATGAAAATAATTAAAACCCATTTATATAATATGTGTGCTTTACCCGAATAACCTAGTCTATAAATATTGTACATTTACTTAAATAATCTATTCATGCGTAGGTATGTTCTACACAATATAAGCAACCTCACAGAACTACAGCTGTTTTATTTATAATAATTTAATTCATATATCAGATGTAATGACCCAAAAGGAAGAGCCAGTGTGATCATAGAAAGGCCTGATAAAATTTTAAATAAAGAAACAGAAAAACCTTACGCTGTAAACCTAAGACGTAAGTAGGTACTTACTGATGTTTAACGAGAGTTAATATTATTACTTCGCTTTCTTACAAAGGTGTCTATTAAATTTGATGGCGCATCCAATAAATAAACAAAATAATTGAAACAGAACAAGCTATATGTAAAAGTATAACAAGATACAGTTTATAATACATCTCTTTTGAGTAGACAGTAAGGATATCGTGGTTTTATGGTTTGGATAAAACCCGTTAAAAAAATGTTACCACTTTATTTTTTTATGTGAAGCAACGTTTTTTCAGCGATATATTTTTTGGTTTTTCAGTTCTCCGCATATTTTATTGATGTCTATTGCAGTCTATACAGTGTACGGTGAAAAAGGATAAGCGAATGATAAATGAGTAATAACGCACTAGCCGAAGATCTTCGAAAAAGGAAAAGTTAGAATTTGAACGATATTGTTGAAGTGTGGTAACCTGTAAACTAAAAATGGTCGTGAAAGCCTCTGACCGTAACAAAAAAAAAACAATCCTTAGTTCCGGCAATAATATTATATTTTTTACCAAAGATTAAATATAACACAAGGCAGACCTTATTTTTACAAGTATACATAATTGAATTTGTTAAAAAAAAAACAACAATAATATTTTCGAACTCATTATTAATAAGTAAAATTATTTTAAATCAAAATAAATAATAAGAAAAATGTGTAAAAATATGCACTTTATCATGTTCAATTTTAACGATGAGAGTTTTTTTGTTACTTAAGGGTCAGCACTCAAAAATGATACTAAACGTTACTTTCTGGCATTCTAATACAAGCAAACCTACAAATGATGTATTTGAAAATTTTCTATGGGTAATTAGAAAAATGTCTGAGGTTTCCAGTGAATACAATTTTACAACTGTAATCCTTTAAATTCTACGCAAAACAAACTAAAATGTCAGTAAAAGGTGCAGTTTTGAAAACAGAAAAGACGTTTTTGAACATTTTACCTAAAATTCTAGTATGCTTTTCATAAAGAATTTGAAAGATTACTATTTAATAATTGTATTCACAGGAAACCTTAGACATTTTTCTAACTACCCATATAGAATTGACAAATGAATTGTTTGTAGTATTACTTATACTAGAAAACCAAAAAATGACTATTTTTGGGTGCTGACCCTTAATAAAAAGCACAATTTATTCTCAATAGTAAGAAAGAGTACAGGCTGGTGGAAGCGTAACGAATAAAATTAAGAAAGAGACGCTCATATGGCTTGGGCAAGTTATGCCCGAAAAAAGGAGTTTAAAAATAATAGATGACGCGAAAGTGAATGGTAGAATAAGTTAAAGATGCCTGTAGAAGACGTGGCATGATCAAGTTAATCAACTACTTGGGTCGGTTCATGTCAAGAGTCAGAATAATAAAATAGTATGAATGAAACGATGCACGAATAATAATAATAATACTTAACTAATACTAATATAATAAATACTAATTAAACTGATAAGAATTAGCTAATTTATAAAGCGCCATTTTTGTTAAATATTACCTCAAGGGCGCTTTACAAAACTTAAAAACCATAGCTAAATTGACCATTAAACTATCTAAATATCTAAAACTATAGCTAAAATATTCTTATTGCTATTCACATATTAGTGTGATGTGTAGTAGTATCATTGTTAATGAATTAAGGAGTGTGTGCCAAGACAGAGTTGTGGTGGCCCATCCTCCCTGCCTACCCCTCCAGAGAAATTGTGTGATGGCTAATTAGTTATGGTAGGTACCTACGCTTAGTAAAACAATAAAAATATTCAATTTTTTTTCACCCGTCTGACCGATGAATTATATATTAAACCAATTTTAAGAAATGGTCTAGCTTCACCAAAAAAGAGTAAAATAATTTCCATATTTTCCAGGTTCATATTGTTTGACACCACTATTGGTTTATTGACTTTAAAAAAATGCATATATTATCTGTTACTTGTTTATGCGTTGTATTTTAGCAATATCTAACATAAATCTTGCATTTATGCTGCACGATTGGACTAGAATTTATTTATTTATTTTTAAATTAACGGACTAAAGTCCAATTACAAAAAAGACATTTAAAACACGAACTGGAAAAAAGAGCAACAGAGAAAGAATAGCACATACATAATAATAAATGAAGCGTTGACAAACATAGGACAAAATAAACATAAGAGAGGACATTCAAGCCATGGTCTAGTCAAAGTTTTGGTAGAGTCGTAAAGAATGACAAAAATCATTTAGACTGCTACCAAAAATTTCAAGACCATGGCTTTAATTAACAAGTCTTGACATTCTGGACATTTGAGAAATATACCCATAATTAGTATAGTGATGATTGAGGAACAGCAATTCATTGTTTCTGAGTCTACGGCAAGGAATGTTGAACTGGATAAGTTGCAACCAGATTAATATTTTAGCTGTATGATTGTTTGTAACTTTATTGTATCACCTATGTAAGGAGCATTGTGGGAGTCATTTTAAAAACATGACCTCTGAATGGGGTCATAAAATATTTATTTTGGAAGTTCATTATTAGTAAAGCGCACTTGAGGTGAAATATCATAAAACTACGCTATAAAAATGCAATGTTATTTTCATTATCAAAAGGTTGCATTATTATTTTATCATTGTCAAATCTCTTTATTTCTACTGAAAACCTCTATTTTCATAAAATATTTAGGTACTTATTCTTCTGTTATTTTTTATATTCACCCTGTTAATTTTTTTAGAATCGTTTCCTTATAATACTCTAATATTGATGTTTTATGTATCAACACTTTAATGTCTTCAATATTATTTCCATTTCTTTGCTTTAGCAAATTTATTCATATCTATAAATGGTTTGTATCTGGATTTTTTACTCCCTTAGTTTCTAGTTAATAATTAGTAATAATATAATAATTTTAATCTGTTTATGTACACATGCACTGTTATACCCATATCTGAATTTAATGATTCACGATAACGATCATGATTTGGAATAGTTTAAATTTAAATACATATCTGTTATATCGTCGCTGGAAAGGCAAAAGGGCTTAAGCGACACTTTGGTTAAGAATGAGTTAAATATGCAGTTTTGATCAGTTTTTCTTTCTGCGTCGAATGCTTTGACTCGTTTGATTCTGAAGATTTTTGTGACCCGTCAGTCATCTAAAATATATTTTTTCATTTAGGAGAAGGCTTGACTCAGCGACATAATTCGGACCTTTATTAAAGCTTTTTGTCGCTTGTGAGAGTATTGAGTTAACTTTTTTTTTCAAAATCTAACCAGGTACTGAAGACTCTTAATGAATTTTATAGTAAAACAAAAAAAAACTTGTCAGCTTCTCAAAATGGCGCTTCAGCCCTTTTGTCTTTCGGGCGACGATATATTATTATCTTGTTGTTAAATTAGGTTAGGAAAGCGCACTTAATGTGAAATATAAAAAAAAAACTGCGCTATATAAATTCACTGTCATTATATATTGCGCATCCGTTAGACAGGAATATTTTGCGAAGTTCGTAGTACTAGTGTATATGTATAAGATATTATTTAAAAAAAAAATAGATTGGTACGTTTCAAAGAATTAATAGTCAAAACGATAATATTTTTTAAGTGTCAAATGTTGTTTCGAATTCACTTAATAATTCGACTTCCGCATCGAAATCATCCGGGTCCGAGCGATTAATTTGATTGAGTGATCAATCACAAAAATGTTTTAGAAACGGATATTTCGAAAATGTCTCAAGCAAAATTGGAAAACATTTATTTTATTAGCACTTACCTATATAGTCGTATAAATGTTTGCTTATTACTTGGTGGAAATTTTATTTTGACTAAGTCATAAAATAAAATTATGAGTGGTAGGAGTGGCCTTTGATTTTTTTTAAGTGTGAATTCTGCACAAGAGTCCCAATTATCCGGAACCAGTGGGACTATGGCATCCCAAACTGGAATGTGTTGTGGGGCTGAAAGGAGGGAAAAAAGATGGAGAAGAGGAATGTTGAGAACTTACTGGTTATTCTCGCAGATCTGATTATCAAACACGACTAAAGCCATTTCAAACAACGTCTGGATTTTAAATGGTGGTCTTTCCCCAGGGCGATACTAGGTGTATCAACAATGTATTATAATAATATATATACTTTTCCAAATTTATTTGCGCACCTCGCGGCTTAAACCCGCGACCACAGAATCCATGTAAAAGGATCTTAACCGCTCGGCCATGGAAGTCGTTGTGTGGGCTTATTCCTGCTTCCTCTGGCGCCCTCTCCTCGGAGGTTACCTATCATCAGGACGATTTTAACCCTGTAGACGGTTGTGATTTTTTCCGACCAACTCATTTGTCGTAAAAAATAAATTATGAGTATCTAGGTATAACAGCCTCCGTAGTCGAGAGGTAAGAGCCTCGACTACGAATCTATCGGTCGCGGGGTTCAAGCCCGTCGTGATCAAATATTAAAAAAAACTGTTTTATAATTTTATTTTAATTTTATTTTAATTTAATTGATATGCGTCCTAACACATTTCAATGTAAAATGAAATATAGTATATTTTTGGCACGTTCCAGAGTGGTAGATACTCTATTTATCAGCCTTGTGAAAGACCACTATTCAGAATCGAAACGTTGCTCGAAATGTCCTTAGCCCTTTTGGTGACCAGATCTGAATAGCCGGATACTTTCCAACCTTCCTCTTCCCCATCTCATTTTTTTCTTCATTACATTCAGCCTCACAAAACACCCCACATTTAGGATGCCATAGTCGCACTGGCTCTTAGCGGTTGAGAGAAATTGGGACTCTTGCGCGGTATTAACTATAAAATAAATAAAAAAAAGGTTTCTAGGTGAATGTTTTCAACCGACGTATTGGAAAAATACGCTTTTATTTTCTGCGTATTGCGAAAAGTGAGGCAGGAATGTAGATGTATGCCTGAAAACGTGTGGTGCTTTATATGCTCTGCCTTCCCACCGGATACCGTTGGTCGTGTGCAAGCTTTCGAAAAATCCTCCCAGCGCCCCCCAAACGTTTTCGCCCTCCCCGTCCCGGCGAGAGGCTCTCAATTCCCGGCCAGTGGCGCCGGTGGACCCATTGTAAGCAAATTAGGCAGACTTATAAGGATATAAGGACGAGCGGTCCGCCGGGGGTGGGGGCGGGCGGGGCATTCCGACGCCACTGGGCGGGAGGCGCGGGGCAGTTCAAGCTGGGAACTTTGAGGGTTTCATAAGGAAAGTTTTACACTTAATACTTGATGACCCTCAAATACCCCCATTTCCTCGTTTGAATTATGGACACACCTGAAAGGAAAAGCAGCTACCCGTTCTGAATGGATAGTTGGTTCGGTTAAGTTATTTGTATAACACTTATGGAGATTTTTGCTTTACAAAAAGGAGAAAGAATTTTATTTTATCATACAAATAAAAAAAGATCGATCGAAAAAGAGCAGTTAGTCTCTATTGTTGGTGCCGAAAAATGTTTTTTTTTTTTAAATAATACTCATACTTTGTTTTAATCACTGTTAATTTTGCTGTATTACATGCTGACTAATTTTGTTACTGTTCATTACCAGGGTTAATTATACATTTTTCAACAATGTCCACCTAAAATATATTCATATGGCATGTTTTTCTTTTTAAAATGTAGCATTAAGTTGGGTTTTTCAACTACGAAGACGTCACTGAACGAAGGTGACCCAAGGGCCATGGCACAAATAATCGATATAGATTTATCTACAATTTTGGTAATTTGGAATCGTCCCCAGCCCGACTGAAGATCGCCAACGTACAAACGATAATTCACTGATTAAACATGCTTAATTTAGTCGATGAGAACTGTCGGTTTTTCGTCTGACGATTCCAAATTACTGACATTGTCGATAAAATGTATATCGATTTCATGATAAATGTTTATTATTGTTATAAGTTTAAACTTTATTCAAGAAAAGCCCACTCAAGGTGGAAAGTCAATGGAATAATATTGTATCTGGAAAACAACAAGACTTATGTGACACTTTGGTCAACAATGAGTTAAATATACAGTTTTTATCAGATTTTGTTTCTGCGTCGAAAGCTCTGACTCTCGTTTGATTCTGAAGACTTTTTTGGCCCTTCAGTCATCTTAAATATGTTTACCATTCGGGAGAAGGCTTGACTTAAGCGAAATAAGTTTGGGACTTTATTAGCTTTTTATCGCTTCAGGTAACTAACTCATTGAGAGCATTGAGTTACCTGAGTCAACTTTTTTTGTGTAAACTTCTGTCATTCCGATGACAATATGTACAATATTTTAATTATTTTTTTTTATAAATAAGGCAAAAAAAATGTATGTGTTATCGAGTGCAGTTATAAGCTTTGTGATAAAGTGCTTGCAGTGCGAAACGTGGAAGTGTGTGAACTTTCAACAGCCTCTTAGTAGATAATTTTAGCGTTACGTTATTTGACGGATTGTGTTTTGCAACTCGAATTTATTATAAGTTTGCACTGGGTGATCTGTAACTATATCGTCTATTATAATCAAAAGTGACTACGAAGGAGGTTGCATATAGAAATATCCAGGCCACAAGAAAACTTAATTCGATGTGTTGAATTATCGTCTTCAGTATCAGGATACTCTGCAGCGCTACACACTCTTTAATACGATACAAAAAGTATTTTTCAAAGGAAAATCAATGAAACCTGAAAAAAATCAATTCGCTCTTCGAAAATGAATTACAAAAAAATCATTGTACTATGTTTTTATTTCCTGAAAAGGGAAAAACGTAACTAGGGTATGAATATGTTTTGTCGCTCAGAAGCATAATTCATTGAATTGTGTTTTTTTATTTCCTGAAAAGGGAAAAACGTAACTAGGGTATGAATATGTTTTGTTGCTCAGAAGAATAATTCAATATATTGTGTTTTTTATTTCCTGAAAAGAAAAAAAAACTTAACTAGAGTATGAATATGTTTTGTCACTCAGAAGCATGATTCATTTTATTTTTCCTGTAAAAAAAACATTAATATAATGTTCAACCACCATGTGATTGCTTCTTACGAAAAAATTAATAACAATATTAAGATTTAAAAAAAAAACAACTCAAGTACGCTGTACATATCGTCACCGGAAAGGCAAAAGGGCTGAAGCGACATTTTTGGAAGTTTACACCAGAGCACATTAAAGTTTTTTTTGTTTTACAATAAAATTCATAAGTCTTCAGTACCTGGTTGGATTTTGAAAAAAAAAGTTAACTCAGGTAACTCAATGCTCTCACTGAGTTTAACAAAGCGACAAAAAGCTAAAAAAAGTCTCAATCGTGTGTCGTTTGAGTCAAGCCTTCTCCCATATGGTAAATATATTTTAGATGGCTGAAGGGTCACAAAAGTTTTCGAAATCAAACGAGAGTTGAAGAAAAATAACTGATAAACGTGCATATTTAACTTATTTTTTAAGTGTCGTTTAAGCCCTTTTCCCTTTCCAGTGACAATATATTGATTCTTAGTATTTATCTTTTAACTTACGGTTAGCAGAATGCATTCAACAGCATATCAATAATAATACGAAACCATATGTGCAATGCATTTGATCAATTAGCCTGATGCTGCGTAATAATCTTCACAGTTATTATAAATATATATGATGAACAGATATAGAATATAACTATACTATCCTGGCAGGACACTTCAGATTGACATATTATTAAATTATTTGATGAATATACAATTTTGCACGTAGGGGACCTAATATTGAAATACAATGTCAATGGTTTTAATATAAGGCCCTTCCACTATTTGCTAACATTCTACTAACAACAATACTAACTTCTTCGATTGCTTTGATTTCGTATTTGTGGGAGGTGGCATTTAACTTGAAAGATTTCAATCTCATGGATGTAAAAAAAAAACTCAAACATGCTCAGTACAGAAGCTTTGTGTCGAAATCAAATTTAAACAGTATCTATGTACATTGCTAAAGTGTATCGTTTGATTTCGACGAAAATAAAACTAATATTATGTAAGTAACAACTCGGATATACGCATCTAATATACAATGAAAAGTAATCATTAAATATAATGAACACAGCAGTTACGTCTTTATTTCTGTGACTATGCACGCGAAGAAAGTAATAAGTTTTTTTTTTGTTATACTCTAACTTTTATTCTACTATTCTTAGCATAGACCGGACCGGTAACAATCTGTTGCGGCAGTATGAAGATGATCATTACAAGTTGAAACCGGTTTGGTGTGAATAATGTGTCATTAGAATAATAATTATTTACTGAATAATTAAACTACGGAACCATCAATTGTAAAATGTTGAGAGATGGAATAAAAATGATTAAGAGGAAGTTAGTTAAGTATACCTGGATATTCAGATCTAGGTAAATAAGTAATAAAGGTACAAGCTTGCTGAAAACAAGTACCAATCTAGAAGGCAACGCAAATAAACTATTTCTTGATCGCACCCTTATACATCTTTGGAGAGTTTTAAAATTGATCATTTAAAAAATTAAACATAATTTAATTTTGTACCCTGATGATAGTTAAGCCAAGCGAAACCGGTCGGCCATAAAAATAAAATAAATAAATCTGTGGTATTATTCAAAGTTATTATTTCATTTTATTTAACTATGTCAAACCACAAAGTGATTGGTTTCTACGAAAATATGTATTTAAAAGTTTGGAACATCGTTTCAATATTCTCTATTTAAAATATATTGAAAATATTCACAAAGATAACATTTTCCAATTTCGTGTATTTTTAATAATAATAATAATACTTTTGCAATCCCGCTGTCGGCCCCGAGCCATTACTTACAAGTCCATGGTTATACAAAGCTATGGAGATTCAGTTTACTGCTACAAAATGCTATTGGCTAACCAATAAAAGGAGCATTAATAACGCAGGCTAATTCAGGCTAAGACTCCGCAAAAGCCTTCGTACTCTTTTGTCATCGGCTTAAATGGGACAATTTATAGAGTTCAACAAACTAGCCCGGCAATTTCACCGAGCGACATTATTATTATTTATGGCACGGTGCTTATCGAAGTCCTCGTGCTTAACTTATTGCTCTCGATAGAGAAGTTTATTCAATCCCAAGTAATATAACAATTAACGGGGCTTATTCATTTGACAATATTAGTTCTTACAATAAGAAAATCAGTTTTTTCAGAGGAATGTGTGATATTATGAATAATGATCGTGGTAGTGAATCAAATTTAGTAAAAAATTTGTGAAACCTACACTTTTATTAACATTTTTGTGGAAGCTCATAAGATAGTCCCACATTGAATTCTAATTTACAATTCTAGTTGCAATCTTCGAAACGCTGACGGAGCAAGGAATAATTTAACGACAAACCGTCATAAAATCCCGAGGAAGAGTTAAAAGAGGTCTGACGCAGAGCAGCGAACAAATTACAGCTATTATTATGATAATATTTGGATAATTTGTATAGCGCCGTTTTTGTGAAAAATCACCTTAAATGGCGCTGTACAGATATTATTTACTAGTTGATATTATTTCCTAGTTTATATCAATAATTATTTAAAGAGAAAATATACATGAACATACTTTCCTAGCAGGTCCCATCAGATAGACACAGTTTTTAATTTAAAATAATGATATTGATATTTTTATATTGGATTTTTTTTTTCAATTTTGGGGCATGAGAGCAAATTTAAAAATGGTTTTTCTGAATTTGTCGTACAGTACAGGATTTGTTTAAAATCGTCGAGAAACAGATTATGTTTATGATTCTTCTAGTGAATTTAAGGATATGGGAGTCTGAAAAGGTAACTTTTCAGTTTGAACCGAAATTCTGTTGGGCTCGTTGTACATCTTAGTTCCATAGTTATAAAAAACAAAAATGATTCAGATCTACATAAATAAAATTTAATAAGTATCTAGATATGTTTTAGAGTAGTTTTACAGTCATTTAAACCTTAAAAAATGTTAATTTTTAACCTTGTTAAGCGCCCTTAATTTATCCAAGTATTGCTGTAATAATTATTATAATAAAAATTAATAACACGTTCATAATAAAAAATAATACACTCAAAAATTTAATTACATCGTTCTATAAATGCTGAAGGTATTTGAAATGTCTCGCAAGTACAGAATAAACAAAATTGACGATTTCATGGATACCTATACAGGTTGTGAAAAATGATTCATATCTTGAATACAAGAACCGTGTGGGCTTTCACCATCTAGCGGCGAAAACAATAAGCAAACGTCTGCTGAAGCCTTCGCGCTAGCTGCCGAGACTCGATTTCATTGTCTGTGGATAATAATATGCAAAAAAAAAAAATGGTCTTTTAATCCTTTTCGAGGTGATAAATTAGTCAAAATATTACTGCATTTCACAGAATAGGTCACTAATAAAATCCACCCTATCCAAGAAATGCCGGAACGGACAAACTTCTTCTGGCAAGTTGGGGAGAAGCGCCAGCCAAAATAGCCCAAATAGCTGCAATTCCGAGGCACCGTTCATAAAACCATCCCTCATACAATTATTCTCCCGCGATAGTGATCGCAGAGTCAAGTATTTCGAGAGATTTATCTCCGTAGGGGTCTGTGCCGGTGGCGAAGTATACGCAGGTTGTATTTCACGGCGAGGATGCTTGGTGGAGATTGTAATTGGATACTTAAACTAGATTATGTAGTTTAAGGAGTCTGCTCTTTGTAGTGCGGTGGAAATAAGCATTTGATCCAGATTTTGGAGGTAGCTGATTCACTTTTCGACAAAGTTGGAATTTACTTGCATACGTAAGGTTAAACAATAATTCCGCTTTCCGCGAATATCCAGAATTTAAATTTTTTTGGTAAGGTACATCTATTTCCAGCCGAAAATTATAAGAAAACTTTAGTATCAGTCAACTAACTAACGTAGGTAGGTAGAGAGGACGGAACGCCATAAAACTCTGTCTTGGCACACACTCTTTGCTTCATACTTCTGTTATTTTGACATTTCACATGACCCGACTGAAGTATTTGATTCAGCTGATCGTGCCACGTATTCCTTCGGCGTCCTCGACTTCTTTCAGTATCAGTTGCACGGTTTAATTATTATTATTTTTAACGACACTCGTTTTTTGCATATGTTATTTAAATTTCTCGATTAAAACCATAATACGAGTACTATGTCGATGTGTTGCCTATTGGATGTGGACGATGCAGTGCTGATTGCTGACAGTATGGAAGATCTACAGATTCTCGTGTCTAGGGTGAACCAAGTGTGTATACAGAATGAGTTGATGATGAGTGTAAGCAAGTCCAAAGTCATGGTGTTTGAAAAAAAGAGTACGCAAACAGCGGGCAATATAATTGTGAATGATGAATTCTTGGAGCAAGTGGATGAGCTTGTGTAGTTAGGAAGTATGTTTAGGAGAGACGAAAAGGCTGATAAGGATATTGAAAGAAAGGTGAATGCAGCAAACTCCATTAATAGGGGACTCAACGCTGTTGGCGCAAATAAGAAATTGTCCAAAGCAGCGAAACCAGCAGTCTACAATGGAGTGTTTATACCAACCTCGATGTATGGCAGTGAGGCATGGAACTTTCAGAGGAAGAATGAAAGTAGACTGAATGCTGTGGAAATGAGATCCCTGAGACGTATGTGCGGTAAAACCACGTATGACCGTATTAAAAATGTGGATATCCGGAAAGAATGCAAGGCTGATGTGAGCGTAATGAATAGGATCATGAAAGGGACGCTTAGATGGTTTGAGCATGTAGAGAAAATGAACGAAGAAAGGAGTGTGAAAGTTAAAGAAGAAGAAGTCGAGGACGCCCGAGAGAGACATGGCACGATCAACTAAATCAAATACTTGAATTAAGTCATGTGAAGAGTCAGAAAACAGAAGAGTATGTATGAGACTATGTATGAATGTGAATGAAGTAAGGAGTGTGTGCCAAGACAGAGTTATATGGCGGGCCGTCCTCCTTGCTTACGTGAAATGGCATGATGGTTAGTTAGTTATGTCGATGTGTAACTTGCTGTGGGAGTAATTATAAGTAAAAATAGAACTCATAAACAGATTGTCCAGGTAAATGTATAAATAATATGTTATATTTAAACAATCAGATTACCGTGAATTGACGTCGCTTTTCTCCACTTTTCACTAGTCTGCTTAAAATTTATCATTCAATAAATAAAGGCCTTAACTCTGGTTTTGTATTTTTAGTGACTTAAGAAAGGTACAAAGTCATCCATTTTTTCAAAAAGTAAAAAATTGAAGAAAACACAAAAACGTTACTAACCTTTCCAGTTGTCAAAAACAAACCATTTATCCAAAATGGCTGATAATGCTAACATATGTGTACCAACATAACGAAAAAAAAAATCGATAATCGAATGTACACAGCCCGCGAAAATTCAAAATTCGCCTTTTCTTTTGAACAGGCCATGTATAATGAAGAAATATTGTCAAGATAATATTGACAGATAGATTTAATACATTTTGAGAAAAAATACCTGGAAACGTGCTTTGGTGCCTGAGATGTAGACAAATTATAGTGTGATTAATTTTTACACAAAAACGTTACGTCACTTCGAAGTGTCAACCTACTCTGCCACGGAGCTGATTTCAAAAGAATTTTAAACATTAAACATACAGTAGATAATTGTACAAAAACTATATTAGCCGTTAGAGTGCTAAAAGCCTAAACATAGACGTTTCCAAAAAGTATCAATATTTTTATTTTCGTCTTTTACAACACTTATTTAAACTATTTTGTTCTATTATTCAAAAAAGTTGAAGATATGGGTGCAAGAAGAGCTTATGAGAAAAAAATCAGGCAAAGTTTTTACAGAGGATTTAAAAGATTTTCCCCTGAATAAATTTAAAAAAATATTATTTAGCAAGGGTTATTTATTTGACTTAAGAAGCTTTTAATTATTTATGTATTTAAATTCAAACGCCTGAAGGTTATGGACTATTCTTGCATAAAGGTAGAATAAAATTGTGTCCCGGAAATATTCATACAACGGTCTCAGTAATCAGAAAAATATTCATAAAAGTCTTTTTAATCACTACCATCATCTTCTGGTTCCGATTCATTGGTTTTCTGACCATCATCATGATTAGCTGAGGTTGAAAATCAAGGAAATTTTTAACCACTCTGCACTTTCTGGTGTCAAAAACTTGAGTGATTCAAGTATGTCTTTTTTCTTAGCTGGCTTCATTGCTACCGGTTCAATTACTTTCAGATTTAATTCTGTCTCTTTTGGAAGAATTAGCAAACCAGGCTTAAATAAATTACATTTCATAAAATGATTGAGAGGAAAATACTGGTGAAGTATGCTGCATTAGATAAAAAATACACTATGCAGTTTTTATTATTTCTAATTTTGAAACTGTTAATTCGTGGTGGAATTCCATTTTAATGATTTAATAAAACAAATTTGTAACTTTATTCCACTTTTATTATTTTGACTGGACCGGTTTCAGCCTATGACGGCCATCTTCAGACTAGATGGCCGTCATAGGCCGAAACCGGTCCAGTCAAAATAATAAAAGTGGAATAAAGTTACAAATTTGTTTTATTAAATCACACTATGCAGTATTTGAATATTCATTTATCTTTTGAAAAAAAAAATATACAGGAACAAACACACGGTGTTTTTATTTTCTTGGTATCTGTTTCCGAGAAACAATGAGATGTGCTTGAATCATTATAATGGTAATGCAAATTAAATACATAGCAAAAAAAAACAATAGGCCAGCAAAGTTATAAATATCTAGGAATAAAATTCTCTAATAGTTTACCAGAAAAAATAAGATTAATTAATGATGATCTTAAGAAATTCAAAACACAATTCAAAAACTACACTGAAAACTTAAAATAAATATCTTTGAAAAATCATTACAGCAAATTATTAGTAACTAAATAAATAACACCCCCTCATACACACAAGCATTGCTTTTTTTATGAGGGTAATTTATAATTTATAATGAAATGTTTAGATTTAAAAATATATATATTGATATAACACTTGTATAACACTACTATGTATTATGTTTGATAAAAAAAAAAAAAAAAGAAAAAAAAAAATTAATGTTTTTATATAGAATCTTCTTCCATTTTGGTTTTTTGTGTGTTTTTTTAATCCCACACAATTTAATTATATATTTAATGATAAATTATCACCACTATCCGAACTGTCACTAGAGTTCGACGCCATTTTGAGTGACACTAAAAGTTTTGTACAAGAAAAGCGTACCGACTAGTCATAAAACCAAGCTGTACCAACCACTGCCATTTGTTATCAGTTTTTGATTCTTGAACTATTATGATAACGAAGGAACCGTATAAGATAATAAGCCACTTTACTCAAAAACAGATGATAATCTCGTACGCTCTCATTCCACCTACGTCTTCAATCAATAAAATTAACCAATTGAGTTAAAAGTTATTTTCTTGAACATATTATTATATTTTTTTGTAATATAATTCTCCTCAGCTTGTTTGGCACAGTATTGAATAAAATGCTGTCAGTTGATTATCAATGTTGACTAAAAAACATTGAATATCTGAACAAATTTGAACCAATAGTGTATTTTCGTGAATATGATTGTTTGATCGATTTCGAGTCTATAAAATATTCGCAAAGCAATGATTGAGGTGGGTTGGTACATTACATAGTCCTGAAGAAGGTTAGCTTCAACCGAAACTAGTTGACAACATGTATTTAATATATAATAATAATAAAGTTGTTTAAAACCTTAAATACTTTTATTTAAATCAAGCAATTAGTCCATTTTGGTGGCACTTTAAGTGTGTATATATGCGTTTTTTTTTTTTCTTAAATAATTCAGCAACAACGAAATTAATTAATTAAACAAATTAATTTTGTTTAGCTCTCGGTCCTCTCCTGTCAACCCTTGCGCCTACCTCTGAGAGTGAACAACCGAATTCCGGGGGCCCGCGGCGCCGAGGAATGCCCCCGCATTCCGGCCCTGCAGGTCAGGGGGCGCCCCGTCACGATGGGCCCCTCGCCCCTAGCCGTCCCGCTCCGTCTTCATAGTCGAGGAGAAACGGGAAGAAAAATAAGTTTTTTTCCATGCCTATTCAATATATTTTTTTAAATTCTTAAGGCTATCCAAATACAATATTCATTTATTAATCGTAAGTCAGATCATATAATAATACTTGGCTAATTTATGTAGCGCCATTTATGTGAATATTACTTCAGGGGCGCTTAGTGGAGTGTTCTTATATACTCACTAAACACATATAAATTCTCGTAGAAAGCAATTACTTACCAATTAGCAATTAATTAAATTAGCAATGATTCTACATATTTAATGAAATGAAAAAATAACTTTATATAGGACAATAGATTTAATTTATTTTTATGACCAACCGGTTTCGCTTAGCCTAAGCATCATCAGGGTACAAAATTAATCAAACAAAAAATATCAAGTGTGCGGCTATATATACAAAAAGAGGGAGAACAAAATAAAAAATAAAATAACAGAACAAGAAGACAACATTATTATTTCATTTTAATTTTAAAAAAATTAAAAAATGTTAATTTCAGTAGTTTTGAATTTCTTGTCCCGTGTCCGTCTCGTAATTGTAGTTATTTTTTCTTTTCTTTTTTTTGGATTTATGCATTTATGAACTTTATGTTTGACCGGTCAGTAGCTGAGTGGACAAACGCGTCGGACCAACGCGTCGCCACCCGGGCGTCAAGCGTTCAATTGCTCTGCTGGCTAAGTCCTCCATTATTACACAAGCAACATCTTCCGCTTCTTATAAAGGCAGTAGGAGTTTTTCAAATATTGTCAGGTTATTCGTAACCCAGGAATGTTTGTCTTTCTTTTAAAAATAAATATATATTCATATTAATATAAATATTTATAATAATTTATTAAAGCACCTTATTTATCTCACGTTTTTAAATATATGTCTTTAAAATTTATTTAACTGTTATTTCATCTTTACACAAACAGCGCATTTTACACAACTACACAAAAAATAGTGCATTTGATCCACACTCCTTTTCTATCTTTTTGTAAATGCTTCTAATATAAAAGTAATGTAAAGTCTGACATGTAAAAATATTTTTTTAAATTTATTTATAATATATATAAATAAAAAAATAATACCCTTTGAAATGCTAAAGTGTTGTTTTAAACACGTATTTTTAAAGTGAAAATCATATCTTGTTAAAAATGTTAAAAAAAAAACAGATAGTAATAAATCCACCTAAAAATATAAAGTAGTTAATATTTAGGTACCAAGCTGTCTATATCTCAGTTGGTAGGAAGTTCAGCTAGTAATCAGACGGATTGAGTTCGAAGCCCTCTGTTAAGTAATAAATATAAATATTTAAATCTGATTTTATGATATTTTATCCTCAGGTGCATTTTGATCGTAAACTATTTAAACAAACTATATTATATAAAACATTTACCAAAACAAAGTTGATCTGATTGAGTTCTTTACCAGCAACTCAAATAAATTACAGCTTAAATTTTTTTTAAATTTTTTTTGTTACAACATGCAAAATCGATTATGGATTTTTTTTTCGTTTTGTAAACATAACGACATCTTATTATTTAATATACATATTTAATCAAAATGA